>OX387237.1:3295703-3853882 GCA_947561695.1 Tyria jacobaeae | reverse complement strand
TCCTTTAGGGCCCTGACAAAGGAGCCCTTTAGATTGGTGGACTTGGTGGCCACTTTCTGGATAATGGCCACTGCAGCATTCGTCCTCTCCTTCAAATCCACCGGAGTAAGAGGGTCAGAGCCCCTTTCTCCCGGTGGACGGATTTTAAGAAGGAGATCTGTGATCTCCTCCTCGGCAACGATTTCACCCTCTCTTCGCCCTCTGGTGTATCCTGCTGCTCCAGAAAAGACGGAACCAGTCGGGGCCGGTGTGCGTGATCTACCACGCCTGCTGCTCGGCACTTTTGGCGGCAACATGTGTTGCGACGTATCGCCGTCCTCATCCCGTCCGCGTTTGCGACTTTCTGGGTCGCGAGGTTCCAGTTCCATCTCCTCGGCCGAGTCAGCCGCGGAACTGGCAGCCCTAGAACGGACTCGCTCCGACATTCTTCTGCTCCCAGAAGACAGATTGACTTCTGGGAGCACGTTCACGATAGGCGTCTCGGTAAGAACCTCCTCGTCGTGAGACGAGGTCTCCTCCGCCTTCTTATTTTTTTATTTTCTCCTTCTTTTCATCATTTTTTATAATATTTAATGTATTTATATACTCCATAACTAATCCCACGAGTAGGGGAGAACTAATGGTCCACCCGGGCAGAGATCCCCAATACCCGGGCAAGCGTAGATTTATGCCCAACCGAGGGGTCCGCAGGTGCCCCGGCTGGGAGTGCGCTTGCGACTGAACTACCCATCAGCCATGCATCCCATGGTCACGCACCAGAACACGGGATTCGGGGTAATTTTTTATAGAGGTTTTCTTCCTCGCAGTCCGGGCGGCTAAGCCAAGACCCTCGCCCCCAATCGAAGCCGCGAGACTCCTTTCGGGATTACGATATGCCGACGGTGGCATCGAGATAAAATCTCCAAATGCCTGCTCGGAGGCAGTGTGAGTGCACGCCGAGCCCGTCCTCGTTCCTCCGCTGAGGACAGCGGAGCAACTCTGAGTGACCCTTGGAAGAGTCCCACAGGGTATCCTGCTTAGTCTGGAGTCTCCCCCTGGGCCAATCCGGCATGAGTGGCTCTACCGGCACAGCCCCAGGGATCATTGACCCGCGCAAGCCCCCCCACGACGACAACGTAAGGATACAGGAACGGAGGGGTTGCAAGACAAACCTAACCTAACCTAACCTAACCTAAAAAAAGTGAGTGAGTGAGTGAGTAAATGAGTTAATCAATAAATTAGTAAATTAGTAACTGATTATATGAGTAAATGGGTAAATTTAAATGACTAAATAATTAATTCGTTAAAGAAGCAATGAGTAAATCAATAAATTTGTGCGGGAGTGGGAGAATGGGTGACTGAGTGTGTAAATGAGAAAATAAGTAAAAGAGTAAATGAGCAAATGAGTAAATAAGTAAATGAGAGAATGAGTAAATAAGCAAATGAGTAAATGTGTAAATATGTAAAAGTGTTAATGAGTAAATGAGTGATGAGTAAATGAGTTAATGAGTAAATGAACAAATGAGTAAATATTAAATGAGTATATGACAAAATGAATAAATGAGGAAATGAGTAAATAAATTAATGGAGTAATTGAGTGAATGAAGTAAATTGAGTAAATAAGTGAGTGAGTAACTCAGTAAATGAGTAAATGAGTAACTGAGTAATTGAGTAAATAATTAAATGAGTGAAGTGAGTGAGTGAGCAAGTAAATGAGTAAATAAATAATTCAATAAATGAGTATATTAGTAACTGAGTAACTGAGTTAATGAGTAAAAAATTAAATGAGTAAATAATTAAATGAGTAAATGAGTAAATGAATAAATCAATAAATGAGTACATGAGTGCGGGAGTGGGAGAATGGGTGAGTGAGTGAGTGAGTAAATGAGTAAATGGGTAAATGAGTAAATGAGTAAATAAGTAAATGAGTAAATGAGCAAATGAGTAAAAAACTAAGTAAGTAACTAAGTGCGTAAAGGATATGAGTGAGTGAGTCAGTAAGTCAGTGAGTGAGTGAATTAGCGAATGAGTAAATGATTAAATGAATAAATGAGTAAATGAGTAAATGAGTAAATGAGTAAATGAGTAAATGAGTAAATGAGTAAATGAGTAAATGAGTAAATGAGTAAATGAGTAAATGAGTAAATGAGTAAATGAGTAAATGAGTAAATGATTAAATGAGTAAATGAGTAAATGAATAAATGAGTAAATGAGTACATGAGTAAATGAGTATATGTGTGAATGTGTAAATGAGTAAATAAGTAAATAAGTAAATGAGTAAATGAGTAAATGAGTTAGTGAGTTTATGAGTTGATGAGTCGCCACCCTCACAATGATTCTACGAACGCTAATACACTCTCCACTGCTAATACATATACCGCTGCATCATTGGACCTCCGGTCTGGCACTCACCAGCGAACGATGACGGGGGTAGTACCGCCCCGGTCGAGGCGGTCCATTCCTGCTGAAATCAGCGTGGCTCTACTACCTAAGCACTCATTACCATTATTTTGTCCTCGAATATAGAGTCCTTCTTCTTCGTCTCTCACTGAGAACCGTTAATGTATCGAAAATGTGGAGTTATAATAAACGTAGAAAAAAACTTAAATTTTAATTTGTTTTCTTTATTAATTTATTGTATTTTTATGCATAATTTAATTAAATTAGCATACTGCACTTCTTCTCTATATAAACTATAAGTGTTCGAAATTTCATAGTCCTCCGTCCGCGCAATTTCAGTATAAAACGGTACAAAGGTTTTCTTCACGTATTAATATATAGATATAAAAAGTTACGAAGTTTGTAAATTAAACAACCACTATTAATTAATGTTTGACATTTTCCTTAACTAAATCTACTATACATATATTATATTTTTCATATTATATATCTCACCTAATTGGATTATATACTAAATAATTACATATAGGCGATACGTTTGGTGGGATCCGTACGACAGAAAACCAAAATTATAATACAAAAATATATTATAAACGTTCCGTTACTATATACAAGACTTTCACTCTGAACATTTTATAAACGTTTTTAATAAATCGATAGCATTTGCCAAGTAAATAGTTTTAGAGGGTTTTGTTAACATAGCGATATCATACACTAAAAAAAGTTGTATAAATGGTAAACGGTTAGTTGCCATATTTTTTTATAGTGATGTATAAAAAGTTACAAAGTTCGTAAAATAAACCACAATTAATTTGTTTGACATTTTCCTGAACAGTAAGGCATTGCATTTTTTTTTGTTTAGTTGGACCCGTTACGGCGTCCCGATAAAGGAAATGTTTTCATTCAGAACTTATACAGTTTTCAAAATTTATGCTCATAACTTTTTACTCCATATGCTCATATGTATAATTACATATTTGTTTAGGGCTGCTTGAAACCTATCAAACGTGTTAAAATGTATCTAAAATAATCGTTCAAATACAATAGATATGTCTCTATTGTCAGTTTGAAAACTCTTTGCTACATTATGTCATGTCTATTAAAAAGAATAAAGCTCTAAACTAAACAGTAAATAGCATGCTTGATTTTTTTTTATCATTATTTGTAGCTGACTAAATTTGTTTGTGTGTATAACTTTGCAACCTCTGCCTATAGACATACTCACAATTAATACATAATCGAATAGAGCTTGTCAATCTCTCTATTTAGGGACGTTCCATTTGTTTGGTTTAGTCCCAAAGGACATAAACGAATTGTCGTAGAAATTCTTTCAGAAGGTTTCATTTATACAGCAATTTCATACACTAAACAACATTGTATAACGTGTAAACGGTCAGTTGCTCTATGCTAGATTTTGGCTCTGAACATTAACCATTAACGTTATTAATAAATCGATAATTAGTTTTATATAAAATTCGCAAATTAAACAGCCACTATTAATTTACATTTGACATTTTCCTGAACATTAAATCATTGCAACGTTTTTGTTTACATACATAGATTGTGTTCTTTAATTTCATAAGTCCTGATTGTCCGACGTGTAGTTTACCCAACCCCCTTACCCTTCACTTCTTTCTCCCTCTTCTTTTCCCTTCCTCTCCTACCTTTACGATAAAAGATGGACAGCACTCTTGTGACCCTTGAATTGTAAATGTTCATGGGTGGCGGATGTCCCTTATCAACAGGTGACACATCTGCCCATTTGTCCCCCGATACTATATAGAAATAAAATACATATTCGGTAATTTTTCGTCATTTCTACTAAAACGTACTTTCAGAAGATCCGTCCCTACCTTCTGTTCCGGTTCCATATCCGGCTGAGCGTTGTTCCTTCGCCACTACATACGATAATACTCCTGGCCCCTCTTATTTAATTTAATATAAATAATTGACTCGTAAAAAAGTAGAAAACCGCCTCCAATGCGCATTTCCAGTTCCTTCGCACTATAATTTGATTAGTAAAAAGGTGCAATCAAAAAATTATCTTGTTCAAATCCTGATTAGGTTACAATGGAACCACCGCAGGAGTATACATCTTCGAATAAAAATAAATAAACAATCTGTCGACAATTGGTAGAAAATCGCTTAACATATAAAAAAGATACATACAGTCGAACATAGAAAAACCACCTTATTGAAGTCGGTTATAAATAGCATATATACGTACTCGATATTTATCAAATTGCAGTGAAATGCAGAAGTCAATAAGAGGGAGTACTTTTCGTTATAAGAGTATCCTATAATATGACTGTCACACTTTTTAAAGAGAAAAATAGATAGGTACACTACAATAGTAATCAGAATAATAAGTTGACTAAAATATCCATACCTTACTATACCTACTTCGAAAGAACAACACTTGAACACACAAGTGTCTGTCGAAACCATAGACAATTTGACGTATTATAATTATTATTGTACGTCAAACTATCAACTGTCAAAGATGACGTTGTTAAAAAAACAATAATTGTTAGGCGGGAATGCAACGGAACGTTTGTATAAGTTATAATAGTTACAAGTAGAACTGATTATTATAACGAATCGTGTTAAACATCTAAATAAACTAAAATGTACTGTCTA
Source organism: Tyria jacobaeae (assembly GCA_947561695.1). Taxonomy (NCBI): domain Eukaryota; kingdom Metazoa; phylum Arthropoda; class Insecta; order Lepidoptera; family Erebidae; genus Tyria; species Tyria jacobaeae. The sequence goes on along the minus strand of OX387237.1, from coordinate 3,848,863 downwards.
TATGATGTGTAGTGAGTGGTGGTACTGTACTGGCGAGGTGTCCAATAACATCGTGTTGACCAAATGAGTGGCGCGAAGTTCTACATATGGGGCGGAGGGCGCTGGCGCGAGGTGAACACCGCGTCGGGCGAGGTGGCTGGCTGGTCCCGGCGTGCTCGATTTGTGTTCGCACGGCGCGGGCGTCTGCGCATGGCGACTCGGCGCCGAGTCCTGGCCGCCTTGCAGGCGCATGTTGCAAACCTGCCCAGCTCCGTCCAACTCGGGCCGCGCTTGTCCGTGCTGAGGTATTGTATCTCCTTGTATATTACTCATTGTATAAAAGTCCGGACGGAGCTACAAGCATTATAAATATAAACTTAATATTTTGAATGCACATATTATAGGTACATTTTTAAGTTTGTTATAAACAGTTGCAGATATAGCTAAATGCATTTAAATGTTGCTTGCTTGTATAACATTGCACATCTGTATTACTTTATCTTCAAATGGTGTACAATAAAGAGATGTAAATAACTATTTAATGACAGTCAGAAAGTAAAGTTTGCAGACATACATTTAAGTATACACAGCACACCTAGATGATGAACATATAAGCAATTGTCTTACACATTCGATCTCACACGATGCAGTGTCTGTATGTGACAATACACTAACATGTGTTCTATGTCGGCAGCAATGAACCTGTGTCAGCTCCCGCTGTGAAGGCTCCACAGAATGCTCAGCCTGTGACGTGTGGGTATCATCACTGCTGTGTCTACTCTCATGGGTAACCATCGCTTTACTGAATACTTCATACGTTTTCATTCTAAATTGGAATGTATTTAGATAGGTCAAGAAATTTACCAATATGGTTTTTTGGATTTGTTTTTAGCATCAAAAATAGTGTAAAACTGTAGTGTCATCTCCTTTGTTTTTAAGTAATATGGTTCCATTTCTAGTAACAATGCTTATTCATAAAATATAATTTTTAAATTATCTTGTTATTGTAAAACCAGAGGTCACACAATTAGTCGTACAAAGTTGGTCCCTATTATGTTCCTGTGTTTGGTTCCAATGTACTAATGTTCTTGTATGTTTTAAATGCATGTTTATCTCGATCCACATTTTCTGAGCGTAATAGTATAATAGAGTTGCAGTCTATGATCACTGTGAGTTTCTCATGTTTCAGATTTCATAACAACAATTTTGTCAAACATAGTCACAATGTTGCCCCCTTGTCAAACGACTGTTTTACTTTGAATGGTGCTACGACTATCCCGGGACGACGCGAGGTGAGCACTCAGCACGACGCCGCCATACGACACGTCCCCAGAGAACACCCCACGCTCACCATCAACCTCGCCTCGACCACCTTCTCACGCAAACAAATTCCGTTGACGCACAAATATTACCCTGACGACAGCGACAATCCGGTGACCGCAAGGATCAATCACCCTCCGCTCGACCAGCTACTGACAAAGCCCGCGAGTTCAGCGAAACGGCGACGTTCCGTTATATCAGACAGCGACGACTCGGAGCGACATTTTAGGACAGTGACCAAGACGCGGTGCAGTGAGAATGGCGAGCGTTCCAAGGACAGTCTCTCGTACAGATCCTCTAGCACAATCAGCGAGCGCTCAGGGGAGGTGTGCAAGGAGCTGACGATATCAGAATCGGACGTGATGGCGCTGCGCAGTTACGTGGCGCGCACACGCAGCGCTGCGCTCGAGCGCTTCGACGCCGACGACGAGTACAAGCGCATGCTGTTCTATGCCATCAACCCGCTGGTGGAGGTGCGTCGCTGTCCAGCCACCGAGCGCGCGCTGCGCAGTGCTGCCGCCCTGCCGCACTTCGCTGCGCGCCTCGGCCTCGAGCCCGCCACCCCCAACCCCCACGCCGACAAGGAGAACATACACAGCGAGCGACACTCAGTGCCAGCCGAGAAGTCATTCGATAGTGATGACGACCTTCAATTATTTCAATATTCTAGTAGAAACAAGTCTGCCAGAACAAAAAAGGATAACTTGCGTAAAAACATAAGGGACCTTGCACCGTTACAAAGGACTTTTAAAAATAAACGCTTGGAAAGTAGGAATAATGAAACAATTGACAAAAACTGTGATTCCTCGCGTCTCAGAACTTATACGAAAAGTAATTGTAACCAAACAAGTGAGAAGGAATTCGAACCCAGTAATAAAAGTAATGACCGCCGAGGCACCACCTCTCGTCACAAGGCCGTGGCGAGGCGCGAACACAACACAGAGGGTTCGGACAGTGCTGACCAGTTCCGTACGCTTCACAAGGGCAGACGTGAAAATCGTGCGTCAAACGACAACAAGCGCAAGTCCTTGCGCCATAAAACTGTAATCCACCACAAACTAAACACTGGCGACAATGAAAGTGACGAAAATCATGAAACACATAAAAAAAATGAAAATAGACCAGTCGGTGACGCACCTAAGCTGGCAACGCAACGCACATACTCATCATACAGTTCAAATAGTGAAAGGAACGAAACGCGCACTAAAACTCAAGGTGAGGGTGCGAAGGGTGCTTCTAACGAGAAGCGCAGCTCCTTGAGAACTAGAACTGTAGCCCGACACCAAACCAACACGGAGGACTTCGCCAGGGAGAGGGGACGTGAACCAAGTGACAACAAGCGCCGGTCGCTGCGTCAAACTACGGCAACGCAACCCGCATACATATTAAGGAGTTCAGATAGTGACAGAGACAAACCGCGCAGTAGAAATCAAGGTGAAAGTGCGAAGAGTGCATCTAACGAGAAGCGCGGCTCCTTGAGAACTAGAACTGTAGCCCGACACCAAACCAACACGGACTTTGCCAGTGAGAGGGGACGTGAACCAAGTGAAAACAAGCGCCGGTCGCTGCGTCACACTAAGACTTATAAACAAGACACCAATAATGATAAAAAAAGAGCAACATCCTACAGCTCCAGACAAAATAGACATAGATCAGTGTTGCCACTAACGAAAAACTATATTGAACAGTCATCTAGCGATGGCGAAAGTCGCTCCTTGTTAACGAAAGCTGTAGCTGGGAATAAGTATTCAGGAAGTCCAGCAAAAAATGCTTTGAACACCAGGTTGAGTCCCGCAGGGTTGTCCACAGCTGACGGATCAGGAGTGTCCAAGCTTGTGAATAAGTTAGGAAAGCCTTTGAGTGAACTTGTCAATCATAAGACACGTCGAGAGTCTGCAGTAACAGAAGCAGGACCCAGTGTGACCGTCGACACACACACCATTAGCAAACGGTCAGTATCAAATCAGTAATCTCCTACTAGAACCCCTCCCACTCCCCTCCTACAATTGTCCTCAAAAATGTGCAATGTTTGTAGTTGTTATAGGAATGCTAGCGGTAGTGGTTCTATATCTAACATTACACTGTTTGGTTGTCGTGTCATTGGACACTCGACTGACTGCTAAGTTCTAATACCATTCAATTAATTGAACTTCATGTACAAATTGTACAAAGACACTCTTATTGTCTAAGACACCTCTTTTCTTCAGGCCGGCCAATTGTACATTTTATATATTCAATATAAAATATCAGATGTAATTTATATGTATATTTGGAGTACAATAAACAGCATTTACTTCCTTACTTACTTCTTCCAGCCCAGCACCCTCCAATCCATCATCACCCTCAGACAGCGCACTCATAATTCTGTAGTTGCAGGTGTCCATGGTTGACGGTTGTCACTTACCATTAGGTGACCAGTCTGTTCGTCTGTACCCCTTATAATAAAAGAAATACCTTCTCTGCCAGTCACCCTTGGGGTGTTGCAGAAATAAAAAGTATTTATAGTGGTCGTAAGTTAGTTTGCCTGATTTCTTCTCACAAGGCTCGAGCATTGTGAGACAGATGGTTATAGATCAACCCAGGCAAATGCAGAATTATTATTATGCAGAGTTATCAAGTTCATTTTGCTTTTGACAAATAATTTATTGTTACGTGAAATTGGTATGTGTTGATCTATCTATCTTTGAACAGTCTTCCAAACGGTCAAATACATTTTTGTGTGTGTTAGTATTTTCGATAGTATTATACTCAGTTCTCGATCGGTCATAGCGTGTACTCATATCAACAAACATTACCTTTAGTCATCAATAAACATCATTCGCATTTATAATCGTTAATAAATTTCTTAGCAACTATCAAATTATATTATTTAAAGTTGTACTGTACAATTTTTAGTTATAATAATCGGGCTTTAAAAAAGTAGACTAACCGACTTCAATGCGTTTATCATAAAATTTAAGACTAATATGGTTTTCTTATGAATGCCATTATCAATACTTAACTAAACTCTCATCTTATTACACTTAAAGTACATCCTTTCCCATAAAAAAAAAAGAATCATCGAAATCGGTAGGCGCGATATTGAGTTATTCGTCCATTTGTCGCGAATGGTGTCGCGAACATACTTAATGCTAATTTAAGACATACGGTTTTCTCTTGGATGCCATTATCGAAAATGGGACTACACGAGAAGCAACAGCTTTCAAACAAAAAGTCGGTTGAACAAATAAGAAATATGGTTTGAGAGTGCGGATAGACATACGTATATATTATTTATTCTGGGTGGGACCGGGGCGATATTATTATTGATTATGTGTTCTGGGTGGGACCGGGGCGATATTATTATTAATTATATGTTCTGGGTGGGACCGGGGCGATATTATTATTGATTATATGTTCTGGGTGGGACCGGGGCGATATTATTATTAATTATATGTTCTGGGTGGGACCGGGGCGATATTATTATTAATTATATGTTCTGGGTGGGACCGGGGCGATATTATTATTGATTATGTGTTCTGGGTGGGACCGGGGCGATATTATTATTAATTATATGTTCTGGGTGGGACCGGGGCGATATTATTATTGATTATGTGTTCTGGGTGGGACCGGGGCGATATTATTATTAATTATATGTTCTGGGTGGGACCGGGGCGATATTATTATTGATTATGTGTTCTGGGTGGGACCGGGGCGATATTATTATTAATTATATGTTCTGGGTGGGACCGGGGCGATATTATTATTGATTATATGTTCTGGGTGGGACCGGGGCGATATTATTATTAATTATGTGTTCTGGGTGGGACCGGGGCGATATTATTATTAATTATATGTTCTGGGTGGGACCGGGGCGATATTATTATTGATTATATGTTCTGGGTGGGACCGGGGCGATATTATTATTAATTATATGTTCTGGGTGGGACCGGGGCGATATTATTATTGATTATATGTTCTGGGTGGGACCGGGGCGATATTATTATTAATTATATGTTCTGGGTGGGACCGGGGCGATATTATTATTGATTATATGTTCTGGGTGGGACCGGGGCGATATTATTATTGATTATATGTTCTGGGTGGGACTGGGGCGATATTATTATTAATTATATGTTCTGGGTGGGACCGGGGCGATATTATTATTGATTATATGTTCTGGGTGGGACCGGGGCGATATTATTATTGATTATATGTTCTGGGTGGGACCGGGGCGATATTATTATTAATTATATGTTCTGGGTGGGACCGGGGCGATATTATTATTGATTATATGTTCTGTGTGGGACCGGGGCGATATTATTATTGATTATATGTTCTGGTTGGGACTGGGGCGATATTATTATTAATTATATGTTCTGGGTGGGACCGGGGCGATATTATTATTGATTATATGTTCTGGGTGGGACCGGGGCGATATTATTATTAATTATATGTTCTGGGTGGGACCGGGGCGATATTATTATTGATTATATGTTCTGGGTGGGACCGGGGCGATATTATTATTGATTATATGTTCTGGGTGGGACTGGGGCGATATTATTATTAATTATATGTTCTGGGTGGGACCGGGGCGATATTATTATTGATTATATGTTCTGGGTGGGACCGGGGCGATATTATTATTGATTATATGTTCTGGGTGGGACCGGGGCGATATTATTATTAATTATATGTTCTGGGTGGGACCGGGGCGATATTATTATTGATTATATGTTCTGTGTGGGACCGGGGCGATATTATTATTGATTATATGTTCTGGTTGGGACTGGGGCGATATTATTATTGATTATATGTTCTGGGTGGGACCGGGGCGATATTATTATTAATTATATGTTCTGGGTGGGACCGGGGCGATATTATTATTGATTATATGTTCTGGGTGGGACCGGGGCGATATTATTATTGATTATATGTTCTGGGTGGGACTGGGGCGATATTATTATTAATTATATGTTCTGGGTGGGACCGGGGCGATATTATTATTGATTATATGTTCTGGGTGGGACCGGGGCGATATTATTATTGATTATATGTTCTGGGTGGGACCGGGGCGATATTATTATTGATTATATGTTCTGGGTGGGACCGGGGCGATATTATTATTAATTATATGTTCTGGGTGGGACCGGGGCGATATTATTATTGATTATATGTTCTGTGTGGGACCGGGGCGATATTATTATTGATTATATGTTCTGGTTGGGACTGGGGCGATATTATTATTAATTATATGTTCTGGGTGGGACCGGGGCGATATTATTATTGATTATATGTTCTGGGTGGGACCGGGGCGATATTATTATTAATTATATGTTCTGGGTGGGACCGGGGCGATATTATTATTGATTATATGTTCTGGGTGGGACCGGGGCGATATTATTATTGATTATATGTTCTGGGTGGGACTGGGGCGATATTATTATTAATTATATGTTCTGGGTGGGACCGGGGCGATATTATTATTGATTATATGTTCTGGGTGGGACCGGGGCGATATTATTATTGATTATATGTTCTGTGTGGGACCGGGGCGATATTATTATTGATTATATGTTCTGGTTGGGACTGGGGCGATATTATTATTAATTATATGTTCTGGGTGGGACCGGGGCGATATTATTATTGATTATATGTTCTGGGTGGGACCGGGGCGATATTATTATTAATTATATGTTCTGGGTGGGACCGGGGCGATATTATTATTGATTATATGTTCTGGGTGGGACCGGGGCGATATTATTATTGATTATATGTTCTGGGTGGGACCGGGGCGATATTATTATTAATTATATGTTCTGGGTGGGACCGGGGCGATATTATTATTGATTATATGTTCTGTGTGGGACCGGGGCCCACAACCATAGCTCAGCAGTCAGGCTCTTGTCGGTTGCAGTGCGTCGAGCGGCAAGATGAAGGAGTACTCGAACCTGGAGGACCACGCGATAGTGGCGTGGGTGTCGGGGGGGGGACGTGCAAGACGCGTCAACGGCAACGCGCTGTGGCGCGACCTGCAGGAACAGTACGCCAAGCTCACCGGAATGAGTGAGTACACTCTTCTTATACAATGTGATGGATGATGACCGAAGTGATCGCTTCCACGGAAGTCTGTTCTGACGATATACAGGTGTTACAGAAAATTGTGCATTTTATCGCTTAGGGTAAGTTTTAGTATATACTAGAGCAAGCTGTTTAACCTCACGCCCCCGGGCCGATGTGGTCTGTGGATTGTTCTACAAATATATAAATATAATAGGATCTTACAATTTATCAAAAATCTGTATAATTTATCATATGTATAGTTTTTGCTTTGTATTTCTTACTTTTTACCCTCCAATCCTCCAACAGTAATTGTGTGTGTGTGTGTGTGTCAGGTCGTTCGTGGCACTCGTTGCGCAACAGGTACCTGCGCTACATCCTGCCGGGACTGGGCGCCCTCGCGCTCCCCCCCCCCACGGTGCAGCGCCTGCGCGCCGCCGCCGCCACCGGTCAGTACCACATGCTGCTCACCCCATAAGTTCTGTCATCCACTCTTGTTTTGTTGCTATAAACGACACAACACACTTATGAGATATTACGTTCATATACTTCTGGCTTCTGGTTTTCGAATATCAGTGGAAGTGATATTCGAAGATGACGTCAAGAAAAATGTTAATTATGAAGTAAAGAATGCGTGTGTGTATGTGTGCAGGGTCGATGAAGCGTCGCGGAGCGGTCGCGCGGCGTCCGTCCATCTTCGAGCAGAGTATGGTGAGGACCGCCTCTATCCGCCCCCGCCCCCGCTCCCCCACACCCACCATCGCGCACAACGGGCTAGCCGCCAGCTCCTCCGACGAAGGTGAGCGGCCACACCAACTATTGTATAATACGGACACAGCACACGTTGACTAGTCCTTCCTATTAGGTAGTCTCTCACGTCTCAGGTTACCGAACTTGTTGATGTTGATATTGAACATGTTGAGGATAGAGAGTTATCATCATTCATCATCATCATTATCAGCCTATCGCAGTCCACTGCTGGACATAGGCCTCTCCCATTGCACGCCACTTCGATCTATTTTCGGCTTCTCGCATCCAGCTCCTGCCAGCCATCTTGCGCAAATCGTCAATCCACCTGGCCTGGGCGTCCTACGTTACGTTTGCCGAGACGCGGTCTCCACTCTAGAACTCGTTTTCCCCAACGGTCGTCGGTTCTGCGGCTAATATGGCCAGCCCATTGCCACTTCAGCCTGCTGATCCGGTGGGCTATGTCGATTACTCTGGTTTTCTGCCGGATCACCTCATTCATGGCGCTGCTGACTACCTTAATGACAAAGGATTGAAACATTTATGACAAGTGTTTAAAAGCATTACATTGTACACTCTGTACTCTAGCAATAAGATGCCTCTTATAATGCTATGTATAGCTGTGATGGACATAAACAATCTGAATCTGAACAAATATAATAAACAGACTCGAGTTTCAACACAGTTGTACGTATTATTTCAATAACCTGTGGATCACGTGTGTGAGCACGTCGAGGTCGCTCATAACGACTGCTCCTTTGATTTCGCCGACAAAACAATCCTGATTTTTAAGACAGGATTATCGTCCTTATAGTTTTTGCAATATTATTTAATTTGCTTTGAAGAAATGATTAGTTGTGTTAAAAAAAAAATGTGATAACGTTTAGCCTCACTGTATGTGCAGTTTATTCATAAGATTATGTATGCTTCACTTTATATCGTAAATAAACACGTGCCTCGCACAACTCTGCATCACAATTCTCAAGATTTGGTGGCAGAAATAGTTCACGGCATTACGTCCGCCTTCAGCAATTGCATTTGCAGGAGGTATGAATAAATAAATGTATGTGTGTCACAGGCGCAGGCCCATCACGTCGCGGTGACGTCACATCCGAAACACGCGCCGGCCCTTCACGTCGCCGTGACGTCACGTCCGAAACACGCGCGGGCCCTTCACGTCGCCGTGACGTCGCGTCCGAAACACGCGCGGGCCCATCACGCCGCGGTGACGTCACATCCGAAACACGCGCTGGACCCGAACGAGACACGTCTGACGATGAAGGTAACACGGGGCACGACCCCTTATACATATATAAGTATCAGCTCTTAGTTTTTCGTATGAGTCTCTGTCTTATAATTGTCTAATCGACTTTAAACTTAGTATGTACATACATATATGAAGTTTGAATAACAAACTAAGTAGTTGTGAGCTGATCTGAGGAAGGAGTCGGGAGGTGGATATTGGAACTCCTCAACGGGTAATAGAACTACTAACTACTGCTTGGGCTCACTTGGTTTCTTATAACAAGTCGAATACACACTAATGGTAATTGCTAAGGCGAACCCCACCCAGTGCAATACTGTGGTGACCCTACCCCTAACACAAGCGTTTAGCTTAGTTGGAGGGGTTAACCAGTAACGACAAAAGGGGGTAACGGCCTCACAGAAAATTCGTCCTGTCTCCAAAGACACCTCTGTCATACGCAGTCCGTCTAATTCAGAAGACAGGGTTTCATAACTGGCAACTTCTTGTGATTACTAACGATCATTAAGCACATTCGTCTACGTCACAATAATCCACATCGTAAGTATTAGACATATATATACATATATAGGTACATAACTATTAGACATTTTTATTAAACCCTAAAACTTTACACCTTCAATTAAATCCTTGCGAATTAATTACATACCCATTTTTTTATAAATAAAACCGTGTTAATAAAATATTTAAAGAATATATATCTAATAACTGGAGCAGTCAAGGAAGAGCCGCTAAAGACCGAACTCGGCTAAAAGCCACATAAGCTTGACCTGAAGCAAACAATTTGCAACCAAGATAAATAGCAGCGTGACCTACACTAGTTCCCTTCATGTGTGGACGTTGTTCTAGCGATTATTTTTCTCTATATTCAGCTACTGCTAAACTAATTAACATCGCTACCATTGACAACCTTCTCTAAAACGTATTTCTCTTTGTGTAGTACTTTCTTTTTAGTTCATGTTGTTCCCACGAGTATAGGACAAAAACGGTCCATCCCCCAGAGGTCCATTGTAAGGGGATAAGGGCTTCAGTACAACATCGTTCGCCCTGGTACCTGGTACCCTTTGGCGCATAGCGATATGACATGTTTGTACACCCTCATACTATTCAGCCCTCGGCACGTGGTCACCTTGGCATTGGGTCATCCATCTAATCCGGTTTTGTCACTTATTTACTGAGTTCCTATGACCACCTTCCAGCTCAGCATCACCAGATCAGGACCAGCAAAATTTCAGCTCAATCCGTAACCGGGAAGTGGACCAAATTTAATTTGCAAGATTTGATCACAAACGTCGGGGCAGGGGAAACTAAATAATGGAAGCTCGTAATCAATTAGGATCGCTGTAACAGACAGAGTTTACCTAATAGTCACAATGATTGCAGGTGACGTCAGAGGGGCGCGTCGACTGCGGCGCTCGCGGGCCTCTGCCGCGCCCTCGGGGCCCTCCGCACCCTCCGCACCCTCCTCGCCCTTCCGGCGCACCCGCAAGCTTTTCAACCCCAAGCTGGTGCTGTGACACCCCCACCCTCTCCCACTCTACTAGCGTAGGGAATATACATTTAGGTGTCAGTGTGCTAAAAGTTATACTAAGTAAGTATTCCACCCCCAGCGTTTAATAAAGGGATGAAACATACAGCTTATTACAGTATATTATGATAAGTTAAATGTTATAAAACCTGTTGATACATAGAGGTACTCGGTGTTCTGAAAGACCAATAATGATTCGATCTGTTGTTGTTGATCATCAGACGGTATATATAAATACATTACAGTCATGTATGTAGGGACCACCCCTTTGGGGGTACAGGCGTGTACTATAATTAACCGTCGCTGTACTATAATTATTAGCCATCGTATTGTAATGTGAACAGACATGATAACGAGTGTCGAGGTGTCTCACCGGTTGAGGGTGGCACACACACACGACGGTCGCAGGTTCGTTGTGTCCGTCGCCGTGTATATTTAACTGACAACTCTTGTCTAAGTACACGTTACATATGTTAGTAATTACTATATATGTATATAAAATGTCATATACATACATATATATATATATGTTTGTACGCATTTTTTAGCGAACTTGAATATAAATAATTTTGAAACTCATATCACTAAGTTTATATGTCAAAAAAGTGCTAAGAGATACAATTTGTGTAATATCAGGTGCCGTGAGATCATGGGTGAGGTATACATATATATATATATTAATAAACTAATTAGTATATTGTTTTGTATTATTTTATGACATAATAAATAAAATTAGTAAAAAGAACTTCATTTGGTAGTACACCAGCAACTGACTACATTATGTATAATAATGATGTTATGTGAGCCGCCGCCGAGTTTAATGATGATATAAGTATGAAGCGAGGCGCCCTCGGCTATACGCGGTATACGCTGTGGACACGTGGCTCGTACACGCTGTTCGCATTAAATGTTCCATTACTTTTATATCTACCGGGAGTGCCGACACAAGGGAAAACTTAGTTTGGGGGTACTAGCAATGAATTGCATTTTATTTATGAATTGTATTTTATTAATTATTAGAAACTTTCAAATACAATTTATATTCTTTTATGAATCATCTTTAACAGTTTCGACAACTCTTGTAGCATCATCATTATCATTAAAATTATTACAATCTAAAATAGAAGCTATAGGTTCGTGGTAACTAAAATAGGAAATAAACAATTTTGTTTCGAAGTTATTTAAATATCTCGTGAATACCGCATCAATTGTACTTTTATATCTCGTTGTGCTAATATTGCGTTGATTGGACACATGCGTCTCGTAACGGTGTCGCGGGTCCATAGATTTTATCTCATCTAAAAATATGCGTACCGCGCCAAAACAAGTTTTCACAATAACAATATATAGTAATAATAGTTTTATATGACTAATCAAAATGTGTGTGTGTGTGTGTCTGTCTGTGTTATACAGTCTTCTGTTTCTTTATAGGGACCAAGCAGCCGTTCGGTAACTCGAGATTTGCATTCGAGTATATTGTTAGGTGTAAATATTCAACATTTTGTTTAGTCTGCCATACAGCGAGGCGGCAAAAAGTGAATGTGTCGTTTAATAATTTACACATTCTGTTCTACGTGTATTGGTAGTACTAATAAAAGCTCTGGGTGCTTACGAAGTTTGACTGTTAGTAAGAAGAGTTTCTGTTTACTGTTATAACCTTTAGCGCTGTACCATCAACTAAATAGTATTAAAGGACGTAATTATTGTTACTCCGCTGAGACTGACTGAACTGACTACGAGCTAAACATTATTTTGAGAATAGGGAAGGTTAAAACTGAGAGTGGCTTTTTGAAAAGATACATAAGTTTTCTAATTCGTAGTTACTTCCACATGTTTTCCAAAAAAGATAATTGTCGATCCAGACTCCAAGATATTTGATTTTGGTTTCGCGAGCGATCCGCAAACAGTTACAGATGGCATTTATTTCACGAGGAGGTACAAGGTACAAGGCTATATGAAAGGTTTCAGTTACAACTTTCGCTAATGACACTGACCATTTTAACGCATTGGGAGCGGTCTCTTCAAAATAGCTTCGGAAGAGATGGTGGACGACGCCTGTAGCGCCAAAGCATTCCAGCTCGCTGAGTGGGGTGGAAATAGAGACATTGTCAAAAGCTTTCAAAGATCAAGATGTATAGCAGCTATATATTATATGGTAAAAGAATCCGTTAAAGTTAGGTCAGCATTTTCAGTGAAATTACCAGCCTTGAAACCAAATTGATTATTTCAAAAACGTTAAAACAATTTAAATACTTTCGTACTGTATATCTTCTTGATTATGTTTTCCGATATTTTAGCGAAAAGTGTTAGAATTGAAATGGGTCTGTAATAATGGGCGCTGACCCTATCACTGCCCTTGCGTATTACTAGTACTAGATTGAAAAACACCGTCTAGAAGACATATGTTTAACAATCGATGCCGGTATGTCGTTCCATCCACTCGCTAATGTATTTTTTAGACCAACGATAGTATTGTGAATCTCATCACAGTCAGTGACGAGAATAGCGACATCGAGTTCAGGATGAGTAGCATCAGAGTTTCAAGTTGTTTTAGAAGCTAATTTTTTTCCTACGTTGGCAAAATAATCACTTATTTTATTCGCAACAACGATCGGGTCAGCATTAGAAGTTGTCAGATCACTAAAAGATACTCCCATTGTTGGTTTATAAGTTCCCACGTAGCCGCCGTTCAGTTAGTTCTTGCTAACACGCTGGAATTCACTACGTCAGTATTCTCTTTTAACCTACTTCAGTAGATTATTGCAGAAATGTTTGTAGCCGTTGTAAGTAACAGAAACCACGGTATTTTCAGGATCTTTTTTTTATGAAAGCATAGTTAGTCACGACGTAGCAGGCCAGGAGTAACCAAAGGTTTTTTATGCTAGGAATAAATAACGTACGTGTATAACTTACAATATCCGAAATTGTGTGTACCAATAGTGACGCTGCTTGAAATGAAATGAAATTTGTTAATTTTAATTTACTTAAAGTTATGTCTAGACTTTACTTTGTTTGCTTTTATTTGCTTGCATTGAATATTAATGCTACGACTCACGATTCCTGGCACACGATCGACACTAGTGGTACATTTAAATTTGGCTTTTAAAATAACGTGATATAAGCAATTATTATCTCGAGTAGAGAGGTTGTGAGCAGGCATAAGACGATGAAATACCACCGATAATAGCTGTTTTTCATTATTCAGGTATATAAACACTTGTTCTAATTCACACACTTTTTCAATTTATCTCAATCGGAATGTTGATAACTAGGTAAACTTAATTCATATTTTTTTGTGCTGTCGCATTACATTCAAGAAATAGACGTGTGTAACCGAATGCTTCTCCACTATGACACGTTCCAGTCCAGTTCGTGCCGTTTTCCGCAAATTTGTATGGAGTCTTCAAATAATAATAATGACTTGACACATCTCACACACGGCCTATGGTAACCAGACAGCTGATAAACATACTTATATACTAATAAACCCGCCATCTTTGTACACAAATTTATTTATTAATTTAAGTATACAGAATCAAATAATTCCTCAACTATAAGCACCGTCGTCTTCTATCACCTGTCGCCATCGCGCTGTCAGAGACATATTGCCTTCCTCGTAGAAATTTTTAGGCTTTTGATCAAAAAAGGTGGTAAGGTCACTTTTAAGCTGGTCTTCATTTTTAAGTTTTTTATCTGCTAAGTAGTGGGCTAGAGAACGAAATAGATAATAATCTGGGGGTATAATGTCTGGAGAGTACGGTGGGTGAGGAAGCGGACCACCAAGCCAAGCGGAAGTAATTTTTCACGAGCATTATCGTGCAAAAAGTATACTTTATTTAGTTTTTTCTGTAATCTCGCTGCTACTTTATCCTTTACATAACCCACTTTTCATCCCCCGTAATACATATTTCCAGGTCTTTATATATATTATATAATATTTCCACATTTCCAGGTCTTTTCTAAAGCGTGGAGTCCTTTTTCTACTGCAGTAACGGAACACTGAAGCTAAAGATAAAGATAAAGATTTATTTTCATTAATTTGGCACAAAAGTACATCAACAGCGTCACAAACACGATATATAGTATTTACGATAAACTCTGGCACCCAGAATCAGATTCAACTTGTGTTTAGGGTACCAGCGTTCTCGCGTACACTGTAAACATATAAAGTCAGTAGTACAAATTAAGAAGCATACCACAAAAATAATAGTGATACTCAAAACAAAAAATCGAATTAAAAACTACTACCTAGTTGTTAACATTTTAATTTAAGTACTGTAGCCTCTTATTACGAATAGGTATACGTGTGTGTGTGTGTGTGTGTGTATTTATATTTATAGGAAACATATGTAGGTCATTAATTAGTGAGTCGGAAGGCTTAGGATCCACATCGAATTAAATTCTCTGTCTCTTTATAATCCAGGGTCATCAACTATTTAGACACACAAGCTTTACAATTATTGCGACACATGAGCGCAATGGCACAGAGTCTATTAATTTTATTGTACAGATGATTAGACAAGTTGGTATAATTACGCTGTGCGAGGGTCGTTCTGCATTTTTGTTGCATTTCACACACATTAAAGTATCTGCGTCTGTTAAAACTATTAGAATCATGCGGCAAGCATACTGTCGGATGCTTACGGAGGATGGTACTGAGAACGAAGAGCTGCCTCACCGTCAGAACTTGACACTCACTGTAGAGAGCCGTGGTAGGGTACCGAAAGGGCTTTGAAGTGATCACTTTGAGAACAGCTCTTTGTGCTCGCTCCAAAGAAAGAAGGGAAGTTGTAGATGCACCACCCCATACAACAATACAATAACTAATGATGGATTGGCACAATGCAAAATTAACAGTCTTTATAGTCTAGTAGTATAGGATCTGCAGAGCACCTTAGTTTTTTTAAAGTTAAACGTACACTTGCGTACCCGACTTGTCAGTTTATTGATATGAGACTTACAGCTTAAAGAACTGTCTATATAAACACCAAGATATTTAAAACTCGCCGAACTAGTTATTTGTGGACAGTCACATTGTAAAGAGGATAGATCGAGAGAGCAAGTATGGGCTTTGAGCGTCAGCAGGAGCAAGATTATTGGAGCAATGGGCAATCAGCGGGAGCAAGATTATTGGAGCGCAACGAGAAAGGTAGGTAGACCGTTTTATTAATGTTTAGGGTTAGGACATTATCTGATAGCCATTTCATCACTGATCTGAGAGCATTCTCCGCGTGTTTCATAGTTTCAGGCCAGTTTTTACCGTGAATTATAAATGCTGTATCATCTGCATAAGTAAATATTGAGCAATGAGGTATGGACATATTACATAGATTATTAAAATAAATTAGGAAAAGAGTTGGGCCCAAGATTGAACCTTGAGGAACGCCATAATTTAACGTTAATACGTAAAAAAAATTTTACGCACTGAGTTCTGTCATACAGATAGTCTTGGAAGATTTTTAGAGTATCTCCACGGATTCCGGTGACTTCCATCTTGCGTAAGAGAAGTGGAACAGACACGGTGTCAAATGCCTTGGAAAGGTCCAGAAAGATAGCAAGACATTTTAGTTTACTATCTAATTTTTCTACAACATCATTTACCAAGGCGGCAACTGCATCCTCAGTTGATTTGCCACCCCTAAAACCATACTGATTGTTACTTAGGATTTTATAAGCCTCAAGAAAGTGAACTAATCTGTTGTTAAGAATTTTTTCCAATATATTTGAAATTGCAGGCAGGACTGAGATAGGCCTATAGTTATTGACGCTGTGTCTGTCCCCACTCTTAAATATGGGATGGACAATTGCCTTTTTAAAAACTCTAGGGAAACAGCCCGTTGAAAGTGAGCGATTTCTAATGTGAACAATGACCGGCACCAGAGCGGGTAGACAAGACTTTAACAGCCTCGGTGATATACCGTCCCAGACAATGGCAGCATCTGGTTTCAATCCAAGGATCAAATTAGTGACTTCCACTTCATCAGTGGGAAGGAGAACTAGTGAGTTACATGTCACCGCATCATAACAATTTTCAGGGTTGTTCGTGCTGTTTAGGATTATTTCAGCTAATGTCTTGCCCACACCTGCAAAAAACTCGTTGACAGTATTAACCGAGACTTTTCATTATAGGATGACTTTAATAATTCATTAGGAAAGATAGTATTGCCACTAGTCCCAGTTACACTCCTAATGATTTTCCATGTAGCTTTAGGGTTATTTTTAGCCTTGTGGAACTGTTCTTTTTCATAAGCTGTTTTAATGTTTTTGAGGAGCTTATTACAAAAGTTTCGATATCTTATATAAGTAACTTTAATAGTATAGTTGTCAGGGTCCTTCTTCAGAGTACGTGCCATATTATCCCTATGTCGGATACATCTCAGAAGCCCATTAGTAATCCAGGGCTTAAGAATTCGTCGTTTTGAAGGTATGTATTAGTGATGGGAATGAATTTATATCGATGAATGTCCATGTCTATGTTATATTGCTATTACTTTTTTATATTGTTATAATATTGTGCATAAAAGTATGGGGTGTTGTTAAATAAAATACAAACTATTCGTTCATCTAATTTATTCTATATTACTTTGCATGCTGTTCGTTAAAACAATGCAAGCACATAGCTTTCTTACATTGTGAACAATTAGTCATAATTTTTTTTATTTTCTTTGCAGCCTGCATGGCACCTAATGTAAGTCGTAATTTTGCATAGCAAATGACGCAACGTTTCCTTATTTGACCCTTTGCAAGGATGTGCTGAGACTCTGAATGGTTTGGTTCATTATTACCTGTAAATTGAAAACATTTCTCATTCTAAGTACTTAAATGTAACCGCTTGTGGACGTGCAGAAGTAATTTTAAGAGGCCCCAAATCGTGCTTAAAGCTTTTAAAATAAAAACAAGTCATTGGCCTAGTAAATAAACGCCCCCACAACAATAAAACTAATACAGCCAATAGTGATCAAAACATCAAAAACTGCGCATGCAATATTTTTGAAAAAGGTGCTTTAAAAAATATCATGAATTAGATTCCAAAAATAGAGAAAATATATAGCATAGGTAGTTTTAGAACGGGCATAATTCATAAGCAGCAGTTGCAGTTGAGTGCAGAAAATTTGTGCATTGCATGGTATGTAAATTATTTTACGTAGAAAGATCTAAATGAAACGAAAAAAAACAAAAGCTTATAGCTATGGTTTGCAATATGCGAAAAATAGGATTAGTGCATGTGCTTATAAATAAAATGATAGCGTGGTAAGTAGAGCAGCCAATTGATAAATAACAGTATTAATCTATTTATCTACCTCTTTGATTCCTCCAGTAAAATGTTTTAACATAAAATTGAAAATAAATCAATTACATGTCTCCCGATATGAATCAAACCTGAAACCATTACAATTTCATATCCTAATAAAAATATATGTAATGGGTAGTAGTTGAACAATCTAAGGACGACTTATCTCATTCGTACCCAGATTTTGGTTGCGTTACAACTTACATAGAAAAATCTAGAAAAATTTAAACGCGCGATTGTGTCGCAGTGGGACTCGAAGCCACGATTGCTGAAATAACAAAAATATGGCGACAAAACTTGATTTACTGTAAGGTAAATTAAAATACATATATAAATTTGTGTAACGTACCATTGCCAGAAATACTTTTACCAGTAAGTGACTCAATTAAGCATTCTGTGAAATCTTTTTTGGACATTTTCTTAGGGTTAAACATATTATAAATGAGCCAAGCATTTACAACTGAAGTACCGAACAAAAACTCCATCACAACCTTCCTATACCACTTCAGACCTCTCTTCAGGACAGAGTAATATGATGCCATCTGATCACTGTAATCAATGCCCTTTTTGTTTTCGTTGTACATTAATACGCATTTAGGCTTTCTTATTGGTTCATTGGTTAATCTTGACTGCTTTCCTGTATTTACTAGTTCAGCTTTGTGATCTTTGAAAGTAGTAAGCATTAGTACCTCTCGCTTATCACACCATTTTATAATACGTACTCCGCTTTCTGACATCTTGCCATATACTTGACCTTTTCTCACTTTAGTACATACAATTTTTTTGGGCACGCCTTTCCTATTAGACCTTAACGTACCACAATAGAATGTTTTACGTGTTAAAAGCAGTTCTGCAAGTTTGATTGATGAGTAGAAATTGTCTGCAACGACTGTTCGGCCTGCGTCTTCCAGCCCAGCCACTAATTTCATAACTGTTTTGAGGCCATGATCTTGCTCCCGTTTTTTAGCCTCTTTACCTGTATATACAATCATTCTGTACGTATAACCCTCGGGACTACATAGCTTATATATTTTCACGCCGTATTTGTGGGATTTATTTTTAATGTACTGCCGAAATTTAAGGCGACCTCGCCAAGGAATCATTGTCTCATCTATAACGACTAATTTGCCTGGTTCAAGGGTACATTGAAAACGGCTGTTTAACGATTCATATATTTCCCAAAATTTATGTAGTTTATCATCGGTTTCTTTTACTGATAACTCACTGAAATGCCAAAATTTAAGAATCAACAAAAATCGGTCTCTTGAAAACAATGAACAGATGTAATCATTTCTATAAATAGACTTCCGCGACCAATAGTCATTTAAATGAGGGACTTTGTTTAAGCCCATTATTAAAATTACTCCAAAAAATTTACGCATTTCTTCGAAATTGGTCGGTTTCCAAGCTTTAACACGAGATTGTTGTTTAATTGTATGAGCGTTATCAACCAAGTACTTCTCTGCATAATCATTCGTTTCTTTCACCATTTTATTAATTATTTCTTCGGTTACAAATAAATCATATATTTCAATAGGTGTTTTATTGTCTGTAGGTAAAAGTATTTTACAGTCAAGTGTATTTTCTGCCAAATCTGGTATTTCGTCAGTAATATCCACCCATGGTTCTTCTTCAACGCCTTGTTCTTGTGAATGCAACCAATCACTTTCGATCCTCGATTCATCATCATCTTCCAATTCGTCACTATCTTCTGACGATGATAAAGAGCTTTTTTCAAATGATAAATTTTCTTCGTCATTAGTACTAAATGAAACTTCACTTACAGATTCAGATATATAACCTCTTTCTTCTATCATTAATTGTAGGTCAAAACTTTTTTATGGTGTCTTATTATTCAACGGCAAAGCTAACATTTCTTCTGTGGTAGTATTTTTTATTCCATTTTCTATCGTAATCATGTCATTATTGTTAGTGTTTAAAGTTACATCATTATTGGTTCTTTTCTGTGAGGTATTTTTCTGGATAGCAATTATATCAGTGTCTTCGTTTTCTTCCTCAAATGTATAAGTAAAAGTTCTTTCAACATCTTTTGTTTCTATTAAATTCGTGCATTGTAAATTATTTGTGTTCACAATTTCAGTTTCATCTAAAGGCATTAAAGAAATGTTGTCTAAAGATGGAAATCTGCTGTTTGATGTGCAAAAACGACTTATTGAATCTGGGGTAGATATTTGAGAAGAAACGTTAATATTACGTTTTTGAGTTGGAGTTAACAGTATAGCTGGAGACGGCACTGTAACACTTAGGTTTTTGAGAGGTACAAAGTCGTTGTGTGCACTATATTGTACACGTTCTTCTATATTATTATCCTTTTTGTGTAATGAGTGAGATGGAGATAAAATATTGATGGCATGAGCGTTCTCTAATAAAGCAAATTTTTTGTTAGTAATTGGACTCACGTATATCCGAGGTTCTCTTTGTATTCGTTTTCTTTTTGGATTAGGAAAAATTTCATAATCAGAATCATTAGAATCATCTTTGGCTTCATTTTCCAAAACAGGCAGAGCAATCGGTGGACATACTTTTACATTACTGAGAATTTTCACCCCACTCTCAATTTCTGATTTTGAGTTACTCAAAGGGTATTTTAACTTTTTACTGCACTTTTTATAACTTTTATTCTCCATATTTGTCTAATGGATTAAGTACGGGCTCTTACTTTTGTTATATTACAAATGCTGAAAATTCTTCTATTTATGTCCCCTATACAGGTTTATACCTGTATAGGGGACATGCAAACCCTGCTTATGCAAACCCAGAATATACAACCTGGGTCGCGGTGGCTTTGGCAGGTAACAGGTAGTAAAGGTGAGTAAAATTGTGTTTCAAATTTGTGATAATATAAAACTTAGTTTTCATATATTTTACGTGCTCCAGTATCGACTATGGTAGCGTCACCAAAGTCGACTTACCTGCTCTCACGCCGCCCGCGCGCCCCGCCGCTGGAGGTCGAAATCGGCCTCAACCCGCACCTTATTCAATAATTTTGTGATCAGTGCGTTTGAGGCGTATTTCGACCTCAAATATTTTTTTTTACAATATTGAGTCAATGCTTCGCAGACATAAAGAAAGCTATATTTGTCTTTGTCATACCTCATACGGTTGTGTAAACCGCCGCCGCACTAGAGAGAAAACACAGTTTTACGCGCCGCACCAGCGTAAAGTCTACCATGAGGCTGAATCAACCTCAAGCCGCAGTGAACGTGCTAACTATAAAGTAACTAATAGTAGACACTAAAGACTCGGCAGCAATGTTAGCGTCCTGAGTACCCATTATATAACTAAAATCGAATGACAAAACATCAGCCACTACAGCCGAGTAATCAACAATGTTACGTTTACATTTAGATGCAGGTAAAGACTTTACGTGTTGAACGTTAATAATCGTAGGCCTATGGTCAGTGATATAAGTGTCGACGATCAGAGTCGTAATTTTAAGATCAGACTTAATCATCACATGGTCAATGCAAGACTTACCACGAGTAGGCAGAGGATGTGCAGAGAGAATGCCATGCGTAGCATTAATGTTTAAGTACTGATTGGCATGTTCGCATATGGCATTTGGAGTAATGTCGATATTAATGTACCCCATAATTACTATATTTTTTAGGGTTGACATTTGAGTAAGAATGCAGTCCAATCCATCAATAAAATTATCAACGCTTCTAAGAGCTATGAGTAAAGTATTATGAAACTTTAAAGTACATAATAAACAGCTGGTATCAGCCATCGAAGGTTCTGTGACACAATGAGGCAAATCTGATTTTATGTACATAATAATTCCGTCATTTTGGTTTTTGATTTTAGTAGTACGATAAGATACGTACCCATGTAATAACGGAACTAATACTGAAACACTTAACCAACATTCGGATAAAATTAAAACATCAAAAGAAATGTCAATACTGACGAGGAACGCTTGAAAGCAATCAAAATTACGGTTCACACTACGAATATTTAGATGTATTATGTTGAGGGACTTTGAATTGTTTTCAATGAAACTCTTGCATACCTCCGGTTCACAAATACATGAATCTCTATTTCCAAAAGAATCAAAGTCATCCAAACTATCGATGTCGAACATTGAATAATAATGTTAAATGCACATTGTATGCAACCATAATGTGAAAACTGTAATAATGGGCCAGAATTATGGAAAAGAACCCACATTTATAACCATAAAACGATAAATTTACTGTAAATGTTAAGTGTAAGACATAAAAAAACATTGTTTTTGTAAGTGTAATGTGAAAAGCTGCTCTGCCAGACAACGTGAAGTCTTTTTAACTCATCTACATCTATTGTAGGAGGTCGTCCTGGATTAGGTTCATCAGATAGGTCATAATTTCCATTCTTAAATCTTCTGAACAAATATTAGGTGGTATCGTAAGAGAGCACGCCTTCGCCCATCGTTGCACATATATTGCGCACTGCTCCAGTCGCTTTTCGACCTAAGCGAAATTCGTGAAGTAAAAGCAGCCGAAGTTCTCTACGAGAAATATCCATAATTTACTGTAGTTTTACTATTCGAGATCCAGTTGTCAACTGATCTGACATACAGCTCTTGCTTTATTTATATACTACTCCAAGAAATTCGAGATATTTCTATAACGTTTTAGAAACTGATCGAAAAAAGTGGTGGGTTTATTAGTTGCCAACCTAATACTTCTAAATACATACATATAATAGATAAATTATACCCAGACAGAACAAATGATCGTGCTCATCACACAAATATTTGTCGTGGGTGGGAATCGAACCCACGACCTCTGGCTTAGCAGTCAGGGTCACTAAAAACTAGACCAACAGACCAGTCAAAAATAACCTAAATCATTACTACATTTAGTACCTACACAATTAGATGTTATGTGCGCAATTTTAAAAAGCACAAGTAGCTATTACCAAACACAAATTTCCACAACTAACTCTGTGTAATCAACAAAAAATAAATAAGTATTTAATTCCTCATTCGCGTTGAAGTAATATTAAATTTACAAGAACAATATTAGTAACACAGGTGACAGGTGTGCAAAATTTGGTTTTTTGAACTCACCTAAAAAGTAAGCGTTAAAATTAGTAGTCTGTACCCCTTGGTGTCGGGCTCTGTACCGCATTTAGACTCAAATACGTCTAAACAAGCTGACTGGTTCTCCTGGGGTAATCACAGGCTTCTAGGAGCCACCTCACATTTTCTGCACAGAGGGCTGTCCGTCGCCTTGATGGTGAATAGGTGTCGATTCGGAGCCAGATGTCCCGTCGGGTTAGACTGTCTACAGCCAGGTTCATTGGTCCATCGACCATCGTGCGTTTCTCGCGTCTATTGCCTTACCAATTGCGAAATTGGTTGAAGGGTAGTGATAGCAGTACAGTTGGACCTGATACCGGAGTCGTAGAGCCCTTCCTCGCTAAACCACACTCAGCACACAATTCGTAAAACATGTTTGTAAACTATGTATTAGTGAATTTTTGTAAGTTCTTCTAAATAAATAAAATAAAATTAGAGGTATTCAAATTATTTGTACCCAAGTATATAAATAAGCAAGACGAAATGCTTGAGAATTTTCTACTTATCTAAAGTGCCCTCAAATATCCTGACAACTAGTCCATCTATCGAATTCGTTTAACCCTCAGGGTTGCGGAGGTCAGATGCCAGTCGCTCCGAGGAAAAAGTGGTATTTAAGCAATAACCGGTTGGACCAAAAGCCTACCCCAATAGACATCGGCATGAATAAGGCTAATAGGGCGGAACAAATAAATAACCAAGTACATAAAATGATAGTTCAAGCTGTAGTGGTAATTGAAATACAACAAAACACTCAAGTAAAATACGACTTCATTTTTTATAAACTGAAATTAATTTATGAATATTACAATAATTGAAGTAGAAGAGGTAATTGTTTTAGGGAACTTATTTTAATGAACGTAAATATTGTTTTGTAGGTAAGTATATTGACCAGTCAGTTTACTTATTTCTTTAAAAGTTTATCTATTTTCTTTCTCTCGAATAACAATTATTCAAAATAACCGAACAAGTATGATTCGTGAGCAAACGAACTTCTGCGTTGGTCTAAAACAAGTATATATCATTTAAAAATTTAGTGTATTTTGGTTAACTTTAGAAAAGTTAGAAGTGTAATATTGTCTTCAAGTTTCAACCGACGCACCATTAGGTAAATCATTTCAATTAAAAAATGTATTGAAATCGATTATATATATATAGTCTTCCAAGTTTAAACTGAACCAACGTTGCATTCAACCAATTCAATAAAAGTAACTTATTGAAATCAATTAATTTCCATTCCTGCTTCACCACTGTTGACTGGCTCAGAGGAGGAACATTCTCTTAAAATTAGAATTATCCAGAGTAAAACCGATGCAATGTAAAAACGGTTGTCGGAATTAGTGAAAACTTCAAATAAGAACATAAAAACACGCCGTGGGAGAGCCATGCTTAGCTAATACCATGGTCTCACAGAAAATAATGCTGGTATTGTAGTAAGTACTCCGTGAGTTAATGTACCGGACGTACCTTCAAACGTGGTAGAGCCATGCTTAGGCACGAATGGGCCGGCTCGACCGGTGCGATACCACGGCCTCACAGAAAACCGGTTGTGAATTGTGATTCTTGGCGACTTTAACGCCCATCACGCCGAATGGCTTGGTTCGCGCAAAACCGATCATGCGGGAAGATCTGTTCACGATTTCGCCTTGGCATATGGCTTGACGCAGCTGGTAGCAACGCCTACGCGAATCCCGGATGCAGAAAGCCATGTGCCTTCACTGTTGGATCTTCTGCTGACCTCACATCCTGACGGCTTGGCTCTTCGGACCATTGCCTCATTAGGAGTATGGTGCCACTCGTTCACTCGCTGCGGCCGCGAGTTACAGGCAGTCGCCGCGTATGGCACTATAGGTCAGCAGACTGGGATGGAATGCGAACATTCTTTGCATCCTACCCATGGAGGTTTGCTTCTCGCCGGATGATACCAATGTCGTTGCCGACTCTGTCGCGGATGTTGTTCTCCAGGGTATGGAACTTTTCATTCCATTCTCCCTGATTCCCACAGGTGGCAAGTCCCAGCCCTGGTTTGGTCGAACCTGCAAAGCGGCGTCCCGCCGAAAGCAGGAATGTTACCAAGCATGGGCTAATGCAGCGACAGCACGGGATGTAAAGACCAGCACATTAAAGAAGCAATTTAACTTTGCCTCCAGGTCCCTCAAAAGAGTAATTGCTGGGGCGAAGTCGGCTCACATCGGCAGAATTGGCGAGAGACTAGTGAGTCTTCCTTCCGGAACTCGTGCATTCTGGTCTCTTGCCAAAGCTGTCCAGGGGAACTTCTGTAAGCCATACCTTCCACCTATGCACATAGGAGATAATTCGTTGGCCCATGACGCTAAAGAAAAAGCCGATCTTATGGGCAAACTCTTTGCGTCTAACTCGACCCTGGACGACGGGGGAAACGCACCGCCGACCATACCGCAGTGCGAGAGGCGCATGCCGGAAGTCCGGTTTACACAAAGGGCAGTGCGTAAAGAGCTTCTTTCCCTCGACGTTCTCAAGTCGAGTGGGCCCAATAAAATCTCTCCTATCGTGCTGAAGACGTGTGCTCCTGAGTTGGCACCGGTTTTAACGCGCCTTTATCGGCTTTCCTATTCTCTTGGCGTAGTCCCGAACTCATGGAAGACAGCTCTAGTGCATCCCATCCCTAAAAAAGGAGATCACTCGGATCCGTCCAACTACAGACCCATAGCCATCACCTCCTTGTTCTCCAAGATAATGGAATCCATTATTAACTGCCAGCTCCTGCGGTACTTAGAAGACCACCAGCTCCTCAATGATCGACAATACGGCTTCCGTCGGGGTCGTTCAGCTGGTGATCTTCTTGTTTACTTGACTCACCGGTGGGCACTGGCGATCGAGACCAAGGGGGAAGCGTTGGCCGTTAGTTTGGACGTGGCGAAGGCCTTCGATCGGGTCTGGCACAAAGCGCTCCTTGCGAAGCTTCCTTCCTATGGGCTTCCCGAGAAACTGTGCAATTGGCTAACCAGTTTTCTTACAGACAGAAGCATCAAGGTCGTTGTTGACGGTGCATGCTCCGACTCCAAGTCTGTTAATTCTGGTGTCCCACAAGGCTGTGTGCTATCACCCACGCTGTTTCTTCTGCATATCAATGACATGCTGCAGATTAGCAGCATCCATTGCTATGCAGACGATAGCACGAGTGATGCCCTTTACACCGGCCGCGCTAACATTTCTCGGGTAAACGTCATCGAAAGCCGATCCAAACTTGTGTCTGAAATCGAAACTTCTTTATCAAAAGTTTCAGATTGGGGTCGACTTAACCTAGTCCAGTTTAACCCCACGAAGACACAGGTTTGCGCGTTCACCGCTAAAAAGATGCCATTGGTCGTATCACCTCAATTGGAGAGCACTTCCCTAACTGCATCAGCCAGTATCGGAATACTTGGCGTCGATATATCAAGCGAAGTCCAGTTTCGCGGTCACCTAGAGAGTAAGGCCATATTAGCCTCGAAGAAGCTTGGTGTGCTAAACAGATCGAGACAGTATTTTACTCCGGCCCACCGCCTGCAACTTTATAAGGCGCAGGTTCGGCCACACATGGAATACTGTACTCATCTCTATGCAGGTGCACCCCAGTACCAACTTCTCCCTCTTGACCGCATTCAACGGAGAGCGACTTGCATCATCGACTGCCAAGATATCCCTGATCGACTTGACACCTTGGCGTTGCGTAGAGATGTAGCTTCACTCTGCATCCTCTATCGCTTGTATCATGGGGAGTGTTCAGAGGAATTGTTCGGACTTATACCGACTGCTGGTTTCCGCCATCGTACTACGCGACAAAATATCCATCCCCATCACCTGGACGATTGGCACTCCACCACTACGCTTCTCTAGAAGCTTTTTGCCTCGCACAACCAGCTTATGGAACAAATTGTCGCCTGCCGTATTTCCGAACCGATACGACCTTCAAACCTTCAAGAAAAGAGCGTACTCCTACCTAAAAGGCCGGCAACGCACTTGTGACCCTTGAGTTGCGGGTGTCCATGGGCGGCGGTAGTCACTTACCATCAGGTGACCCGTCTGCTCGTTTGCCCCCTATGATAAATAATAAAAAAAAAATATACTCGGATGGATCGACCTTTATGACCCGAGCTTGAGTCTGAAAGGACTATTCTTGGTTATGGAACATGATGTTGTTAAGAGGCTTAACCACCTTCTCAAGAGAGAGTTCATATTTTGCCAACCATAATTTGGTCCCAATTTTGTCCTAAGCTTATTAGCTTATACTTCAAAAACATATATAGCTTATACTTTTTACTTTCTAATTAACCTGTGGAAACCCCCACGGGTCAACTCCTCTTTGGAGCTAACAATAAAGTGGGACATCCGGTGTGATACCAGGGCCTTACAGAAAACCGGTTGTTAAGCGATGCTTGCGTTGTGTCACCGACTGAGTGAGGTTACCTAAAGCCCAACTACTCTCTTTTTCCTCCCCTTAAAGGCAGACAGCGCCTTTGTTACTATCGAGCTGTCATCGTGACACTTATGACGTGACGTAATGTACGCCACAACACATGGAAGGAGGGCGGGAGGAGAGGGATTCTGGGGGTACACCCCATGGAGCACAACTGTCGACATTAATAAAACAACAATTACTACAAAATAACCATTTAATTCTGTTTGGTATCAACACGGCGCCGTCGCGACGCCCTCGCACACACAGCCACATACATACACTCACTCACACACACACGCACATACGTACACAATTATGTATATACACAGACTCGTTATCAGTTTGATATATTGGGTGCGGTGTAAGTATATGAAGGATGCTGCTGTTGCAGTGATCTTAACCTACAATAATGTAAGCATAATAAAATAATCTGTCATTATATCACGCTGTCATGCCCCAGCTGCTGAGCAAATTTCGATGAATTAGACAAAACCTAATAGAAGATGGGCTCCTTTCTGTCGCAAAACTACATTCCTCCTGTGCAAATTTCACAATAATATAACACATGTTTTAAAAACACCCTGTAAATTGGAACAAACGATAATGTACCTTATACAGTAAGTAATACAACTCAAATTACAATATCATATGACACTAATTTACGTCACTAGTGTGCGTTAAGTACTTGCTTAAGTGTCTAGTGTATGTACAGTATGATTGATTGTTCGCTAACGCCCACTAGCCCACTAGCCCACTGTCGGGCCGGAACACACGTCCCGAGAGAAGTTAAGCATAGTTTCATTTTATTGCTGCGGGACATAATAAAACTAAACAGATTATTGGTTCTCGGTAGAATAGAATAGGGTGACCCCATGTCTTACCGGGGTACTGTCGGCGACCCACATTAGAGTTATTTAGCTAGCAGCTAGTCTATGAGGTGGACCGGAGAGTTTGTTTACTCTTCGTTCTTGTTTTATAGTTGCGATTAAGACTATTCTAAACTAATAACATAATTGCGGCCCGCTGGTCCTGGCTGCTGAGCCGGAGGTCGTGGGTTCGATTTCTACACGTGACAAAAATTTGCGTGATCCACAAATGGTTGTCGCCAGCCTGCGTGTTCTTTGTGTCCTTTGCTCGTATGTTTCTCTGTATTATGTACGAGCAAATGATATATAGTCTTCAGGAATACGGACGCGCTGTGCGTATTTATGTGTTGTTTGAGCTACACATGAACCTGGACTACTCCACTGTACTACTAAATATACTATTCTATCGAGACCCATTAAATATTTTCTTTTCAAGTTTAAACATTATCCTTAAAAATACTAATTTATTTGTATTTGTTAGTATGACTCAACTTCATTACCAAGTTCTACCGAAAATTATAATCACATATCTGGCAACACTAACCCCAACTCGTACGAGACGCGTCCCAACAATGGGCAAAACCTGATAACAATAACTTGATCTTATTAAAATGGACATTCGTCGGGCGTACGCCGCTGACATTACGAATTACACTTAACATACAATTGGTCTAACATTTGAAATAAATTATAACATTTATGTAGCACACAAATTACACTAAACTAAAAATTAAAAATATTAATATATAAGTTGACAACTATGAAGTATTTCACACAGTCACGAACACGACGCCCACTCTGTATAAACTACACAAACAGACAGACAGTAAAAGTAATTCTCAAAAAAAATTGTTACTTCGTTTAGAATACATATTGAAATGGACACGTCGGGCCTCAGCCTGCCAGACTATCAACTGGCTTGTTCGAATGACACACACTTCTTCTGGACTCGGGAACAGTACTCATTTTCTAGACGGAAGGGTAGGTAGGTGCGTTATATCTCTTTAAAATTTCATAATAATCGGTGCAGTAGTTAAGGCGTATTAGCACAACAAACAAACTCAATTTCAATACATTGCTTAAGGACCTCTCATCAGGAAAAAAAGTATTGTTCAAGAGAGAAACAACTTACAAAAAGGATTGTGTGCAAGTGAGCCCCAAAGTTTTCTAACATCATTTGTTCAAATAATTATTTGTTTCATAACACAAGTGCACCGACGGGCGCCATATTGGCTGACGACAAACAAACACGGTGTATATAGTTGAGCTTAATGTTTATTTACAAATACTTATCACATATTATACGAGTATATACAGAACCCACTGTGGGAGGTGGAGCAGAGATAGTACATAAGTGGTGTAGCGTAGCGTCCAGGGTTCGAACCTGTTTAGTGCATTACTGAACTCAACTCTCAATAAGATTATATCGGTTAGTGGGCTCGGAGTTCCCGGCACCGGCCAGTTCGAGTTATACGTTTGGGACTCTCCAATCACTCTTTTCTTTTTTTTTATTTATGAGATAGGTGTCAGGCGAGCAGACGGGTCACCTGCTGGTAAGCGACTACCGTCTTTATACAGGAGTATAAAGTAATAACTTTCTTCTTGGCAAAAAAATGTTTCATACACCTCCCTCCGCCAAAACCAAAAACACCTTTCTTCATTGGGTAAGTATATATAACGGGCCAAGGGTTAAAATAATGTTCGATAGATGAAATAACTATGTGAAATATGTAAGATTAAGATATTTGTATTATGTGAGTGAGTAGATCAAAACAGTTTTAGGTTGGCAACGCGTTGTCGATCACTGTCTCAACTTATTACCTAATAATGAGCATATCTCGTCTCCACCTGGACATTAAACACGGGTTGTCGTACAAAAATTAAATGAGATACATTAAGTTGATCTTAAGTTACATTTAAATGTAACGTGACTAACTATTTATACACATATACATACACATAACATCACAGGTGCGAAGTCTCGGCAGCCACTAGCACTCCGCAGTACGCTCACACAAGTCGTGCACTGCGCCGTATCAGGAAATTTGTACAGTGGTTGTCATCTCATCTGACACCGCGAGTGCAGGTTGCTACAGAAACGTTTCTTTAACATTTATATGCGAGTTAATTAAAAACAACTTGACATGTTTCTTTCTTCTTTAAATACTCCTCTCAGTGTAGGTGTACATTTCTAAATTATTTACAGACAAATTTATAAAAAACAAATCAGAGCAAGACGAAAAATCATGATGTTTTTGATTGTTTTTGATGTTTACTGAGTCAATTGATGACAGAAGATAATTAATTTCTTTAGTGCACGACATTATTTATTTAAATATTAAATATAAACAATTTTAAATCTAACTTTCTTTATAACCGTACACGTTACATAAACGTACTGCTTACGTATGAACAAAGGAATCGTGTACAAGTTTTTTGTGCATTTAATAAAACCGTGTCTCACCTAAGAGTTCTTACGCAACTAAATATAATAATTACACGAATATAAACGACTCTAAAGTATGATTACACATTTCTAAAACACCCTGTACATAAAACCAAGTCCATACAAATTCCTTAGTACCGAATCTGAAATAATATCTGGTGGGGGTGGGTGTGGGTGTGGGTGTGGCTACTCCCGGAGCAGGCCGCGCGCCTTGGGGGTGAGCTTGCGCAAGCGGCCGCGGGACGACACCGACACGCCCGCGCCGTCCGTCCCGCCCGCCCCGCTCGCCCCGCCCGCACCTGACACATACAACATTCTTAAATGTAATATATTACAAAACGGTAATCTATGCCAACATAAACTACGTCATATACACATCCTTATATTTCATACATACATAAATACACTCACGCCTGTGTTCCCGAAGGGATAAGCAGATACGTAATAAACGTTGATGTTTTGTGGTTTATAATTTAGTCCCATTGATGTAATAGGGACGAGCCCATAGGCGTCGTCCGGGCACCTTTATATTGAGAGGAATGGGAGGATACAAATGAAAGGGACATTGCTTACACAGACGGAAGGGGGAGTACAAGCGGTGGCTCAAGAGAGTCAGGGTTCTTCAGGATCTTCTGGCCCTCTAATTAAGGTTTAAAGAAACTATTCTCTTAAGAACAATTTTAATACATGTTATATATATATTATTTACTAATACACTAATACTAATATTATAAAGGCGAAAGTTTGTGAGCGGTGTTTCGAACTTATTGTGACGCCATGCTACGTCCCCGAAGCCCCGGCGAACTCTAAGGGTTTTTGTTTGTGATTTCAGTGTTTTATAGAAAATTCCAGTAAGTGGAGATGTTTCTTTAGAAATGTGGAATACAATGGCAAGTACTAGATCAAGCAAAATTAATAAATAAATAAAGTTGTAGAAGACAATCGAAATCAATAACAAAATGACAGTCGAAATTCAACAAATGCAGGCCCGTTCAGTGGCGCAGTGCTCCCGTTGGACTGGGCTACGTGTGTGGAACAGTGCTACTCGTTCTGTGCTGTGAGTGTTACGGCAGAGACATTAGTTTCCTTCCAATCCCTGCATCCACTTCCGCAACAATATTATGTCGATATGTAGATTCTGATTGCGGTGGTCATGATTGTAATTATAAAAAGTTGCCAGCGGTTATTCGTTTAAACTATTTAAACAAACTTCAGTGGTAGCTTTATCAACTGAGGCCTATATGAGGCTGGCAATGAGAAGTCTCTGGCTAACAGTTTAAACAATGGCTGTAATGCTATGCAATGCTAATAACCCAAGTAGCCACAAATGGGCAAAACACATTGATGTTAACATAAATCTCAAATATCATTTTTCAATAAAGCAAGTAGCAAACTATGTAATAAAGTTAAACGACACTAACAGCTGGCGTTGCATGCGATGGATTGAACAAACCATTACCAAACAAATATTTTCACGAATTGAGATACCTTTAGGTTAGGTTTACAGTAAATAAATACCTACTGTAAATGCAATTTTGATTTGTAAATGTAAATACCTAAGTCTGATAATGGTCTGATTAGGTATTTCTGGGTTTTCCGAACCCTTGCAACAAATGTTGCACTATGATTGCACGTACTCGCAGCATACACTCGGAAATAACAAATGATCTGTTCAAATATAATAAACTCACATATATAACAGCATTGATTGAGATTATGTAATACAATTATTGAGTTTTGAGCACCCCCCGTGTTAGAATATATAATTTTATTTATGCAAAAATTAGTCAATATTTATATTGTATTATTTAGTTTATTTCTCATCTACAGTAAAAAAACATAATCAAACATGAAAAGAAAATCAATTGAGTTGTGTTGTAATAATATATATTTTAAGTTAATGCTGGCAACATTATAACTAATATTTAATGTCGGTGAACAACTGAACAGTGAACAGTGTGGATCGTTGTGCTTACTGGTAGTGAATAATAAATTAATAAAATCATTCGGTGTATTAATTGTTTACATCGATACCAGTGGATATAACAAGTTGTCATTTCCGATGTGGTTTAAAACCTGATTTTACAAAAGCTACTTTCTTCTGTAAAACAATTTGGTAGTGAACCCACATATTTTTGTTTCCCAGCGTCACATGATAATAAACTGATCGTATTATTTATAACTGAGTGTGTATTCCTTGCCCAGTCTTCAACCTCCTATATATATAAATAACAGACACAATGAACACCCAGACTCATAACAACAATTCAAGGTTTACACAAAGTGTTGACCACTTAAACATAGAGCTAGTTACTTATAGTGTGTACATACCATTAGGTTGTTGCGAGTGTGTGGCGTGTGGCGCTGGCGTGGCGTGTGACGAGTGTGACGAGTGCGGCGCGTGTGTGGCGTGTCCGTTGAAATAGTTGTGGTCGGTGCGGTGCGACCCGCCCTCCGCGCTCGCGCTCTGCAACACACATTCCAATTGATTCCACCTTCTCCCTTTCTCTACACGACAACACGTGCTGGCCTGAGGAGACACCGTTTGAAAATGGAAAACCTACGATCCCGAACTAAACGGTTCGGCTCCTCCTTCCTGTGCCCATCAAAGCCTGGAATTCACTACCAGCGCACGTGTTTCCCTCCAAATTTAATCGCGGTTCTTTTAACTGGGTGTGAAAGAGCATCTCGCCAGGACGCCATAGTGTGGGTCACCATGCTGCATTGACTACACTTGCAATGAGGATAGTGACCACTACTCTTGGACTCCACTTACTGCTTTTCATCAGGTAGAGTGGAGTAAAAATATACATGTATTACTCTCACGCCTTTACCTCCGAAGGGGTAAGCAGACGCGACTTAAAAGCACACTTTTAGTCAACCATAATGTAATGCTACTTATGTAACAAGGGGCAAAGCTATCACCGTCATTCGGATATTGACTGTATACATACATATATACTGTCTGATAGATAACAGTCCGATCCCTTGGTAGCACACGGTAAGAGACGGGCTGTTCTACTTCACCGAGAACCACACGGCATACACTATCTCTTCAGGACCACCATAAAACGAGCCATGGTCTAGGGAAGAACATCATAGCTTTAACTAGCGTCCATCTGTGCTACATACCTGTGCGGCGTGATGTCTCCGCCTGGTGGCGAGGTGCGCGTGGTGAGTGCGGGCGTGGTGCTGCAGGCGCTTGCTGATGGCGGCCACCGAGTCCTCCTCACTGTCCTCGTTGTACTGCCGCTGGGAACGACGTCGGAGCGACACGCCGCCCGACTGTACGACACCGTCAAACAAACATGTATACTTCATACTACATATACACCGGCTCGAAGGACCAACATGTACGATCATACATTTACTGACTCGATTGGAGAGAAGAAAATAATAGATAAGGTGTAGTGACCATTCGACTAATGGGATTATACTTCCTAGAGGGTATGGGTTATTTACTTTATATTTATATAATGTATACAGCATGTATACTTGTATGTCAAACAACATAGTATTGCTAGGAATCTTGCTTTTTTTCATTAAGTATTAGTTGATGTATGCTTTAGAAGCCCATTATATATACATATATATATATACCTTCCGTCCCTGTCAATCCAAAGGTCGCTTGTTACAAACCACTTTTAGCGATAAAGCCGCTGTTCAACAATTTTTCTTGGTGTACAATAACGGTGTACAATAATGGGTGTACTGAAGATGCGCTCGCTGGATGTGCGGGACTTACATTGCTGCTGTGGGCGGAGGCGCGGTGCGCGTGTCGCTGGCGGTACAGATGCAGCGGCCGGTCGTCGTCCGTGGAGTAGCGCGGTCGGTACGACCGGTCTGACTCGTACCGGCGCACCGAGTCACCGCCCTCCGAGCTCAGCGACGACGACGACGACGTCGAGCCCTCCGTGAATCGCTCGCGGGTCCTGGCGCAACAGTGTGAGGACGTCAGACAAGGTCTATATACTGGATATTTAACGATTACAAGAGCTGGTGATCTTCTAAAGGCTTCAATGGAAAATATTACCAAATCAATATTCTGTATATTTACTTTTACTTTCGGAGATATTATATTGTTTAGTGACGGTGTCTGTGACGTCACTTTACAACGATCGCTAAGAGCGCGCACCCGCTCCTGGGCTACGAATTTGAGCTTTAGGTATGATTACCATTTGATGCCACAAATTGGAAACGTTATTGTGTAAAAAATTACATTTAGTTATGAGGGTGGTGCGATGGCAGTACTCACCGTTTAGGTTTGTGTCTCCGCGGCGCGGAGCTGGAGGCCGCGCTCGGCGGCCGCCGCTTGCGCCCCGAGCGGCGCGCCGCACCGACCTGACACACACGCACCACCATATATATATATACAACGTGCCACAGATAAGGGAAATTAATGAATATTACTAAACCTCGCCAATAGCAACACTAAACAAAAATTAAAAAATCAGTTGACAAATATAAGGAAAAATATTCCTCTTCAAAATTATGTCTTTTTCTTATACTATAGGGGGACAGACGAACACACGAGTCACCTGATGGTAAATGACACCCGTCCATGGACACCTGCAACTCAAGAGTCGTAAGTGCACTGCCTGCCTTTGAGTGTGATGAGAGGAGGAGAAGGGGAGGCGAAGAAGAGAGGAATGATGAGGGGAGACGAAAGAGGAGAGGAGAATTTGGGCCGACGGAAACCTCACTCATTTCGGGGAAATGCAAAGCAAGCGTTACTTTTCAACCGGTTTTCTATGAGGCCGTGGTCTCGCACCGGTCGAGCCGGACCATTTGTGCCTCAGCATGGCTCTACCGCTTACATGTATATAATAAGATATATATGTATATATATTTATTTATGATATAGGGGGACAGACGAGCAATGGAATTTGGTGACTCACGTGCGTGGTGCGGTGACGCTGGTCGCTGTCGGTGTAGGTGAGCTCGACCTCGTCGTGGAGCTGCTCCTCCAGCACTTGGATGTTGGAGCAGGCGCTGGAGCTGGACGAGTTGGAGGAGGCCGAGGAGCCCTCCCACGACACAGGAGCGCGCGCGCCGTTCACTCTCACGTAGCTCTCTGTTGGGTCATGATATGAGGACTTCTGTCATTAATATATTTAAGCTTTATGCACACGTTGCACAGAGGCGAACTTAACACCTGAGGTATTCTCTGCCAGTTAACCTCCGGGTTGTAAAGTTTTATTACAAACATACTTATATAATTCTAAATACATAATTATAGATAAATTACACCCAGACACAGAACAAATAATCGTGCTCTTAACAAAAATATTTGGGTGGGAGTAGAACCCACGACCTCTGGCTTCACTAGACCAGAGGCCAGTCATATTATCATATTAACTTTTGTATGAATAGAATAAGAATAGAATTGACATATCTATTGATGATATTAAACTGATGAAGGTATTTTCTATTGATGTCCAGAACACCTTACACCTCCAAAGATCTTAGGGACAAACGCGCGATGTGTTTATGTGCCCGCAAATAAATCATACTCAGGAGCGTGGGGAGGGGATTACAGAGAACAACAGGCCTAGAATAAACTCAATATTGTAAGTTACATATACCAGTACGACAAAGTTTAAGATATTTTTTCTTTTGTTTGTTAAAACGCATTATTGAGTGTTTATTGAGGATTTACAGCACAGCAGTGAACAGCGTACATACCGTGTCGGGTGTCTCGGCTGGTGCCGGGCACGGGCTCGGCGCTGGCGCTGCTGCTTTTGCTCTTCTTTCCGATGCCCTTGCCTGCCAACACACAAGTCACTCGTGGTTCAGTAAGTAGGTACAGGGTGATAGCTAAATAGAGGAGCGTCACCTTTACTGTGCACCCGGAGCGGCACGTCGCTGTCGGTGGAGTCCCGAGCGTGCACGCGCCGCGAGGTGGCCGCCAGCGTCTCCGAGTCGGAGCTGTCGCTGTTCTCGTTGCTCGGACTGGCGCCGCCGTTCAGTAGCGAGTCTGTGCACAACAACAACAACTTTATCGTATCGTTACAAGTATGTACCTAAAATATAGACTTGCATTCTAACAAAAAAACAACATTTCAAGAACTACACAAATTACAGTAAAGTATTGAGACAATGTATATATACGTGCTCAGAAACTTGATAATACTCGTCTAACAAATACTAGCGCATGTTGTGCCACGTCAACAATGACACGTCATTTTCTAGTTTAAGTTTGGAAAGAAACGAATATAGTACAGTATGTTATAATCAATGTCATCAATTCTTCTTAGTGTTTAAGTAAAGTTCTGCAATAAAAACGTATTTTATCTCTCTTTCTTCACATACTTCAATAAAACAAGATATATAAATGGAACACTATCAAAGAGAATATAATACAGATATAATACAGATAATATAATACAGATATCGATAATAACGCTGAAATGACTTCTATCAAAGTTCCACGTACACTCGCCGATATAATTGAAAACAACTTTAATCACTTTCTTACTGACATGAGACAAAAAAACAAAAATCCCAAAAAACACAATTTTATCTAAAAGGCCGTCAGCGTCAGTCCGTCAGTTATATACAATAATTCTTAGCCGTTACACACAACGTTGTACACAACATTCTCAAATTATATTTCAAGGTGTATTCCCCACCAACTCATATTTCCTATAGTCAAACCATTATTAAAAAAGGAAATAAATAACTATCGTCCAATTGCTGTAGTCACCGTAATTTCCAAGTTTTTAAAGCAATTATAAAAGAGAAGCAGTAAATAAACAATTGTTGCATCTTTTTCTCTTGTAAAAAAGATTACTACTGGTCGTAGTGAGAAAACGTCAATATCACCTACATTTATAGATTTGTCAACAGCATTTGACTTCGTAGATCATCAACTGCTTCTCATTAAACAATGATATGCAAAAAACGCTATAGAGATTGAGTGCTACTTTTTTTATGTGTTCCATAAACAGTTTTCCCAGGTCTGGGTGTTCTTTGTGTCCGTTGTCTGTATGTTTGTAAAGTTCCCCGAGGCACCGAAACAACTACAAGAACAGGTGTTGCCTTTCTAAAAAACGTGCCTACGACCCCAATTAGTGTCCTGAATCAAAATGTAGGTTGTGTGAGCAGACACACACACGCACACAGAGAAACAGAGATAGAGAGATAGAGTACAGCACTTGTGTAAATATTACACAGTTATATATGTGCCTAACATTTGTTTACAGGATTCATTTTTAATCCAGGCTGGTTGCTCACGACAATACAATACAGATCTCTAAGTGAATGTTTAATGTTTGCTTCTCTAAAACGATGTGTACCTACACTAGGGAAAGTATGTGAAAATAGATTTTTGTTTATCGATGCCTATTTTTTCAAGCTAAGTCAACTATTTGTTGGGTGCACA
The DNA here is from genome assembly GCA_947561695.1 of Tyria jacobaeae. Classification (NCBI taxonomy): domain Eukaryota; kingdom Metazoa; phylum Arthropoda; class Insecta; order Lepidoptera; family Erebidae; genus Tyria; species Tyria jacobaeae. The sequence goes on along the minus strand of OX387237.1, from coordinate 3,810,496 downwards.
TAACGTCTTTGATCATACCTTGTTGAAAGACTATATATGATGTGTATGCGTATGTATGAAGCATGTACGTACATTGCGCGGGCGGCAGGCGGCGGGCGGGGCGGGCGGGGCGCACGACGCGCGGGCGAGCGGGCGCGCGCGACCTGTGCCGCGACCACAGCGCCTCGAACAGCGCCGACAGACGCACCGTCATCGAGTAGATCTGCCGACCAACAGATCATTATACAATAATTGACACGTCGCACACTCGCCCCTCTCATTACAAACTAAACAGACCGCTGACATACTTCCTTATACACAGGTACATGATATAAATAAATTACACATAAAACAAAACAACTAACCGTGCCCATCATGCTATTATTTGTCCTAGGTGGGAATCCAACCCACAACCTTAGACTTAGTAATCACGATCGCTAACCACTAGACTAACACAGGCCAACAGATCAATAAATAAATTTCTTCAAGTCAATGCGACCGACAGCCCTCTATGCAGAGGATTAATCCTGAAGTGCAAGAAAGTGGGTACACAACGGACAATTATCCTGCTTAGAAGCCCGTGAATCCCCCAGGCAGCTTCTGCGCTTCTTGAAGAGATTAGGCTGCTTATCGTGGTAGAGCCGTGCTCATGGATCGGCTTGACCAGTGCGATACAATGGCCTCGCAGAATATCCGTTGTGAAGAGGTGCGCTGCATTTCACATCATTTCAATTAGTGAGGTTTTGAGAGCCTAACTCTCCCTCTCCTCTCCTCTTTCCACCGTCACTTTTTGAAACAGCCATATATCATTTGTTTATTATCTGATTGTCCATGGACGGCCGCTGTTACTTACACATACACATACACTGGAGAAAATACCAATGACGTTCGAACTTAACAATGTAATCAATTGCGGTCGAATTTCGACATCAAAACCCCCTTATTCATTAAGTCATTGTTATTGGCGCGGGAATTAAACATTGTCTCATCGCCTAGGCTTAGGCGCGTTGGTTCTTTGCACGAGAAGCCATTTCCAAGGAACTTTAACCGGGAATAAGTAGTTACTATAATCCCAACTCGGCCATCTTTGATTCTCAGATCACCTCTGAATGAAAATAATTGTGGAAATACCCGGCTCCGCTTGTTGGTGTTGTAGAGGCGGCTGTTGGCGAACACCTGGCGCACGTCGGCCACGAACTGGTCGGGCGCGGAGTACTCGCCGCGGGACAGCCGCTCCGACACGCGGCCCAGGTCCATGGGGCGCGACACTACCGACAGGTAGTCTGTACACACACACACGTATATCAACTACTATTGGGGGCTTTGTTACACCTTCAGAAGCCAAAACAACAATTATGTCTGTCTGTCTGTCTGTTCACGTAAATAGTACTGCATGGAATTGAATGCAATTTTAACAGATGTAATGCTGAGCTCTAACTTAAAATATAGGCTGCATTTTAGAACAGGAATTGATTCTAAATTTTACGCATACGGAGGCGCAGGCAATCGCTAGGATATGCATACAATATACACGTGGTACTATAACAAAGTCTACTGATGTAGTATCATTATTTAAAACTGAAAGTAGTGGAAGCCTAAACCCCCTTCTCGTTATCCTCCATAAAGGAGGGCTAACGCATTTACAACTCTGGAATTGGAGACGTTCATGGGCGAAGGTAGTCACTTACCATCAGGTGACAGAAAAAAAAGTCTCCCCCAGTTGCGTGGTGGTAAATGGCACTACTCTCGAGTTGTGCAAGTATAAATCTACCTTGCCCGAACTATCACACTGGGCCTGTAGAATTCGTTTAGGCTGGACGCTGGATGGAGCTACGGATATGAAGCTACGTCACAGCTTCAAGTCACAGATTGCGATGCTAAGCGTAACGAAGTTATTCGCCAGAGAACTAGGGTAAGAGAATCAGTACACCGAAGTGGATGTCTCCAGGCGGACTGATGGTCGCTGGAGCTCACATGTGTACAGGCACAAACTGGAAGGTGGCTGGCCGCGGTATTTGGAGCTCCTTGGAGAAAATCTTCGTCAGTAGTGGTTACCTGGAGCCTGGTCGGGCGACACGGGCTGGCGGAAGGGCTCCGCGTCGGCTGAGCCCATGAGCTCGTTGAGCACGCTCGCGCAAGTCGCGCGCCACTCCTCGCAGTCGCGCGCGGTCCGACTGCCACGACTCCGGGACTGCACATACGCCACACGGGTTAACATCACACATACAATTGTTGTTTTAAATTAATCTATGCAGTAGCCGCACAGATGTCTCTAGTACTGTATGACTACATACAGTGTCCAGATGACAGCAATAGTCTTGCACTTTACAGGGGCGAGTGTAGTACCTTGGCGTGCAGCAGCGGCTCGTCGTCGGAAGAGTGGTAGCTCTCGGCGAGCTGATGGTACTTGGCCAGCACGTCGCAGCTGCGCCACTCCGCTATGATGTGCAGCAGCAGGTCCGTCACCAGCCGCGCCTGACTGCGGACACACGAACAGTCTACACCAGTACAGGCTAAGATCACACAGGCAACCGTGGGATGAAGTATGTAATATAATACAGATAAGGTGTGTGTGAGTGGGTATATAAATAACATGAGTAGAGCAGTAAGTGTAAACACATATTGCAATATGGCCGGTGCGCGTCACGTGCAAACCGAATACATTGAACAGGCAATATTATACTGGTAATACAGTCAGTGGGCGGACTGGGCTGTGGGCCACACTGAGAACCAGGTGTGAAGTGATACATGACTTGTGTTTTACTGTTTTATTATTAATATACATATAGGTGTGGCGCTGTATCTTGTATAGTGTGGTGGGGTGGGGTGGGGTGTGGTGTAGCGTGGCTGGCGCACTGACCGTACGATGATGGCGTGTGGCTCATTAAAGCGCTCGGCGTTGCTGGCGAGGTAGCGCGCGTCGAACTGCGCGGCCGCCGCTCGCCGGTAGAACAGGTGCTCGCACCGCGCCCTGCAACATCACACATGTACACCTGCTGGATAAACATAGCAGCTGACTGATGACAAACTCATACATACTTTGGAAATAAAGAGTTTAGCTTGAATTACAAAACAAACTAATAGAAATATATATTTATACTGAAATATAAATGATATAATCGAAAAAATCAAATTCATAAATAAAACATAATTTTAGAGATAAATTATTAAAAGCTAGCGCACTCGACAGATATCTATCTATACGTCCGAAAATATTGGCCTGTCCTCACCAAAATAATGTAAATGATAAAATCAACAGCTAGCTTAGCAATACATATAACTATTGCCATACATACACAATCTTACGCCTTTCTCTCACATAACCTATACATATATTAATCAATCAATCAATATTAATACTGTAATAGTCTGTTGAATTGAGCACAAGCAAAACAATATAATGATTTAAATGTTGTCTGCTCAGAAAATGTTGACATATACCACATATTTGTATGTATACTGACCTAATGGTGGCCAGGTCTACGGGGTAGGGCACGACCCTGGCGTAGGCGGGGTACTGCTGGAGGTCCACCGGCGCCACAAACGGTTCCGCCGCGGCCAGCGACATCACGCATCCTGACAAGACAACCGTATTAACCACTGATTGACATCTCGGACACGGAGCTCCGAGAAGATACGTTCGGACTAACGTATATTTTAAATAGAGAGAGATGTTAAAATATAGGCAAGAAAATATTCTTCTATCACGACTTTGCAAACACCAACAACAGACACAAAGAACATCCAGATTACCGTATGGGAATCGAACCCACGACCTACGGTTCCTATAGACAAACATAGTTAATTTTACCCTCTAAAATCAATATTTAAAAACAGGATTAGGAGCGGAGCAGAGCTCATAAAGTTAAGGTCAAACCGAGTAGTTTGTGAAGAGGAATAAAAATAGTAAGTACTAGCGGCCCGTCCCGGCTTCGCACGGGCATTAAACATTACATTTAGATTTGTTAATTTTAACACATTCATAATAATAATAATAATATGACACATATTCATCCCTTTTTGCGTCGAGCTCCTAAAAAAGAGTAAATAAAAAAAAAAATAAGAATAATTAAATTCAGATATTATTTAATGATTTTTTTGTATTTATGTGTTTTTTTTTGTATATTTTTGGGGTTTTTTTCTTTTTTTTGATATATTTTTTTAATTTTTTGTTTTTTTTTTTTTCAATTATTGAGGTCATAACCCTAAAAGAAAATACATTTATTTTGTTAGAGCTTCTCTGTAAACAATATTTGATGTTGTTTTATTTTGTGGCAGCAAAATAAATTGATTTTCAGGGGCTCCGACTCGCGATAGATCTGTTAATAACGGGGAGAGTCTGTCGAAAATCTCCAGCAAATACAAAAGTAATCCCGCCCATGACTGCAGAGGAGTTCCTTAGATCCTGTAAGGTTCTGTTCACGGCCTCTATATGTGCTCTATGGCTCATCGTGCATTCGTCCCACATAATCAATGAGGCGTCTTGTAGTAATTTACCAATAGGTCCATTTTTGCGGATGGAACATGTAGATTGTTGTTCAAGATTGACGGATAGTGGAAGTTTAAAAGTAGAATGAGCAGTTTTGCCATCCTTCAAGAGAGTTGCAGCAATTCCTGAGGAAGCAACTGCTATTGCTATCTTCCCTGATTGTCTTATCTTAGCAAGTATCAAATTTGCAAGAAACGTCTTTCCCGTTCCACCAGGTGCATCCAAAAAGAAAACTTTTCTTTTGTCATGAATGACGCTATCGACTATAGTTTCAAAAGCATGTCTTTGATCTGGGACTAACTTTGGCAGGTTTTCATTGACAAAAGCGGTCAAATTATTTGTATCATAGCGATGAGTCATAGTCTCTGCTGCATTGCTTTCTGTACGAACTGATGATGGTAATCCGAAATCACTTAGGCTTTTGTCATTTAATTGCAACAGTTTATTTTCTATTTGTATCAAACCTTCGTTATAAATGTCCTCATTGTATGGTAAGGTGATGTCTTGATTTTGCTGTCTGATTCTGTGTCTAATATCTTCACATAAATCGTCTTTGAAAATGTTCCATAATTTTAATGGTTCCGATGGCTGACAAAATAAAAGTATGACCACAAACAATTCTCTCAATTGTAATGGACATTGAGAAAGCGAAGCTTCTCTGAGAGTATTTTCCCAATGGTCATCGTTTTCTAGCAAACCTCTAGCACGGCAAGCAGCTTGATACGTTTCTCTCAGAACTCCGTCAACGGTTTTCAAGTACTGGAATGAAGTTGGACCGCGTACGTGGTGCAGCAACATCCTAAGATAGAAACACTCGGATTGAGAAGGATGGACACCGTAGACTCTACCTAAAGCGGAATCTTTTTTTATGCCTGGATAGCCAACTACATTCTCACCACGCTTCCTTCTGGTGAACTTATTATTGGCCCATGTGTAGTATTGCGGGACTTCGTGGTAAAGAAGTGTTTTTGCGAATTCATCTTCATTACAGAGCTCAAAAAAAGCCAGCAATGTTGTTTTACGTGGATTTTGGGCCACTTGTACAGCCGTTTCTGTGGTAAAATACACCCTTTGGCCATTTTCTAAGTGGACAGCTAACTGCAAAACTGTAGGATGCCGCTCATGGATCGGGAATTCGAATATTCGCCAAGCAGCTTCGGAAGTACTTATGTAACGGCCATTTACGTAGTTTTCCACTTCATCATTTGGGTTTCTGACGCCAAATGTAGCTTGGTCCGATCCTTTATTTATGTATTTACAAATGTATTTGATGGCTTGAACTGAGTGACAGTACTCTACATTTATGTGAGCATTAAACGTCCTGCACAAAAGTGGAGAATATGGGACAATCCAACTATTATCTATAGTGAAATTTCTGCCTCTGATATTTAGCGAAGCGCTCAGTCCTCCATTTGCGGCATCACGACGACGATAAACTGGATATCCGTCCTCTCCAGTCTGAGTTTCGTTGACTAAACGTCGTGGGTATTTTTTTGTGCAAATACCGTTTTTCATACATGGTGCTGATAAGTTATGTTCTCCGCATGGTCCGTGCACCATATTTTTTGTTACGATATCGTACAATATCGGATCGTTTTATTGGTTGGGCAGTTCCGCAACTATGACGCTATCAATTTCGTCTGGTTGGATTTTTGTTTCTAGCCAAAACAGCAAATGACAGTGTGGTAAACCTCGCTTCTGCCATTCTACACTTGCCATGTAACATTTCACTTTGCCGAATATTTCATTTTTAACGAATAAATTTAAGAATTTCTTCATTTTCAAATGAAACACCCTTGAAATGATGTCATGACGATCGAAAGATCGCTGATCAGGTAGTAGTTCCGCTTTAATTTCAGGCCATTCGGGGTTGCACGTAAATGTGACAAATAAGTCTGGTCTCCCGTAATTTCGGACATAAGTCATCGCGTCTTGGGTTTTTTCATGCAAGTAACGCGGAGAACCTGTAAATGAAGATGGCAAGATTACGCGTTGACCGATATTTGATGGGTCAACATTTCCGTCTTGATTTAAAGCATCTCTGAGATGAATGTATTCTTCAGCCCTTAGTCTCTGTTGGTTACGACATATGTAATTCAATCGTTCCGATATCATTTTTGCCATCATATCGACAATATATTGACTAAATAAGTCCCTGTAATAATGTAATGCATTAAAACAGTTAGCTCTAACCATCAACCTAAATGCATAAAATTGCATGCACGTCACAGTTTTGTTACGCGCTGTACCTTCCTGCGGAATGGTTAAATAATAACCGTCTTCTCCTTTCACGAACATTAAGGGATACTGTAGTGGATCATACGATCGGTGTAACTCAGAGACCCTTTTAAGTTGGCCGTCTCTTCCGTGGAGCACTATATCTCTGGGGCCTTTTTCTTCGTCAACCAAGAGAACGGCTACCTCGTTTACAGCTGGAGCATTGTATCTACCCGGGTGTGCTGTCTGTGGTGGGCGGTCGGAATGAATAATTAATTTTAAATTATCCGAAGAATTGCGTTCTATGTTTTGTTTAAAGCTTCGTATATATACATTGTGGCTATTCAGTGCGGTCTGTAGTTCGTTAATTAAATCTATTTTCAGCGTTGGAGCTATGTTTGACCTCAATGATAGCTGATCTGCGTCTGAAATGAAATATACCTGCAAGTATTGTGGATTTTGGCCTGGTGGTGGTAAAAGGCTACCAATAAGATGATATACCTGTCCCTCTATTTTAAAAGTTGGCATAAAATTACCCTCTCTTATTTCTTTGGCGCCAAACGAAGTCATTTGAAATAGGCTATTGTACTTACGGATGTTGGTTATGAAATGTCTAGATAGCGAATGATTATTTGTCAAAAGATTTTTTATTGGCTGTGGTGGTTCCTGAATACTGGGGAGACTAACTTTTCCAGAAGCACAGCACATGCCATTAGTTTCATCGACCCATTTTTTGGCTGAACACTTAGGGCAGATCTTATTCATGTCGCCGATTTGGACGGAAGACTGTTGAGCATAATCAATCTGTGGATCGTATCTAAAAGCCGATCTTTTACTGTGGGCTAAAACTTGATTGCGACTTCTCGCTCTTGACGTCTGTTGTCGTTCTCTCTGATCTTGAAGGCGTTGGAAACGCTCAGAGCTTGATTCCCTAGTGCGAGATTGAATATTTCTGATATTTTGCTCTTCAAGCCGCTGCAAACGCTGAGTACTTGACTCTCGCGCATGCACATGAGAGGTTCTTAGATTTTGTTCAGTAAGGCGCTGCGAACGCTCAAGACTGGACTCTCGCGCGCGTACCTGAGAGGTTCTCAAATTTTGTTGAGCTAGACGCTGTAAACGCTCAAGACTCGATTCTCGCGCGCGTGCTTGAGAGGTTCTCAAATTTTGATCAGCTAGTCGCTCTGAACGCTCAAGACTGGACTCTCGCGCGCGGACTCGAGAAGTCCTCACATTTTGTTCAGCGAGCCGTTGAGAACGCTGCAAACTGGATTCTCGCGCGCGTATTTGAGCGGTTCTCATATTTTGTTCAGCACGCCGTTGCGAACGCTCGGTACTCGACTCTCTAGCACGCGATTGTGCCACATATTGTCTATGAATTGAAAGACGATTTTCAGTTTCTGATGAAGATTCTTCATTTCGACGTATTTTTGATGCCCTGGCCTGGGAACTATTTCTAGAAAGTTGAGATCTTGATCTTTTAGGCATTTCAAAATGACAAAAGAAAAAATGCCTTTGAACTAAATTAGCATAACTGTAAGCTATATATGCTACTATATTACAACGTACACAACTACCTACTATTTATTAAAATTAAATTGAAAATCATGAAAAATATTCAAGTAATTTATTAGGTTAATAACTAAGTGAACAATATTTTATATAAATGGGTTTAGTTCTGAAAAGAACTTTTTAAATCGGTTTAGTTACTTACTAAACGAATTATTATCAAGCGTAAATTCCGCACACGTCCATCACGTAGGGAGCCGACCGCGCGAGTAAGCCGCGCGGCAAGTTTATTTCGTGATCTTAACCCCCCTCCCGTACCCCTGCCCGAGTGACGCCTACAACGCATAGCTAGCCGAATACAGTTTATTTTTTAATTTTTTTTTAACTCGTGATATCTTTTGAATGGATTGTCAGAATCGAATAATTCAAAAAGTAATATAAAGATATTGAAGCAGTCTTAAATAATACATCATTTATTTTGATAAGGGTTAATACCAAGGTACAAATAAAGAGCTTTTTGTAGCGGTGGTATTTTAATTTCTTTTTTTCAATAAAAAAACGCTTATTGTGACATGACTGTAATAGTTAGAGATATGCTGCCGCTGATTTTTTGTAGATAATGGTGTGTTCTAAAAAAATGTAGTATATCATTTTGTTCTATCATCAATAGTTTTCGCAGCGCACGCGATGTAAGGTAGTTTTTTGATATTTTTTTCACACCTTGGATTACGTTATCGTAATTTTAGTAAGGATGCCTATTTTTTTTGAAAATGAAATATAGCCTATGTCACTCAGAAATGATGTAGCTTTCCAACAGTGAAAGAATTTTTCAAATCTGCCAAGTAGTTTCGGAGCCTATTCAATTCATACAAACAAACAAACAAACAAAAAATCAAACCTTTCCTCTTTATAATATTTGTATAGATTATTTTGTTCAGTTCTCTGTAAAATAAATTTAGCTAAAGAAGTACGCATAGGTACCGATGTGCTGCGCGATGGCCCGGCAGGCGGTGGGCCGGTCGCCCCCCCACTCCGCGGTGTCGGCGCGGTAGAGCACGGCGTCCAGCTCGTGCGGCAGCACGCTCACCGCACCGCCCTCGTGCGCCGGCAGCCGCGCGCCCTCCAGCGGCTCCAGGTCCCACGGCGACAGCCGCTCCACCTGAAACCGACCTCATTTCTAATAAATAATGACTTTTACTTCCTTCATCCTCCATACATCATGTATATCTAATATACATATATAATTCTAGTGTCGCGGTGTATGTTACCAAACTCCTCTGAAACGGCTGGACCGATTTTTATTAAATTTTGTGTGCATATCGGGTAGGTCTGAGAATCGGCCAACATCTATTTTCTACCGACTTCAAAAAGGACGAGGTTCTCAATTCAATTGTATGTTTTTTTTTTATGTATGTTACCTCAGAACTTTCGACTGCGTGAACCGATTTTGATGTTGTTTTTTTATTATCTGAAAGCTGGTGCTGCCCGTGTGATCCCATTTCAATTTGGTCCAGTTCTGACAATGGAATCCACGAGAAAATCATATAAGTTTTAAATTTGCATTAAGTTTATGCGCGACAAATGGTCGAATAACTCAATATCACGATAGCCGATTTCGATATTTTATTTACTGAAAAGGATGAACTTCAACATTAATGAGAGTTGGGTTAGGTTCTGACAAACATAAGTCTTTAATTTTATAGTCGCAGTGAAGTCGGTTGTCCACTTTTTTTAAAGTCCTATTATTGATACTTCTAAATGATAAGGGTGACCCTAAAGTGATTTTTATGACAATTAGTCGATTGCACAAATAGTTGTCCCGTGCGACGATAGACGACAGAGCGCACAGCAGTCGGCGCGTCCCCTCCCAACCCGCTACGCCATCTGTGCTGTCATTCAGTTGGGAATGTATTCTTATTAGTCAGTGTAGAGTACAGAGTTTTCTCTGTGCCCATATACGCTTTCGCCATATAATCTTCTGTCCACATGCAGTCCCACCTACCCAACCTAACCTAACCCTAATGAGTAAACAATTGTTATATTACATGTTATATAAACAACATTATAAAGTTTGGCAGCTCTCTCTCTATCTGTGTATGTTTTTTCTTTCTGGTCTACTTTTTTATACTAAAGAGGGACAGACGAACAGACGGGTCACCTGATGGTAAGTGACACCCGCCGTCCATGGACACTTGCAACTCTTGTCATAAGTGCGCTGTCCGCCGTTAAGGGTGATGAGGGATGGGGGTTGCGGGGAGGGGAAAGAAGAGAGGGGGTGAGTGGATGTGTGAGGGGAGAGGAAAGAGGAGAGGGGAGTTGGTCTCCGGAAACCTTACTCATTTCGAGGAAATGAACCGCAAACGTTACATCACAACCGTTTTTTTGTGAGGCCGTGACCGGTCGAGCCGGCCCGCTGGTGCCTAAGCATGGCTCTACCACTGTTAAACTACTTACGAGTTTTATTCACATTAATAACGAAAAAATCCTTTATTTATTAGGTAACCATACTTAGGCAAATCTTTTAAGTACAATAACAGTACGTTAAGCTTTGATAGTACGAAAAGTCTTATCACAAAACATTCAACACTTAATATTGAACTATGACTGAATGTTGACCAACGGGTGATCTCTTGTGTTGGCAATTACTTAACTTAAACTTAACGTTTTTATATTATGTTACAGAGACAGACTAACAGACAGGACACCTATAACCCAGGGGTTTCAAGTGAGTAGCCCGCCCTTGGGAGAGTACGCTCTTTTCTTGAAGGTTTGAAAGTAGTATTGGTTGAAACATGACACTCAATATAAAAAACGCTTTTAACCGCACGGAGCCACGGGACAGTTAGTACGCCAGTAAGAGTAGAGTGTATGTTTACCTCGCCGTTGTCCCATCTCACTTTGAGCGCCAGGAAGTGAGCGGCGGCCGCGTTGGCCCACTCTTGGGCGTGGGCACCCGACGTGGGGGCCGGGTCACTGGCTCCCGCGCCAGGGTCGCCAGCTCGCTCCAGTACCTGAGTACAGCAACAAAATAAAGCATACATATACACATAGATAAAACAACACTTTTATCGTTCGCATGGCCCGACTCGATACTGGACTAATAACATGTCCTTAAAAGAAACCCGTTGTGAATTAATAACTGCGTTGAGTTTCGTTGAGTGAGTGCGATTACCGGCTGCTGAAATCATAGGTTCACTTACCATCAGGTGACTCTTCGACCATTTGCTCCCCCCGCCTTGTAACAGTTTTTTTTATACTATAGGAGGACAGGCGGGTCACCTGATGCTAAGTGACAACAGCCGTGCATGGATACCTGCAACTCGAGTCGTAAGTGCATTGCCAGCCTTTGAGGGTGATGAGGATATGGGAAAAGGGAACAAGGGACAAGGATGAGCAGAAAGGAGGGGGGGAGTTGGGCCTCCGAAAACCTCACCAATTTAATTACGCAGGCATTGCTTCACACCCGGTTTTCTGTGAGGCCGTGGAATCGCACCGGTCGAGCCGGCCCATTCGTGCCTTAGCATTTAGTACACGTGCGTAGGCAAGCAGCTTGCTAGTGTGCATTAATATTTCTTTGGACATATGTATGTATCTAGCAGTCAATATTCCCAGCACCAAGATGAATGACATAAAGCGAAGAGTAGTGGTGTGCTAGTGTACCTCGCCGGTCCACCAGCAGTCGTCGATCATGCAGCGGAAGCGGTCCCCCGCCCCCCAGCGCCGCGCCACCGCCGCCTCGTACTGCTGACGGAGCACTGACACACACACCCACATACACACATATTAAATATAATGCTAATCAATAGGGTACATTCGATAGCGAAAAATTAATTATGAAATTTGATAAACATTAAAAATTTTGTAGAAATATACTTAAATATTGTCATTTTGGTTCATAAAAGTACATTATTGTTTATTATATTAAAATTTAAAGTCGTTATTTTTAATCTGTATATCACGTGACCTAAAACACGAGCCGCCATGTTGTGACGTCATATAGACAAAAACTGTCAGTTCAGTGTAAACAGCTATTAGCTGTTAACGTTGAATGAGTGCCGGTTGTACATACACGACTGTTGTTTTTACCAATATTACCTCACCAAAATGGCTGCTAGCCTTTTCGCGGGAATAATAGTTTATATAATAAAAGTGGAGGGTTGTGATCTGTGCCTACCCCGAGGGGAGACATGCTTGAGCTTGTGCACGTGTGTAATACAAATAGTACCGGATATGATAATATCACTACTAACTGTGAAATAAGTTTCTTTAATAATTGCACCAATTACAACATGTACATTGAATGTGGTGTTTCCATAAAGACTTAACATCACAGTTATTACTTACCTTTATATAAAAAGGGGTCAACGATAACATTAGTAAATACGGGCAAATAGCATCGTCGCTAACTTTATAAAAAGAAAAATCGCTTTATTCTTATTTAGACAAAAATTAAATACAAGTGACGGACAATAAGGTTTTATAAACCACAAGATTATTAGCATTACAATATATTAATTTACTGAGAAAATTATTTTGATATTGATATTTAATATTCTGTTGCAGGTCTGTTAATGAATATGAGCTGGGCATTTGATTTTTTTATTGTTACAGACTCCTTAAAAAGCTAGTGAGACTTTAGATCAGGGGTAATATGCTCAGAACCTCATCAAATCTTATTTGAATAACAGACCACTAATCACATCTTTAGGACAGAAATATGTATTAGCAAAAAAGAGAAAAAAATAACTATGCTTCTGATCAAAGACAAACTAAATATGGTGTGCTTCGAGGCAGTATTTTGGAGCTACTATTTTTTCTTATTTACATATATCAACGATATGCCAACAATCAAACACTACCCAATGGTATCATTTTGCAGACGGACTTTTTAGTAACACTAATAATAACTTGACACGTAACTGACAGACTATCAGATGTTTAGATATAGGTAGAGACAGGGGGATGTGTTGGTAAACTCAAATCAATAGCGTATACAGTACTGTCTATCTAAGGTTGTTGGCAAGAAGACTGAGCTTGCAGCCTTTCACGCTTTTGTTACATCTACATAACAATATAGTGTTATATACTGGGCTAACTAAATAAACAAGGAAACAGTTTTTAAAGCCCAAAAGCGATGATTCCGAGCGACATGTGGTATACACATTACAGATAACCATAAACTTCACTTTTCAAATCTTCATATATAAACGATTCCATGTTTGTGCATACATTTGTGAAATGGTAATTTTGTATCATATATATATATATATAGCCGTTCCGCCCCCCCCCCTTTGATAGGTCTCCACATAATCATAAGATTAGCAGTACGCAACACAAATAACAAATAACAAAATATAAAGTTTATAATAAGCTACTAAAATGTATCCCACCAATTAACAATAAGAATTTATCTAAGAAAAAAATCGGACATTTTCGAGTGTTTCAGGATTCAATAAAAACTAACAATTCCTTTCTTAGATTTAATGTAATATTCGAGGTTTACGAATCGAAAACTTGAAAATCTGTTGTTAACTTATGTTGTTTTAGCAAGAAACAAGGTTAATGGTTTATATTATACATACAATATAAACATATATTTTTAAAAGACAACTCCCGCGTTACGAATTATGCGTAACAATCGTGTGTCGCGGAGGACCTTACAAACATTCAAGTAACGGACACAAACAAGAACAGCAGTTTGTGGATTACACAAAACACATGTACAGTCGAACAGTGCCCGGTTGACGACATTTAGCTCGCCCCTCTTTCGCGACTGGGACCAAATTATAATTAGCAAAATGTGGATGTTGAATACGTCTCTGCTTACATAGGCATACACATAGACGTGAGCGCATGTCGGGTAGAAGTCAGTAGAACATACAACACATACCGAGGAAGTCGATGACATCAGGCATGTCGTGGTACCGCACGGTGATGGTGCGGGAGGACGTGGAGGAGGAGGGCCCGCCCCTCCCACCCTCCGGGCCGGGGAGGGAACAGGCGAGGCGCAGGCACACTACGCGCGGGGGCTTGATCACGTACTTGATGCCCACCACCTTCACCAGCTCGCACTCCTGGAACACACATCACACAAACAACTGTAAGCGCTTATTCCTCCAATAATTTCTCGCCACGTTCCTCGTGGCAACACCAAATGTAAAAAGTAGTAATATATTTTTGTCTAGATTAGTTAATGTCATGAACACAATAACAGATCCAAGAAAGTAAATTATAATCAGAAAAAGTGGCCGTTAATAACGCGTCTGGCTACCCCTTCGGAGGTACAGGCATGAGTGTATGTACGTTGTGAAGAAACTACATTTGTTTAAATACATGTTAAAAGTTAATCAAAATACCCCATTGCTGCGCCCATATTTGAAAATTTATAAATGGTTGTATCTCAAATACTGATTGATAAAACACTGTTTTCGCATAAAAAAAATAGTGTAGTATAGACTGATATGTAATGTTAAGAAACATGATGTTTTTAACCACCTGTGTGAGAAAGGGGGTCAGGTTTATAGTGTATGTATGGCTGTATGATGTCTTTGTCACATGTGCGAAGTTTCATTTAAATCGTGGGACCTTAAAAGTTTTTGGTTAATATAGTATTTTATTTATTTAAAACTCTTCCTGTATAATACAAAGGAAAAGACTTAATGCCACACATCATTATCTACCAGTCAACCTGTGGGTGGTTCAGTGACGGACATGGCAGGTGTATAAAAATGAAATATTGAAAATAAATAAGTTACACTCACATACAAATGGACAAATATATACAAACATACTATATATATTTATATATAGAAATACATAGAAATACATATATATGTACTTAAATACAATACACAGATACAAAATTTAGCTATAGTTTTACAGTCATGGGGTTATCTCAGTCAACTGTTTTAAATGATTGGTTAATATATTTTTAACTAAACATGCACAATTAAAATTCATTATTTCCATTTCATAAATTATTTCTGTTAACCATTTAAGTCTAGAACGTATATATATAAGTGTAGTGTACGTACGTAGACGTGTGTCCTCTCCCACGGCTTGTCTCTCGGGTTCACCTTGTACACGTCCTTCTCAGCCACCGCCTCGAAGTACCTGCACCAACGACAAACAATACAGTATAATGTATAGGCTCGCAGCTGTGTGACTCTCAGTGGAGGATAATGGGGCCACCCCGGCTAGGCAAAGCTGCCGAATACAAGACAGGCTGCGATCGGAAAGCAGCCTGTCTTGTATTCGGCAGCAGACACCGCCACGAGGTATTGCAGTTCGACGCCCGCGCGTCCTTTGACCCGATTGTCAGCTGGCCTGAGTATTTGTTTTAGTAAAATCATGTATTTTTTTTTATTATCGATTCATTTAGCTGTACTCGCTAATAACACGTTGTAAAAAGATGATGTTTTTTCATCAAAATCGTTTTTTTTTTCAACCCTATCTTCCGTTTTCAGGAGTATTTACACCATGCCATAAGTCATGCAGTGTGGGGTGGGAGACTATATGTGTGGTATACCGCTGGTGTCCAAGACGGAAGTAGAGGCACTGGTCGCCCATCTGCGGGTGGTAGGGCGCCTTGCGTGGCGACACCGCCGTGATCCACTCGCCCGGCCTGTACAGGTCGCCCAGCTCCTCCCCACCACCTGCTGTACCTGCAAGGACAATATAAGAAGATCAATATTTTTTAATTCCATAGGGGGACAAATGAGCAGACGGGTCAACTGATGGTATGTGGAAACCGGCGCTCATGGACAACTTCAACTCGGGAGTCGCAAGTGGCCTCCAGCACTCAGCAGAACTCACTCGGTAAAACAACACACAGTGTTTGTAAACCGATTTTTTGTGTGACGGTGACATTAATCCAGTCGACTCGGCCTAAATGTGCCTAAGCATAAAATATCCACCGTTACGATTTTTAACATATTCCTGATTAATATTTAATCCCCAAACGGCCCAATCGACGGCACCCCATTATATGCATGATAAAAATTGAGTGTATAAGACTACACCGAACAGGGATCGAGGCGTCAGCATATACAATGTGTTAGTTACCCGCTGGTCCAGGTCCGGGGTCGACGGGGATGTTGGGCGGAGGAGGCGAGGCTGCCGGCAGGGAGGGAGGCGCGGGGGCGGGGACTCGCTTCGCTGCCACGTGGCTCGGGCTGTACCTGACACACACACACACATATATGTATATATATATATATATATAAAGAGAACAGTGCATATTAAGATGGTAACTTACTAGCTTATGACTCTAGTTTTGATGAAAAATATATTTCTTTTCCTTCATTACAATAACACTTGTGAATAACAGATACAATGTTATATTCTTCTGATAGACCAAAACTGAAGAGTGTTCAGTTTGTTTGTTTAAACGCTTTAATCCTCAGAACTATCAATCAGATCTGAATATATAATTTTCGTATTTAGTGAAGCATTTAGTGTGGAACAATATATAAACATATTATATAACTTCTCTTTAGTAAAGGTCAAAACAGTAGGTGTAGTACGAGTGATAACCAGTTATTAATATACATACTTATATATTTCTAAATACATACATATTATAGATACTATACCATACTATACTATACTACACCCAGACACAAAATAAATACTAGTGCTCACAACACAAATATTTGTCCTGGGTGTCCCAATCCACGACCTCTGTCTTAGCATTCACTGTGACCACACATTTCATGGTCACTAACCACTAAAACAACGAGTCAGTCGGATATAACTGTAATAATAATTACGAAACAATCGTGTGTGAGATGTGTGGAGTTAATATTCTACGAGTGTTATACCATTTCTTTCTGTTATTCTTGCGTAATAATATATACATAGTAGTGTACCTGTTGGTGGGTCTGAGGGGTCGTCTCCTGGCGCGAGCGGGGGGGGCGAGGGCGGCCCCCGCCTCCCAGTCCGAGTACTGCGACGACGAGGACGAGCTGTGGACACAACATGTTACTCGCTTACGTCTATATTTGTTTGTTTGTTCATACCAGCTTGTCTACAGTCGTTATAAACAACGTAAGAGCGTTGACCACAGACGTAGATGAAACTGCGGGCATCGGCTATTCTATATATAAGGAGGCAAGGCAAATATATTCACTACTATTTTCTGCTATGTTAATCAATCGTTTCCCTTTTTTTTTATTGTTTTAGAGATATCAATATATATTGGTTTTAGATAATGATTTCTAATTAAAGTGCATGACAAAAAGCGGAAGCGTTATATATATATATGTTGATCTATCATGGTATGGAATTTGTATGCAATGACAGTCCAAGTCAAAGTGGTAAATGAAAAATAAAAAATAATAAAATAAATTGTCGATCAACAGCCAATCACTATCCAGATTTTTTAAATTGAAATAAGTTTTTTTTATAACAGTGGAATATTTTTTGATAATATTTTTTTAGTACAAATAATGAGGTTTACAAATAACAAAGACATGCAACAAACACAAAGTAAATAAATCAAAATGACAACATCCTCCGATTTTAAAGTCGGTAAAAAGGTATATAAAAATATATTTAGAGCTAGGGACGCACCTGCCGCTCCGGCTGCAGGAATGCGAGCTGCGACAAACCACACCTTTAGTGTTGTACTCTCTACTTATATTGATATTGTTTTAAGTTATTTTCTAATTGGCGCACTTGCCGGTTTGAGGGAGTAAATGCGCATGTAGCTCCATTTTTCTTAATAAAGAAAACTAGCAATGAGAGCCACGCATTTCAGTAAACCCCCAACCCCCGAACAGAATTCACAATCGTTAATCAATATAAAAAGGATTTATATTTCAGTTCATGTATAAAAAATGTGTATATATCATCATTCAACCTTGCCATTTTTCACTGCTGGAGCCCGTGGGGAACATCTGTCCCCGTATTTTTTTCTTTTTATATGATATACGGGACAGACGAACAGAAGGGTCATCTGATGGTAAGTGACAACCACCATCCATATATGTACAAATCAACTCAAAAGTGGTAAGTGTAAGCGTAACACTTGGCATTGCATCACTGGTGAAGGCGGCCCATAAATTCCTAAGCAGGCTCTACCACCATAATAAAGGATTTATTTAATCCCAGCCGCCTTTCGCAGGTCGGGGGGGGGGGGGGCTTTTCCTTCGTTTACAAATTCACGGTGTTCATTCTTAATATTTGTATACTTAACACATAAAGTTTGTAAGTTACGGAAACTGAATGTTTTTACAAATATCGGCTGTATTTTTCTGGTGTTAGTGTGTGTAAGTGGTGTATGTGTGCGGTACCTGGTGGTGTCGTCGAGGTCGAGGCTGGAGAGGCTGGCGCGTGTGTCGTTGGAGGTTCGGGAGGTGCGTGAGGTGCGAGGCGGACGCTGCAGCCACTCGTCGCTGGTATCGTCAGCGCTGGCGCTGTCGGGCTCCTGTGGCTCGGGCGGCTCGGGGCGCAGCACAGGGCGTGCGCGGGGCCTGCCAGCGGGCCGCGGCCCGGCGCGCCGACCAGCCCGACGCCGCGGCCCGCCGGCACCGTCGGGCGCCGTGCTGATCATGAGCGGGCGGCGGCGCATCTCACGGCGGTACCAGGCCTGCTCCAGCGCGTTAAGCTCCTGCGCGGCACGGTGCAGCAGCTCGCGCTGAGGGGGGGGCAGGCGCGGCACGATGGGGCGCGTGCACTGCGGCACCAGCAGCGGGTCACCGCGTTGCCAGGAGCCGGCCGTGTAGCGCACCCCCTCCCCGCGCCACACGCCGCGCCCTCCTCCACCGCCCGCGCCCGCCGCCAGCGCCTCGATGAGCGAGTTGATTTGCGAGCGAGGAGCGTCCGCCACCGGGATCAGCTGCGACAGCGCCAGGTTCTCACGACCTGCAACAGACGACCACACATCAATAACAAAAAATCTCTCCACATGACAAATTTACCTCCATCTAAGGGATAACTATTCGCAGCATATCAGTCACATATGTGTATATCAAATTCTTAAAATTAATTTACAATATTCAATACTTTTTTTTTATATATATTCAAAGAAATATTGATATAAGGAACCCTTTATAGAAATAGAAATTTATTACCGTTATTAGGAAGGTAATAAATTGAATACCCTGCAACATGAACATGACAAAAGCGTTTGATTGTGTGGACCATCAAATACTCCCAGACAAATTCGAAAAATGTGAAATCAGAGACAATGTTCTAAACCTAATAAAATCTCATCTGATTCAGAAAAAAAAATTACGATTATTAAAAATTATTGTACTAGAACTAAAACTGTACGGATCTATGCTTCTACAAGCAGATGAGCTAGATATATAGTACCACAAGGTAATGTTCTAGGACCGTTATTGTTCTTAGTATAAAGCTATGTAGACATGCCTTGCCTAGGCGTTTAAGACGTCTAATGAACTATTTGCAGAGTATCGCATAGTAGTGTTAAATACCAGAAACCAAGATACCTTCGAAAAAGATGTACACGACTGCCTTGCATCCATAATACACTCGCGTACATACAATAATCTGCCACTTAACTCCAAGTAAACTACTGTAATTACTTTCCAACAGAGATCATAACCATATCACACCTCGCGTAAGGCACGGGTCAAACACTATCTCCGAAATAGACCATCCAACATTCTTGGAATAGAAATCGATAAAAATATGAGAATTCATATTAAACAAACGACTTTCCCAGTACTCATATATCAAATTACTAAAACTATATCAGAAAAAGAAAATAAAAAGGTACATAGACCCACCAGGCACAAGCCGCTGATACTCTGGAGCGTGCGGCGCCCCCTCCACGTCCACGAGGAAGGGCGGCGGGAGGAGGTGGGGA
Organism: Tyria jacobaeae; assembly: GCA_947561695.1. Classification (NCBI taxonomy): domain Eukaryota; kingdom Metazoa; phylum Arthropoda; class Insecta; order Lepidoptera; family Erebidae; genus Tyria; species Tyria jacobaeae. The sequence goes on along the minus strand of OX387237.1, from coordinate 3,790,466 downwards.
GGGGTGTCGGTCTGCTCGTCGTGAGCGCCGCCCGCAGAGTCCACCACCACGGGCCGGTAGTCCGTGTGGAAGAACAGCTCTGTGGGGAGGTGCGAGTACAGCCGGTGGCCGCGACCGATGCCTGGGGAACAACACATACTTATGTATTTATTTTCATACACATACATGGCATCCCCGAAGCGGTAGGTAGAGCCGTATTTCTTGACAGACAGACAAGTGATCATATAAAAGTTATTTTAATTATAAGGAACTGTTAACTAAACATATCTTGATTAAATTACTTTTTAATAAATTAACGTTACAGAAAGACGTGTTATAATTTTAGGGGAGTATAGTTTACCCCGTAAACAACGTAAAATTATAGAAAAAAAATCATGTAGAAAATCACTCTTGAACTGACAATCGTCGTAAGAGAAAGGGTCGACATGAATGAAACTATAGCTATTTAATGCCAAGGATTTTGGTGGCGAGGTGTTTTTTTTTATTATATATTAAATTCTTTTAAAATGACAAGAATATTCATAGTATGTCGTTTATGAATGTGTACCCCTACCAAAAAAGTTATTTTCAAAATGCATTTTTTTTAAGCTAAACCAACTATTTCTTGATTATCCATAGCGCTCCTACCTAGACCACACCTATCTGAAACACCATGTGTATAGAAAAAATATAATTTGTTATTTTAAACAATATGAGTTACAAATTTAGAAACTACATAAAAAGCTCGACATAAACCGCGACTCAATCTCTGGTTAATAACAGTTCTGTAGCGAGGACAGACGAGGCTCACCCAGCAGCAGCAGATGTCCGTGCGAGTCGGTGGCCGCTACGGTGGCGCCCCCTCCCCACTTGGCGTCGAAGATGGCGCCGTCCCCGTGCCCGTCGATGCGGTTGTGGAACCGCGCCAGGGGCTGGTCGTGGCCTGCGTCCCACACGAACAGCTGGCCGTCATGACCGGCCGACAGGAACACGCCCGAAAGGAACGGGTGAGCCTCCAGGACGTAAGCCTCGTCGCGGTGACCGCACAGCGACCGGACCTGGAACACGCCATATATGACTTCTAGCGCGTGGTATGTCGATGTAATACCAAACATAACAAATTCAGTCAAATACGATACAGACAGATACATAGATGGACTTTCGCATTTACAGTATTAGTTTAAATAATATGAAAATATGCTAAGCGCTCGCTGCAGCAAATATGTGCATATGTGATACCACAAGTATTAATTAATGTATTTATGTACTTAAATCATTCAATACGGAGCCCAGTGGACTAGTGAATTAAACAAGAAAATAAATAAAATTACTTAAGTATTTTTTAGTTTTTTATTGTTTAGTTTAATTTTAGTTAGTTCCTGAAACCCGTGGGACAGTAAAGGAAGACATTTGAGATTAAGGGTGACGGCAGATGAGACAGACACAGTTTGCGTTGTCTCAAAGAGCTCAGTCCACACGTCAAGTCAACTCAGTAAAGTGAACAGACAGAAATACATGGTCGTTGACGTCACAGGTTGGCTAATTATACCATTTTCAGTTATATACAAAATAGCAATTATAAGTAGGTACAGTTTGTGTTAAGACTGTACCTGTGTGCAGGTCCTGGAGCACCACACGCGTATGGTGTTGTCGGAGACGGCTGTGATGACGTACAAGTCGCTGCAGTCCCAGCACACCATCGTCATCTGAACACACGTAAACACATCGTATATAATATTTCACTTGCTATTCGCGCTACATTCCACAAGCCTGTTGGTCTAGTGGTTAGTGACCTTGACCGCTGAGCCCGAGGTCGTGGGCACCTACAACTCTAGTAGGGGAGGGGCTCTCCTTGGTCAAGACACCGATTTTGATACAAGACAAATAATTGTAAGTGGAGTAAGATCATTCGTTGTCCAATTTATTTGTAATATGTATGTATTTAGAAGTATATTACGTAAAATATTTGAAAAAAGTGTCCTTGAAGTTTCGTGCTTGTTCTTCTCCATAGGATCTACTTATTGGAACAGGCAACTAGCTTCATGACTGACTTAGTCTGACCGACTTTCTCTCGAATTCAAAAATACCTATGATTGGTTCAGTTGAAATAAACGAGTTTGATATATGAGCAGTCTGGTTACGATAGTACAAGCTCTGCTTGGTAGGGACTCAGATCACAATGTCTGAAGTTATAATTACTGGTGACGCGCGGCCGCGGGACGACCGTGACGAGACAGTCTCGTCCGAAGCCCGATACGAACGACACATTGGCGCGGTTACTGTAGCTTCTGTTTGTTATAGTATTTATATCACCAGCATCCGAGGTCCATTATTTAGATCTTCAGAGGTAGATCATTCGCTTAGGTTTGTCTCATCTACAGTTGTATTGTAAATACCCATTAATAACTTGACACATCTCACACGCGGCCGTCTGATCCCAAACTAAGCTGAGCTTTTGTACTACAGTAACCAGACAGCTGATAAACATACTTATATACTTCTAAATACATACATATTATAGATAAATTACACCCAGACAGAACAAATGATCGTGCTCATCACACAAATATTTGTCCTGGGTGGGAATAGAACCCACGACCTCTGGCTTAGCAGTCAGTGTCACTAACCACTAGACCAGAGGCCAGTCATATTATCATATTAACTTTTGTATGAATAGAATAAGAATAGAATTGACATATCTATTGATGATATTAAACTGATGAAGGTATTTTCTATTGATGTCCAGAACACCTTACACCTCCAAAGATCTTAGGGACAAACGCGCGATGTGTGTTTATGTGCCTGCAAATATATCATACTCAGGAGCGTGGGGGGGGGGGGGGGGCTGTTACATATGCCGTATCGTCCTTGTGGTACCTTGAGCCTCTTGCCGTCGCTGTTGGTGGAGTTGGGCTGCAGCAGGTGGTGTCTCCACTGCGTGGCATGCAGGGTCCACAGGGCTGCGGTACCGTCCTTGCTCCCCGACACGAAGCGGAGCCCCCGGTGAGCCCACGCTATAGAGTCCACGGCGTCGTCATGAACTGCTGTCTCCAGAACCTAGAAGTAACATTCATGTCATTATTATTTCAATAGTATTTTATTTGTTAAATTATCATTTCATTAAGGCGTACGCCTTGTTAATCAATATGTTTTTTAGTTTTTGCCTAAATATATTTACTTTTTCTAGTTGACACAGCTTAAGCGGCACCTTGAGACCGTACAATAAACACTTTTATTCAGATAGCCGTTATATATATTATTGGATATTATTGTTATTTGATGCTGATGTCGGCGAGCGCTTAGCGTTCCAAATAGTTGATTCTAAAACCTTTGTTTACTTTATTTAAATAAAATACGTACATACTGTCGCGCTTATATACACGAACACCAGTGCTGTCACTGCACATACACTGTCTGGTAGCCCTACGCCACGCTCTACTCCGCGGCTACTCACCCTCTTGGGTCCGCCGGGCTCGTGCTCGACGGTGTATATCCGGACGTGGTGGTCGGCGCTGCCGGCCGCCAGGAAGGCGCCGCCGGCGGACCAGGCGGCGCAGATCATGTGGCACACGCCGGGCCGCATGCGCTCCACGTATTGCACCGGCTGCGACAGGAAGTACCCGTCCGGCGAGCACGTCCAGAACGCCACCGAGCAGTCTGTCGTATTGAGCCATTGTCAGTCACATATACACGGTGTTAGGGAAACGAAGACAGACAATAGTGGTAACGCACGGCGGTGGTAGGTGAACAAAAATCATGGAACTCGCGTCATCGTCACCGCTCGCTCCCCATGAGCTATATGTATGTTATTCTGTGTATCATCTAATAGCTCGACGATACAATTCACAAGTTACTTAGTTTTCACTTCTATCGGCAGTCCCCAATGACTGCTCGTATATATTTTTTATTTGTTAAATTATCATTTCATTAAGTTTTTATAACATGATGGCACGTGAATAATGCTAATAAAACGTTGTTATAAAGATGATTTATTTTCATAGCGAGCGATGTTTTGTGCCAATCCTCAAAGGTATAATTATTAGTATCACTTGTGTTCGTTTCCAGGAGCGTCTACCTCACGCCCAATATTAGGAGTTGAATGTGTCGCCCACTACTAGTTCTTTTATATTTTGAAGAAACAAAATGGAAAACAAATTTAGTAAATTGTTAAACGAACATGTTGTTGTAACGCTTGGTGTTTACCGAACGTACACATACATTTGTTGTTTCCTGCTCATTTCATTGAATTTTGTAATAAATCTTTAACATTTAATATTTATTTATATTGATTTGCTAACAAATGTTACAATAACACAGATAAATACATTGAACCAAAGTTGTGTTTTTTTTTTTTCTAATGTAATAGGGGCAAACGAGCAGACGGGTCACCTGATGGTAAGTGACTACCGCCGCCCATGGACACCCGCTACTCAATAGTCACAAGTTACTAGGTAAAAGTAACACTCAATTCTAAGCAAACACAGCTTGCACTTAATATGGATATACAATAAATGTTTGTAGTTATTTATCAGACATCAAAAGAACAAGACATCTACAAATATGTCAACGGAAACCCTTTAGTGGTTCAGTAGCTTGCACAATCTAGGGACAGGACAAGCTCACGGCTGTATCCCCTTAGGGGTAGACAGGCGTGTATTGCACATCCACATTCTGCTAATTACAATTATGTAGTACTAACGCAATACAGGGCAAGGCTTGTGCCGTCAACCGCGCACTTCAAGACTGTATACATACTGTCTGGTAGATAACAGTCAGATACCTGAGTACAGTAGGACAGTAGCTACTCGAGTATCAAATACATTTTTGTACTGTGTAGGAATGCAACTCACTACTTCTGGCTCAGCAGTCGGGATCACTTATCACTAGACCAACAAGCCATTTATCATGTCTAGTCAGTTAGTTGGTCATTAGGTGTAGTAATGTAGTTAGTGTTTTTTTGATAAAGACAACAAGCAGTTGAGCGGCTTATTGGTCTAGCTTGCTAATAAACCTGACTACTAGGTCAAGGGTCGTTAGTTCGAGAGAGAGAGATGTGTTGACGAGAGCGGAGGGACTGACCGGTGGAGGTGGAGGCCAGCCAGCGCACGTCCCTCCTGGCGGGCGGCGCCCAGTGCACGGACGTGATGGTGCCGGCGTGCGCGCTCAGCACGGCGCGCGGCTCGCCCGAGCGAAGGCACCACACGCGCACCAGCTTGTCCACCGAGCCGCACGCCACCAGCGACCCGTCGCCTGACACGCACACGTCCGTCACCTCCGCGCCCACGCCGCGCAGCGTGGCCACCAGCCGCCCGTCCACGGCGCTCCACACCTGCACAATCAACATCGCTTAACGCGTGTCCGCAACGGTGGTAGGTATTAATTGGTACGAGAACTTTCAATATGCGATACAGGATCATTAACTACTCTATACTTCGCTAGATGGCGCTGTAGCATGTTTTATTGTATATGGAAATCTAGTTTTAGTTTACTAGAGAACACATTGCCAATCATTAAATAACAAGTAGATATTTATGACAATAACTACATACATTTGAAAGTTAACTATAGAATTAATAGCAAAATAAGTTGCTAGTGAAAATTATAATAACAAATGTAATTGAACAGTAAGCACACGCAGCAGAACAGTACATTACGTCATTAACAACTTTAATAATTGACTTAAAGAAAGTACAGAACCAGTATAGTACAGTTCACTGCACCTTTCCTATTTCTTTGTTTAATACTTCAAAACCTATAAAACGTGCAATTTAATAACTTATTCGTAACTTCCCTCGCATCAATTCTTGATTTAGTTACAATGGGTACACTCTTCCTAATGAATAAAAAAACCAAAATCGATTGACGATAATATAATATATACATATATAAAACACAAAAAAATACATACAGTTGAAAATTAACCTCCTCCTTTTGTAGTCGGTTATAAAATGGTATTGAACTTACCCAAAGTAATATTTAACTTGTGTTATGGGCAAAGGGCTCTCGTATTATAAATGAAAACACCTACATATACAAGTGACATACCTTGACAAGCATATCATCAGCTCCAGTGATGACGTACCGTCCGGTACAATCAAACACTACACAATACACCGCCGACAGATGTCCCAGCGTACGTCTCTGGAGGTTGAGTGAGGCCAGCATGCGGGAGGGGAAGGTGGCCTGCCCCCCCCTCCCGCCGGGCTGAGCCGCCGCCCCTGAGCCTAGCTCCCGCGACATCAGCCTCCGCACCAGGGAGTGGTCCAGCTTGTGGCTTGCGTACTGCGGCTTGGGACGCACCAGCGACTCACTGAGCAGGGACAGTCGAGCCGCCAGCCCTGCACATGACAAACAACATACATTATAACAAAATAGTAAATATATAAAAATAATATCAACTCCCGACATGTCACACGCGGCCGTCTGATCTCAAACTAAGCAGAGCTTGTACCATGAAAACAGACTGCTGATTACATATGCATATTTACATATATACTTCTAAATACATACATATAATAGACAATTACACCTAGACACAGAACAAATGATCGTGCTTATCACACAATTATTTGTCCTAGGTGGGCATCGAACCCCCTACCTCATCTTAGCAGTCAGGATCGCCAACCACTAGACTAAGCCGAGGGAGGGGGTTCGATTCCCACCCAGTTCCACTCAGGACAAATATTTGCGTGATGAGCAACGATCATTTGTTCAGAGTGTGGGTGTAATTTATCTATAATATGTATGTATATATTTAAGTATGTATGTTATTATCAGTAGTCTGGTTCAGGCCGTGTGTAAAATGTGTGGAGTACTTATTATAACTAAGAATGACGGTGTTCTAGAGCTCACAATACACAATATAATTTACTATTAACATTGATCTATATTGCTTACTTTACACAATCTCTCCACACTAGAAAAGTCCCCCCGCCCCTCAGCTAACCTCGCTTTTCCTTTCAATATACTCCAAATGTTCCTATTTGATTAAAATAATGCAACGAATACTACAATACGCATGTCCCCTTTACGAAAGTGAGACTTAATTACAGTCATCAAAATGTAGGCTTCATATACACTTTGAGTGTTTGCTGATAACAAGTGTTTTTCTTTTTTATTACCGAATACACACAATTATAATATATAATAATTTATCTCTACTCTATCTCGTCTAGATCTAGATAGTGCTGGTGGACAAAGCGCCTGTGGTCCTGGCGACCACCTTCATTTTGTACACGCTGAAAGTTTCTCTGATAACGGTCCTGACCGACTCAGGAACGGTCGCCGAGTACGAAGTTTGGATCATGGTGGCTTTGGCAGCTATGTAAGCTATATAATCGCACTTTCGCCATAGCATAACACGTTATTTTTGTATATTAGAAGTTATGTCGACCAGGCCTGACCACCTTAAAGTATGATAAATTAAGAATCTACCTTCGTCATAGTATAAAAGCCGAATATAATATATATACATACATATGTATATTAGTTGGGTGACCGTTAACAGATTTTCTCAAAGGGCATAGATACTTTCGTTAGTTCCAACGACTTCTGCTAGACCGAATTAAGATAGCTCAAGGTGAGAGCACCAAACACTGTACATAAACAGACTTAACTATATAAATTATATTTATATAACATGTAAATAATAATATATAACAAGTGTTAGGGCTAGTAAAAACAGATCTATTAGGTATTATATATATAAACTTCTTGTCTACACTATTGCTGTCTGACTTTATCTCAAAATATTACTCCCCTGTAAAGGCGATTGGAATGACAACTTACATTTAGAAATCAATCAAGTTATGACGCAGGGTGTGACAAAAAACTTTACATGATCATAGAGACACAACAACACTGTTTCTTGCGCGGTCGGGTAAAATTTTATTTTATCCCAAAACCTTCAGTTTAAATCATATATTTCTTTATTTAATTAATGCATTTTGTTATTCACATGTTTTCTACTTATATAGCCATTAGCTTAGCGTCCTGCCTCATTTAGGACCGTTATCAGAGAAAGGTCTGGCTGCCATGGGCTCCCACGGGGAGAAGCAATGTTTCACCATGTATGGGCCGGCTCACAGAAAACCGGTTGTGAAGCAATGCTCGCCAAGTGTTTCACCAAATGAGTGGCTTTAGGAGGGGTCTTACGGATGCCAAACCCCCCTATCTTCCTAAGGCTCGCAGCAGACTTGCGACTCTTGACTTTCAGGTGTACATGGGCGGCGGTAGCCACTTACCATCAGGTGACTCGTATGATTTTTTTGCCGACTCAACAATAAAAAAAAGTAATGAGTCACTTCTCATACCTTGTTGTGCAGTGTTGTCTCCAGAGCCGGGCCCCCTGCGAGCGAGCTGGAGCGCCCGCTCGCACACCGTCGCAAGGCGGTTGAACGACACATCTGAGTACTGCGACGCCTGTTGAAATATATATGTACATAATATTTAATTCATAAAGTGCTCGGTTGATGGCAAGACAAATTCTACATGGCAAATTTTCTTTATATTAGTCGTTCTGTGCAGTTCCACCAGCATTCGTGGTCACTGCTCCGCTCCTAAGGTTCACAGTGTAATGTTTTATAGAATATTATATATTATTCTTCAATAAATACTTACTATCAAATATGAAAAGAATCAATAAAATCTAACTGATAGTTCCAGAGATTAGCAGTTTTCAAATTTATTCTTATTTTATTTTAGGATATAGGTGGACAGACGAACAGACTAGTCACCTGATGGTAAGTGACAACCTTGTGGGTGATGAAGGGTGGGGAGTGAGAGAAAGACGAGATCGGGGATGAGGGGAAGGGAAAGAAGAGGGGATGAGGGATGAGAAAGGGTAAAGGGGATGAGGGGAGGGGTAAGAGAGGAGTTAGGCCTCCAGTACCGTCACTCACTCGGCAATGCAATGCAAGCTTTGTCTGACTATAACTAATATTACATTACGACCTCATAATGGACATTATCTGCTGACACTATCAACAGATAATTAATGTGATATCAATTAAATATGGATCAGATATCTTTTTCAAAGGAAGTGCAAAGGAACCACTAGGGTTCCGTAACCATGACTGGTCACTGATAGGTCAAGTTACACTGTTACAGAATAGCAAATGATTAACTAATTTTAGTTGTATCAAACTAAAATAAGTTTTATCTATACTTTTCAGAATATAACACGCTGTTATGTAGGATTAAACTCAATTTTTGTGTTTTTTAGTTTAGTATTTTAAGTTTTCTCATAACAGATTTGCTACCGGTGTATAAAATACAAAGATTTTAAAAGTTGTAGCTTTGTATGTTCACCTTCTTCACTTTGCTGTTGGTGATATAAGCTATTGCAATGTCTCTAACTGTGTCTGCAAAACTGCTTTAAGGAACTGTTTAAACATAATATTTTTAAGGCAGTTTAGTGGGCCTAAATATAGGAATGAATTTTATGTTTAAACTCACAATAGTTGCATATTGTAGATATTGATTAATTTATCCTAGGTACTTAAGGGCTGTCGGGGTGGGGGAAGAATGCAATTGTGATTCCCGCTCCCCCACCTCCTGGGAAGAAGAGGAACACCCGGGTGGTTATTAGTTGGTAAGAGTCCCACAGACCCCATCCATCCGTAAATAAAAAAGAAAGGTTACTTAATGACGCATTAAGAGCCATGTTTGTCAATGCCAATATAAAAATGACCATAACCAATTTGAATAATTTCTTTTTAGTTGTATCTGCTTTATTATGAAGCTTGTTTACAAGCAAACATATCATACATAAAAATTGACTGTGTGACCTGACTGCTGAGATAGAGGTCGTGGGTGCGATACCCACATGGGACAAAGATTTGTGATCCACATGTTTGTAAGGTCCCCTGCGACACAGGGATTATTCCTAATGCAGTAGTGGTATTTTTCAGAAAAAGAAAATAAATGTTAAAAATTAAATTCTGAGCTGTGAGTAATAGGTAGCTCCGTCCGCAGTGGCCTGAGGGCGACGGACTGGGCTATCTATCGCCCTAGCAGAAGCATATATGAGGGGACCCGAACGCACCACACTGGGAACGCCTAACTAACATTTTATGGTATCTTGACTTAGTAAATTATGTAAGTGATTATTTTTATATTATAAGTAAGATAAAATTATATTATTTTGGTGATTCATCTAGATTTTATAATATTACAAAGTTTAAAAACCTTTTTAATTAAGTTTATAGATAAAATAAGAAATACCAGTATTCAGTAACTTTTGAACATATGTATAATTAAGAGACTAAATAAATATAACAAGACTAAATAATAACAACTTATCTATTTTGTTTTAATTCAATTGATGTACATATTTATCTTAGTAAATTTCTAATGTACTTATACATATACACAAATTATAATAATTACAATTGTTTAATGTGGTATTTTTTTTGTGTCAAAACATCATTTTAAAGTGCAGTATGAAAGTGATCCTAATTATATTGTTAGACCTGCATTTGCCTGTGTGGTATGTTGATAAAAGTAAAATAAGAAGTTAAACTAAACTTAATCAGAATCGGTTCAGCCGTTTCGCTGTGAAAAGTAACAGACTCATAGAATGGCATTACTTTCACATTGAAAACCAATCTTAAATAAAATGATATCATTGTTTTTACATGTAAGTAGGTATATGTAGTATGTGATTATTGTTATTGATCTCTGTATCTATTAAAATTAATATATTATTAATAATTTAAAGCAGTTTCTTGCGCACGACAAAATACATCGACTTCAAAATGGCGCCTTTCTTCATTTCAGGCGTCATTCGTGTTTGCTCGGCCGACATCGGATTCCTATTGGCTAATACCATACGAGAACTACTGCAGTCGGCAGTTAGAGCGAGATCGAGATATTATGATGACTACGTTTCCATGTGAAAGACGGAGATAGCAATGCTTCTAATTACTAAATGCTCCTTCCCAATAGTGCATGATATAACATTTTTTTCGCAAATTAGCTAAAAACTTGCAATTTATCACAGAAACACAACAATAATATTTTTTTCGGTGTTCCACCATATTTTCGCGATCACTTTGGTACATAATACATTTTAAGAACTTTTGCTGTTTTCCTGAAATTTACGGTATTTCTAGACGCTTAGGCATTATAAAAACGTAAATAAACAATATTTAGATGTCAAAACTGAGTTAAACTCACCAATTCATCGTAAGATTGGGTGTGCTCTGTGCCCTCCCAGTCGAGTCGTCGGGGCAGCACCTGCAATCAGCGCGAATATTACAAAAACTTTTCAGCGAAGTTTCAGAGAGTTTGACAGTCACAGCCACGTGCGTTTGCTACCAAAACAACAATAAGCTTAAAACCCGGCACTAGGAAAGCTCAAACGTACCTCTATAGTCTCGAGTTCTTTTAGCAAAGTCTGTAACAGAAAAGGTTTCAAATTACTTCATGGATTATAAAGGACACTAATTTAAACTTATGTTGAGCCAATTTACCTTCGCAGTCTCCTTCAGAGGTCCTCCACTAAGAAATTTTGCTATCAGAAAGTAGAGTTCTGAAATCGGGAAAGCTAACATTATACGACCTCGTATGACAGACAATCTCAAAATAAAGCAATAATTTCTAAGCTTAGGGCTTACCGGGAACGACCCTATGCCCCTCGTTGGGTTCCTCCATTATCCTAGGATTTTTCCAAGGGGTGAAAACGAAATTTGCACATCACATTCACTACTAAAATCCAACAAACATTTCCCATTACATTGTTGACGAACAGATAATGCAACCTTCTTTAATAATAGCAAAATGGCGTTTAAGCTGTCAGTCAAGCAGTTTCTGGGAAATCTATGTCGGTCAAACAGGTTATTTCTTAGTTTTACTGTTATAGCATAGATGTCGCAACTTTATTCGATACTAAATTTTGTTCATGAAAAGTTTTTTATGTATAAAAAAGGATTACAACTTAATTTTATTGAATTCAAATATCAAAGACTTTTTGAATATGCCAAATATAATTTATTTTCTGGTCACGTGTGAATGATCTAAATTGCATACTTGACCCTGGTTTGGCCTAATAAAAAATTTACCCCTGGCAACTTATGAACGTAAATGTCAAAGTATGGATATACAATTATTTTACTAAAAACCTTAATAAAATGCAACTATTAGTAATTATACAATGACTTTGCTTGTTATTAAGTGCTTAGTGAGCGAAACTTTAATTGTGGCTGCTAGTGTAAGTGAAATTGTTCCGTGGCCGGTTGGCGCGGGAAGTTCTTACCGGGGCGGTGTCGCGACTGATGCTGAGGGTTCCAGAAGCCTGAGAAGCTCAAGCTGAGCCTGCGGGCTTTTCCACCTGCCTAGTATGATACTTGAGCCACTACGCTACACGATAACTTGTACGTGGTAATTATTGACGTCCCGCTGCTTCTAGGTCGTTTAGATCAACACATATTGATTATCAGCTAAAAATACGCTTAAAACAACTCTGACGACGCCCGCTATGATAGTAACAGGTGGTAGATGTGATACGTTTTCAATTTCTGCATACCTTTGGTATGTTTTATCTTATAAAACTTGTTCATATCAATTCCCACATTTTCTTTCTTGTAGAGGATATTCTAGTCATCCTCAAGAAAAAGTGTAGTGAGTGAAAAAAAAAGTGATTAGAGAAAATATGCAATACTAATCAGAGCATGCCCTAGAAAGACATACTGAGTAGATAGGTGGTGTACTGAAGATATCTTGATTTAAAGCACTCATAACTAATGACTGTGTATGGGAGGACAGATGAATTTTTGGTGATGATGATGTGATGAGCACAATTTTCCAATTGAACTATTTAAAAAAATATTAAAAAAGTCAGTTGTAAGCTATTTCAATTTGAATAAAAGAATTTTAACCAAAGAATCCCCATTTCCGAGATTTTGATCATACAACCTTTTACATCATCACATTAACTTTGATAAATACTGCATGACACATTCATGTACTTACTCTGCAAATCATTGGTTAAATTTCATTGTAACTGTTAACTACTATTGTGTGTTGATTAATATTTCAATAGGCAGCAATCATATGAGGAATAATCAGAAATTAAAAAAGTAGATTACCAGCTTCAATATGTCTATCATAAAATTTAAGACATTTGGCTTTTTCACGGATGCCATTGTCACAACTAGACCAAACTCTCATCCTTGAAGTACATCCTTTCCATTAAAAAAACAATAATTGAAATTGGTTGGTGTGATATTGAGTTAATCTTCCATTTGTCGCTGTTAAGGCAAATTGAAGGCTTATATGGTTTTCTGATAGATGCCATTGTCAGAACTGGACCAAATTAAAATTAAAAAGAATTATGGGAACTCATGAGAAGCACCAGCTTTAACATTTTAAAAGTCTATATATAATATAATATATAAATTTTATATATATATATATTATATATTTACATTTGGGTATCACCATCATCTTTGACTGCACTGATGGCATAGCGGTTTAAGTGGTCACCTCGCCAATATGCTACTTTGCCGAGTGGTGTGTTTTTGATCCCCGCATGGGACAACACTTTGTGTAATCCTCAAATTGTTGTTCTGAGTCAGTGCATTCTTTTTTTGTATCCGCTGTTTGAATGTTTGTAAAGTGCGCCGCTACAAAGGAATAAATGCTGCGGGAATTGTCTGTTTTAAGAACAAAAAATCATCTTCCTGTCTTATTCCCTACAGATAAAGGGAAAGGTGCGCATGTGGGAGGTATCAATATCAATATGGGATTCCCCCAGGCGGTAAAAATATGCTGCAAAAAACCCACATCAGTTGTGAAACCGTATTGTTGATGGTGAAGGATGTTGTTTGCGTTAGGCAGGACATACAATACATAGGGAATAGGACAGGAAGATGTTTTTTTTTTTTTTAAGATGCAATTGGTATCTTCTGTGACCTCTCAAAACCATTTGACTGTGTAAGTCAGGAAACATTGCTTCTGAAACTTGAGCATTATGGGCTTGTAAACAGGCTCTCTATTTGACTTAAATCATAACTGAGTGATAGACAACAGCAATTTCACATCAAACCAGGCCGCCATAGTGTGGGTCACCATGCTGCATTGACTAGACATGCAATGAGGATGGTGACCACCACTCTTGGACTCCATTTATTGCTTACCATCAGGCAAAGTGGAGTCATTATGGTAGGCTTACGAATAAAAAAAAAAAAAAAACAATGGGGTAAATTCATTGGGATCAAAAATAAAAGTGGGCGTTCCGCAGGGATTTATATTGGGCTCTTTTGTCTTCCTACTATATATTAATGATCTCCCCCAGTTACTGGATAGCCAACCCAAAATAGTATTATTTGCTGATAACACATCATTGATTTTTAAAGTAAATAGACATGGTAATAACTTTGAGGATGTAAATTATATTATTCAAGGAGTACATAATTTAGTGCAAAATGAGAAAAAAACAAAAATTGTAAGATTCTCTTTGCCTACGTCATAGTGCATGTAAAGTTTTACTGAATAACGAAAAATTCAGATTTGTAAATGATACGGTTTTTTTATGATAACTCTAGATTATAATGCTACCTCACTTAACAACTCTTTCACAAAGTAGTAGTAGTGGTAGAGCCATGCTTGCTTAAGCACGAATGGGCCGGCTCGACCGGTGCGATACCACGGCCTCACAGAAAACCGGTTGTGAAGTAACGCTTGCGTTGCATTTCCCCGAAATGAGTGAGGTCTCCGGAGGCCCAAAATCCCCCACCCCCCTAATGATAGCGCTGTTAACGAAAAGGATACCCCAGGGGGGTACCAGCGCTAGCGTTGGAGAATCCCCCCCTGGACGTCCACCCTCAGTACGGATTATGCCTGAGCGTGGACGCCCAGGCTGCCCCTCGTACTCTGGGGGGGGGGGCTCAACTTCGCTCTCAAAATCTGCTCGGGGCAAGAGAAGGCACACCATGGCACCCCCTGTCACGTTTACCGTGGATTTTTGTAACATCAGGGGCTTACATTCGAACCTCGACACTGTCCACCACCACCTTGAGACAGCAAAGCCGGCCTTGCTCTTTTTAACCGAGACGCAGATATCATCTGCAGCGGACACATCCTACCTCTGCTACCCTGGGTACGGACTGGAACACTCCTTTGTTCCTAAGGCTGGTGTATGCGTGTACGTTAGAGATGATATCACTTCTCGCCGCCTCGGCAATCTTGAAGGTAGGGACCTCTCCATCTTATGGCTACGTGTAGACTGCGACGACCATCCCCGCATCTACCTATGCCTCTACAGGTCCCATAGCGGTGATGCCGAAACGGACCGACTCATCGACCACGTCCAAATGGCTACAGACTCAGTGCTACAGCAGGTACCATCCGCAGAGATCGTGATTCTTGGCGACTTTAACGCCCATCACGCCGAATGGCTTGGTTCGCGCAAAACAGATCATGCGGGAAGATCTGTTCACGATTTCGCCTTGGCATATGGCTTGACGCAGCTGGTAGCAACGCCTACGCGAATCGCAGATGCAGAAAGCCACGTGCCTTCACTGTTGGATCTTCTGCTGACCTCACATCCTGACGGCTACAAAGTATCCGTTGAGGCCCCTCTTGGCTCTTCGGACCATTGCCTGATTAGGAGTATGGTGCCACTCGTTCACTCGCTGCGGCCGCGAGTTACAGGCAGTCGCCGCGTATGGCACTATATGTCAGCAGACTGGGATGGAATGAGAACATTCTTTGCATCCTACCCATGGAGGCAGGTTTGCTTCTCGCCGGATGATCCCAATGTCGTTGCTGACTCTGTCGCGGATGTTGTGTTTCAGGGTATGGAACTTTTCATTCCATTCTCCCTGATTCCCACAGGTGGCAAGTCCCAGCCTTGGTTTGGTCGAACCTGCAAAGCGGCGTCCCGCCGAAAGCAGGAATGTTACCAAGCATGGGCTAATGCAGCGACAGCACGGGATGTAAAGACCAGCACATTAAAGAAGCAATTTAACTTTGCCTCCAGGTCCCTCAAAAGAGTAATTGCTGGGGCGAAGTCGGCTCACATCGGCAGAATTGGCGAGAGACTAGTTAGTCTCCCCTCCGGAACTCGTGCATTCTGGTCTCTTGCCAAAGCTGTCCAGGGGAACTTTTGTAAGCCATCCCTTCCACCTCTGCGCATAGGAGATAATTCGTTGGCCCACGACGCTAAAGAAAAAGCCGATCTTCTGGGCAAACTCTTTGCGTCCAACTCGACCCTGGACGACGGGGGAAACGCACCGCCGACCATACCGCAGTGCGAGACCCGCATGCCGGAAGTCCGGTTTACACAAAGGGCAGTGCGTAAAGCGCTTCTTTCCCTCGACGTTCATAAGTCGAGTGGGCCCGATAGAATCTCTCCTATCGTGCTGAAGACGTGTGCTCCAGAGTTGGCACCGGTTTTAACGCGCCTTTATCGGCTTTCCTACTCTCTTAGCGTAGTCCCGAACTCATGGAAGACAGCTCTAGTGCACCCAATCCCTAAAAAAGGAGATCGCTCGGATCCGTCCAACTACAGACCCATAGCCATCACCTCCTTGTTCTCCAAGATAATGGAATCCATTGTTAACTGCCAGCTCCTCCGGTACTTAGAAGACCACCAGCTCCTCAATGATCGACAATACGGCTTCCGTCAGGGTCGTTCAGCTGGTGATCTTCTCGTATACTTGACTCACCGGTGGGCACAGGCGATCGAGACCAAGGGGGAAGCGTTGGCCGTTAGTTTGGACGTGGCGAAGGCCTTCGATCGGGTCTGGCACAAAGCGCTCCTTGCGAAGCTTCCTTCCTATGGGCTTCCCGAGAAACTGTGCAATTGGCTCACCAGTTTTCTTACAGACAGAAGCATCAAGGTCGTTGTTGACGGTGCATACTCCGACTCGAAGTCTGTTAATTCTGGTGTCCCACAAGGCTGTGTGCTATCACCCACGCTGTTTCTTCTGTATATCAACGACATGCTGCAGATTAGCAGCATCCATTGCTATGCAGACGATAGCACGAGTGATGCCCTTTACACCGGCCGCGCTAACATTTCTCGGGTAAACGTCATCGAAAGCCGATCCAAACTTGTGTCTGAAATCGAAACTTCTTTATCAAAAGTTTCAGATTGGGGTCGACTTAACCTAGTCCAATTTAACCCCACGAAGACACAGGTTTGCGCGTTCACCGCTAAAAAGATGCCATTGGTCGTATCACCTCAATTTGAGAGCACTTCCCTAACTGCATCAGCCAGTATCGGAATCCTTGGCGTCGATATATCAAGCGAAGTCCAGTTTCGCGGTCACTTAGAGAGTAAGACCATATTAGCCTCGAAGAAGCTTGGTGTGCTAAACAGATCGAGACAGTATTTTACTCCGGCCCACCGCCTGCAACTTTATAAGGCGCAGGTTCGGCCGCACATGGAGTACTGTTCTCATCTCTATGCAGGTGCACCCCAGTACCAACTTCTGCCTCTTGACCGCATTCAACGGAGAGCGACTCGCATCATCGACTGCCAAGATATTTCTGATCGACTTGACACCTTGGCGTTGCGTAGAGATGTAGCTTCACTCTGCATCCTCTATCGCTTGTATCATGGGGAGTGTTCAGAGGAATTGTTCGGACTTATACCGGCTGCTGGTTTCCGCCATCGTCCTACGCGACAAAATATCCATCCCCATCACCTGGACGATTGGCACTCCACCACTGTGCGCTTCTCCAGAAGCTTTTTGCCTCGCACAACCAGCTTATGGAACAAATTATCGCCTGCCGTATTTCCGAACCGATACGACCTTCAAACCTTCAAGAAGAGAGCGTACCTCTACCTGAAAGGCCGGCAACGCACTTGTGACTCTTGAGTTGCGGGTGTCCATGGGCGGCGGTAGTCACTTACCATCAGGTGACCCGTCTGCTCGTTTGCCCCCTATCGCATAAAAAAAAAAAAAAGGCTCAGTCCTGCAGCATATAATTTTTTTATTATTATTTTTATTATTACTTATTATTTATTATTGTTTTGCTATATGACATGTATTCAGTTGTTGATGTTTTCAATTATTATTACTGACAAATATACTATTTATATGATATGGACATGAGTAATTTACATTGTAGGTATTTTATGAATAATATAAATTTTTGAGTTGTACATGTGAGAGCTGTGTAGTCAATTATTTAGGTTTATGTTTTGAGTCTTCTCTCAGTTCTGAGTATGTCATGCTCGACTAAAAGTCCTGCCAATGACACACTATGGATCGGGTTGTTTGGCTCCCTTTGATATGGTTGAGATGGATGATGGCTGGCGCATGCGCCATGCTCGTGAACAAGTGCCTCATTTTCGGACTGCTATTACTTAGAATAGTAAAAAAATAATAATTTTAGAATGATATATTCATTGTCCTCATATATTTTATTTAATTTTTTGTACACTTATGTCACAAAAATTTATGTAAAATATTTGTAAAAGAGTCTCCTCGGAGTTTCTTGCTTGTTCTTCTCCACAGGATCTACTTATTGGAACAGGCAACTAGCTTCATGACTGACTTAGTCTGACCAAGTTCCTCTCTTGACTATTCAAAAATAGCCATGATTGGTTCAGTTGGAATAAACGATTTTGATTTTGATTTTTGATTTTGTATTCCCAACAAAATTTACTATTAAATTTTGCTAGGGATAGTTGACTACCAGATAGTCAGACTAGGAAGTAGGCACTTAATAAATAATTGTTTAAAAAAACAAAAAAAGAACTCTTTTATAAATAAACCAAACTAAAAAGGAGTATTTTTTTTAATAATTCAAATTAAGGATAGTGATAGGGTCATGTTGGACAAGTGTGCTCTGTGGGTAAGTGTGCGCAATCACATTCCTTTGAACTGAAATACATGGGTTTGCGTACTCTTACCCACAGAGCACACTTGCCTCACATGCCTATGAAATAAATATTTTCAGAAAGCACCCCACGCTTTTTTACATTAAAATAATTTATTTTATTCATCACCATCCTTAATTTGAATGATAAAAAAAGAAAATCTACTTTTTAGTTTGCTTTATTTATAAAAGCGTGTTTTTTAGTTCGACTAACTACAGAAGCGTTATTTTTTTTTTAATCTACTATTAATTCCGTGATTACTATTAGTAACTGTAATTATTTTCCAAATCATTAATATGTACAGTGTAGTAGGATATAGCGAGAAAAGCCTCGACTATTGTGCCCGAGTGCTCGAATCAGAGAGGTACGCGTGCGCAAAACCACACGCTTGCCCTAACTCTCTTGCTCTCACGCAAAGGATGAAAAAAAATCATTTAATCCTGACGATCCCAATTACGATAATGGAATAGGTTTATCAAATTAGTGTATTGTCATCGGTCCTCGATAAGTCTACTAAGTTTAAAAAAAATCTGAACGTGTGAAGTTGGTCAAAATGAAGTCCAAAGGAATCAGTTACAAACATACAGGTGAAGTTGATAAAAAGCGTGTAAAATTGAAAATCATATTTAAAAACAAATTTGTGGGAGTAAATTGTAAATCGACTAAAAAGTGGGTGTTAGAGACGCCACTGCCGACCCCTTTGGTTCACAACTGGTTGTTAACTAACTGTTGTTTTTTATCTCTCGTATTGCAAACACACTTATAAGTTGTATGTACCTGACACTGTTTTTTTTTTATATTACCTATCAATATAAGGTCTCTGGCTCACTTCCCTCGCAACTTATCAAGTATGTAGCCTTATTATAAGCTGATAGGGTAGGGTAACATAAATATTTCTATAGAATCATAATACTGCCGCCACATATTCTACGAGTGGCGAGGGAAGGGAGCAGAGACATAGTGTGGCTGCATTACTCCTCCTTCTTACGTATATGAGTGGTGCCAGTATCACACATGCCATTTTTAGCCTTTTAAATAATTAATTCTTTTTGATACCTTAAGGTGAAAGTAATATTTTTTATTTTTGCAATGACAGAAACACAACGAACATGTCAGGCACAGCGGCCAGCGCGAGCAACGCCACCGGTGGCTCAGCAGCCGCCGGAAGCGGTGTCAGCGCTCTCGGCGGCCTCGGAGGCTCTCTCGAAGACAAGGACTGTGATCTGCTATGTCCGGTTTGCTTCGAATTGATCGACGAAGCGTACGTCACACGCTGCGGACACTCATTCTGCTACGCCTGCATCAGCAAAGCAGTAGAACTCCACAGAAGATGTCCAAAATGTGGAGCGGCTCTGGCGTCCCGCGACCACATCTTCCCTAATTTCCTTTTGAACGAGTTGGTGGCGAGAAGACGAGTTCGTGCTCGATGTGGAGCGAACAACGCCGGTCCTGGAGCGTCATCGGCAAGAGGACCACAGCGGCTTCGTGCGTTAGTGGCAGCTGAAGCGAGAAGACTTCCATTAGTTGATGTAGACGCTATGTTGGACTTGCTGAATCGTAGGAAAAGGTTGTTGGAGGCCGAGTGTACGGCGGCTCATCACAGGCTACTGTATGAGTTCCTAGTGCAGCTGCACCGGAACCGTACGCACCAGCTCGACCAGCTGGCGCGAGAGGCCGCCCTCGTTAAGAGGGACATGGACCACGTCGCTTCGGTGCTCAGGTTTGTCACTTTTGTCACTTCGTACGCGTGATCAATGACTTGTAGTGGTTGTAATAACATCAAGTCTCGCTTGTAAGCGCGACAGCATGTATTATGTTCCTCTATGTATGTACAGGGTCCAGTATTCTATACTGTATTGTTATTGTTCTTCACGTATAGGGAACTGTGCACGGGTGCCCAAGGTTTGGCCAACTTGCCCAGCGGTGGGCCGACTGAGGAGGAGATGTCCCTGCAAGCGGACGCCGGTGAGGCTGTGTGGGCGCTGCGGCGCGAGTTGGCCGACCTGGCGGGAAGCGTGGGCGACGCCGCGGCACATGCCGGAGGTACTTATCACTATTTCACTGACACACACATATACTTTAGATTCACGTCTGTATCCCCGCAGGGGTAAGCACAGACGTCTCAAACGTCCACTTTTTGCCAATCATAATCTCTAGTCCCACTTTCATACTCGTAATATGGGACGAACCTATTGCCGTCATTCGGGGATTGTAGGACTGTATATATACTTTCTGATAGATAACCCCTCAGGTAAACCTAATATAGTTTTTGCAATAAAACTAGATAAAATTACTGTTCATAATAACAACTATCTGCCAGTGAAAATCCTGTTTAGCGGGTCAAAAATAGTCAAAACCAAAAGACTTCATTCTAACATGTAAACATGTGAAAAGCGATTTTATTTTAAAATTGAAATACCGGGACATAAAATATATCGCGTCGGGTTACGTCGTGGGGTGTCTGGGGCTCCGCTGGTGTTGGAAAATTGTATATATAGTAATCGGCGAGAGATTTTTACTATCGCGATTCAGGATTATAGCTACGTAATTGTAAAGTAATTCAGCTTGCCTTCGCTAGATGGTGTTGGTGTATGTTCAGAATTCTCCACATAGGTATTATGTACCTTTTATATTTTTTTTATATTTGCCTGACTTTTAAGTTACGTTACGTTAGTTGGCATTGGCCGCGGTCACAGGCTGATAAAAATAATTCAAAAGATATATAATAACTATATATAGCGCTAATTTACGACGTCGTAATATACTCTTCAATTTTATATATTGGTTTAGATCTGTAGATGAAATTTTATTGATATTGTACTGATCGTGCCCCCCCCTATCCCCCAGGAGAGCTGACAGGCGGCGGGTCGGAGGAGGAGAGCTTCTCGGCAGACACGGCTGCGGGCGGGGAGGCGCTGGCCGAGCGCTGGCGGAGGCTGTACACACACTTCGATGACTTCGTACAGGTAACGCTCCGCTCGTGTCTCCTATCTGTCTTGAGTAGGGTATAGTAGAAAAATGATGAAAGTATAATGAATGCTGTTGAGATGAGATCCCTGCGAAGAATTTACACGAGTAAAAGTGGTTGCAGAAAGAGGAATGTAGATATTGGTGACAAGTATGGCTAGAGAGAAGACGTAGTGACCAAAATTGAAAAGGGTTTGCTTGTGGGGTGTGTACACGTAGAAATAATGAATACGGATCGATGACTATAAGTATACAGGGTAAAGCCAAATGTGCCAATTGGTGATGTTCTGAACCAAGCACAGGTCGGAAGTACGCGAAACTGATGGGTCGAATGTCAGTAGAGGAAGCTACTGATGCTTGTAAGGATAGACGCGAGTGGCGGGATGTTCTCTGCCTACCTTGTTGAGAGAAAGGCATACGCAAATAAGGTACATACATAATATGGTATTTATTTGCTCTGAGAAACTCTGTAACAAGAAAATAGCGTCGAATATTTGATAAATTGTGGCTCTGCAGTTTGTTGTCTGTTCTTCTCTGTATCGGAACATGCAACAAGCTTCACCACTGACTTACACTTTGGACAATTAAAAATTCGTTTATTGGAAATACATGATTTGATTTGGCGCGCGGCGGAGGTACCGCGTGGTTCACGATGGTACAGAATAGCGCCACCTCTCCCCTTGGTTATCGATATATATAAATAAATCGACTAAGGGGTCGGATTGTTATCTATCAGACAGTATATATACAGTCATACAATGCCCGGTTGACGGCAATAGGCTATACTATCTAATTAGCAAAATGTGGGTGTTTAATACAACTCTGCCTACCCCTTAGTGACGTTACCCCTACGTGAACATATGTATGTATGTACATATATATATGGTAGTATGTATTTGACAGTGTTACTTCTCTCACCGCGTCGACGAGCTGTACTTCCCACCCTCTGGGGCCGAGACCCCAGCGCCCCCTACCATCCCTACTGACACACCGTGCGCTCCGCAAGCTCCCACCCTGTCCCCGGGCGCGGCCCCCACGACCCCTGGGACAGAGGACCAGGTGCCACAAGCTCCGCCCGCCACCTGCAGCGGAGACCAGCGTGCGCCTGATGATGCTCCGGAGACAGCCAACGCTGAGAGCTGTAATACAAGAACACCTGCGGGTAAGTAATAGATTAACAGATTGTTGCTCTAGTGGTCTAAGCTACAGGTTACTGGTTCGATTCCCAACCCAGGACACATAATAGTGTGATGAGCATGATCATATGTTCTGAATCTATATTTAGAAACAGTTGGAAGGTCGGACTGCCCGGCACCGGCCAGTTCGAGTTATAGGCACGGCTCTGACTTATTTGAGCTATTGTTTATAATCCTAATTCCGTCCGTATAAGCTATATCCGCTTCTGTCCTCCCTTTCTGCCTGTCCTGTCAATATACTCCAAGTGTTATATATACCCATCTAAGTGCCCGAATGACGGCTGTAGGCTGGCCCTCTATTACGTGAATAGGACTAAATTATAATCAGCAAAAAGTGGTCGTTAATAAAGACTCCACCTGAATGTATGTTTTAATAAACATATGTATATGTACGCTGATGAATGTAACCCTTGTCTTACATTTATCAGCAGTCTGATTAATGTAAGACCAGGGTTATCTGACTAGCTTCGGAGAATATAAAGTTGAACAAAAAATTGACGAATTTAAATATTTTAGATATTGACCTTTACGATAATAAATAAATTAAATATATCTATTATGGTAAGGGGAACCTCCCTTTGTGTGGGAGGATATACCTTATCTGTATAGCATACCCTGGGATCAGTCTCTTTCGTTTCATAGTATTGGGGACAGCAAAAAAAAAATTAAAAAAATACAAGCACAGGCATAAAAATCTAAAATAAAAAGAAATGTGCGTGTGTGTGCGTGCGTGTTCGTTAGTTATTAATGGCAATTGAGCAATGAGTTTCTTTGCCTGTGTAGTCAAAATCCGTTTTTTTTTTTGCATCTGGTCATCGTGAGTATTCGTAAGATGTATACATGTTTCCAGGAGTGGGTTCTGGCGCCCGTGGGCTTGACTTGTTCCGCGAGGACCTGGTGGCGTTCACGCGCTACCGTGCACTGCGGCCGCTCGCCACGCTCTCCTATTGCAGCGACGCCATCAACTACAGCACCATCGTCTCCACTATCGAGTTCGACAAGGACGAGGAGTTCTTCGCCATCGCGGGCGTCACCAAGCGGATCAAGGTAACGTACTCCCTCCCTCATACATACAAAAATGTACATCACTGTCTACGCCTACAAGGATATAGGCGTGAACACTCACGCCTTGTATGATACAACAATTATTTATAATTTAGTGATACTAAATTATAAAAAAGCAATCAAAACATTTTACATAGTAAATGCATAATAGCTTTGTCTTGGTGGAGGACAACAGGAACACTCCATCTCTGATAGTGGCTGTCTGTGTGTCACACAGTGGTCGGTAGACGGCAAAAGGCTTGCCCTATACTGAATGTTATCTATCAGACAGTATATATTCAGTCACACAGTGGTCGGTAGACGGCAAAAGGCTTGCCCTATACTGAATGTTATCTATCAGACAGTATATATTCAGTCACACAGTGGTCGGTAGACGGCAAAAGGCTTGCCCTATACTGAATGTTATCTATCAGACAGTATATATTCAGTCACACAGTGGTCGGTAGACGGCAAGAGGCTTGCCCTCTACTGAATGTTATCTATCAGACAGTATATATTCAGTCACACAGTGGTCGGTAGACGGCAAGAGGCTTGCCCTCTACTGAATGTTATCTATCAGACAGTATATATTCAGTCACACAGTGGTCGGTAGACGGCAAGAGGCTTGCCCTCTACTGAATGTTATCTATCAGACAGTATATATTCAGTCACACAGTGGTCGGTAGACGGCAAGAGGCTTGCCCTCTACTGAATGTTATCTATCAGACAGTATATATTCAGTCACACAGTGGTCGGTAGAGGGCAAGAGGCTTGCCCTCTACTGAATGTTATCTATCAGACAGTATATATTCAGTCACACAGTGGTCGGTAGACGGCAAGAGGCTTGCCCTCTACTGAATGTTATCTATCAGACAGTATATATTCAGTCACACAGTGGTCGGTAGAGGGCAAGAGGCTTGCCCTCTACTGAATGTTATCTATCAGACAGTATATATTCAGTCACACAGTGGTCGGTAGACGGCAAGAGGCTTGCCCTCTACTGAATGTTATCTATCAGACAGTATATATTCAGTCACACAGTGGTCGGTAGACGGCAAGAGGCTTGCCCTCTACTGAATGTTATCTATCAGACAGTATATATTCAGTCACACAGTGGTCGGTAGACGGCAAGAGGCTTGCCCTCTACTGAATCTTATCTATCAGACAGTATATATTCAGTCACACAGTGGTCGGTAGACGGCAAAAGGCTTGCCCTATACTGAATGTTATCTATCAGACAGTATATATTCAGTCACACAGTGGTCGGTAGACGGCAAGAGGCTTGCCCTCTACTGAATGTTATCTATCAGACAGTATATATTCAGTCACACAGTGGTCGGTAGACGGCAAGAGGCTTGCCCTCTACTGAATGTTATCTATCAGACAGTATATATTCAGTCACACAGTGGTCGGTAGACGGCAAGAGGCTTGCCCTCTACTGAATGTTATCTATCAGACAGTATATATTCAGTCACACAGTGGTCGGTAGACGGCAAGAGGCTTGCCCTCTACTGAATGTTATCTATCAGACAGTATATATTCAGTCACACAGTGGTCGGTAGACGGCAAGAGGCTTGCCCTCTACTGAATGTTATCTATCAGACAGTATATATTCAGTCACACAGTGGTCGGTAGACGGCAAGAGGCTTGCCCTCTACTGAATGTTATCTATCAGACAGTATATATTCAGTCACACAGTGGTCGGTAGACGGCAAGAGGCTTGCCCTCTACTGAATGTTATCTATCAGACAGTATATATTCAGTCACACAGTGGTCGGTAGACGGCAAGAGGCTTGCCCTCTACTGAATGTTATCTATCAGACAGTATATATTCAGTCACACAGTGGTCGGTAGAGGGCAAGAGGCTTGCCCTCTACTGAATGTTATCTATCAGACAGTATATATTCAGTCACACAGTGGTCGGTAGACGGCAAGAGGCTTGCCCTCTACTGAATGTTATCTATCAGACAGTATATATTCAGTCACACAGTGGTCGGTAGACGGCAAGAGGCTTGCCCTCTACTGAATGTTATCTATCAGACAGTATATATTCAGTCACACAGTGGTCGGTAGACGGCAAGAGGCTTGCCCTCTACTGAATCTTATCTATCAGACAGTATATATTCAGTCACACAGTGGTCGGTAGACGGCAAAAGGCTTGCCCTATACTGAATGTTATCTATCAGACAGTATATATTCAGTCACACAGTGGTCGGTAGACGGCAAGAGGCTTGCCCTCTACTGAATGTTATCTATCAGACAGTATATATTCAGTCACACAGTGGTCGGTAGACGGCAAGAGGCTTGCCCTCTACTGAATGTTATCTATCAGACAGTATATATTCAGTCACACAGTGGTCGGTAGACGGCAAGAGGCTTGCCCTCTACTGAATGTTATCTATCAGACAGTATATATTCAGTCACACAGTGGTCGGTAGACGGCAAGAGGCTTGCCCTCTACTGAATGTTATCTATCAGACAGTATATATTCAGTCACACAGTGGTCGGTAGACGGCAAGAGGCTTGCCCTCTACTGAATGTTATCTATCAGACAGTATATATTCAGTCACACAGTGGTCGGTAGACGGCAAGAGGCTTGCCCTCTACTGAATGTTATCTATCAGACAGTATATATTCAGTCACACAGTGGTCGGTAGACGGCAAGAGGCTTGCCCTCTACTGAATGTTATCTATCAGACAGTATATATTCAGTCACACAGTGGTCGGTAGACGGCAAGAGGCTTGCCCTCTACTGAATGTTATCTATCAGACAGTATATATTCAGTCACACAGTGGTCGGTAGACGGCAAGAGGCTTGCCCTCTACTGAATGTTATCTATCAGACAGTATATATTCAGTCACACAGTGGTCGGTAGACGGCAAGAGGCTTGCCCTCTACTGAATGTTATCTATCAGACAGTATATATTCAGTCACACAGTGGTCGGTAGACGGCAAGAGGCTTGCCCTCTACTGAATGTTATCTATCAGACAGTATATATTCAGTCACACAGTGGTCGGTAGACGGCAAGAGGCTTGCCCTCTACTGAATGTTATCTATCAGACAGTATATATTCAGTCACACAGTGGTCGGTAGACGGCAAGAGGCTTGCCCTCTACTGAATGTTATCTATCAGACAGTATATATTCAGTCACACAGTGGTCGGTAGACGGCAAGAGGCTTGCCCTCTACTGAATGTTATCTATCAGACAGTATATATTCAGTCACACAGTGGTCGGTAGACGGCAAGAGGCTTGCCCTCTACTGAATGTTATCTATCAGACAGTATATATTCAGTCACACAGTGGTCGGTAGACGGCAAGAGGCTTGCCCTCTACTGAATGTTATCTATCAGACAGTATATATTCAGTCACACAGTGGTCGGTAGACGGCAAGAGGCTTGCCCTCTACTGAATGTTATCTATCAGACAGTATATATTCAGTCACACAGTGGTCGGTAGACGGCAAAAGGCTTGCCCTATACTGAATGTTATCTATCAGACAGTATATATTCAGTCACACAGTGGTCGGTAGACGGCAAGAGGCTTGCCCTCTACTGAATGTTATCTATCAGACAGTATATATTCAGTCACACAGTGGTCGGTAGACGGCAAGAGGCTTGCCCTCTACTGAATGTTATCTATCAGACAGTATATATTCAGTCACACAGTGGTCGGTAGACGGCAAGAGGCTTGCCCTCTACTGAATGTTATCTATCAGACAGTATATATTCAGTCACACAGTGGTCGGTAGACGGCAAGAGGCTTGCCCTCTACTGAATGTTATCTATCAGACAGTATATATTCAGTCACACAGTGGTCGGTAGACGGCAAGAGGCTTGCCCTCTACTGAATGTTATCTATCAGACAGTATATATTCAGTCACACAGTGGTCGGTAGACGGCAAGAGGCTTGCCCTCTACTGAATGTTATCTATCAGACAGTATATATTCAGTCACACAGTGGTCGGTAGACGGCAAGAGGCTTGCCCTCTACTGAATGTTATCTATCAGACAGTATATATTCAGTCACACAGTGGTCGGTAGACGGCAAGAGGCTTGCCCTCTACTGAATGTTATCTATCAGACAGTATATATTCAGTCACACAGTGGTCGGTAGACGGCAAGAGGCTTGCCCTCTACTGAATGTTATCTATCAGACAGTATATATTCAGTCACACAGTGGTCGGTAGACGGCAAGAGGCTTGCCCTCTACTGAATATAATGGAACTACATTATAATCGGCAAAATGTGTTAACTAAGCCCTGAAGGCCTCTTCAGAAAAATAGGCGTGAGTGTGTATGTGTGTGTATGTATGACTAATAGTCATGTGTCATTAATTGTTCCTAGACGTACACCATAATATATATTAAATATTTAGACCAACAACTGTAACATAAAAAACATAATCATTGTACACATACACATGGCTACGGCGTCAGAGTACTACAATATTTTATTTGTCAGGTGTTCGAGTACGAGTCAGTGGTCCGTGATGCTGTAGACGTGCACTATCCCTGTGCGGAGATGCAGTGCTCGCACAAGATCTCGTGCGTGTCGTGGAACGCCTACCACAAGAACGTGCTCGCCTCCTCCGACTACGAGGGTACGGTGTCCGTGTGGGACGTGGGCACCGGCCAGAGGACGCGCGCCCTCCAGGAGCACGACAAGCGGTGCTGGTCCGTGCACTTTAATCGGGCAGACGTCAGACTGCTTGCCTCAGGTATTTCATTGCATTCACTTAATGAAACTGCTCAACAATTATTAGAAAGCATCCAGTTTAAAAATAATGAAAATCATAGGTCAATACAGAGTCACTGCAGCATTAAAAAAAAACATTAAAGATATTGGATATTTAAGTGCCTGCATGTGTTGATCTATAACTGCTTCTTCCCATATAGTTGAGCCTTATGAGACAAAATCAGGCAAACAAACTCATGGCCATACACGCCCACACATGGCCTAGCGAACCACTTCCACTAATACTAAATGGGCAAGAGTGAGGGTTATATACAAACATGAACCTCAACACTTTTTAAATATAAGTAATGATTTGACTTGTCGAATTTCCACTGGTAAATTATTT
Organism: Tyria jacobaeae; assembly: GCA_947561695.1. Lineage (NCBI taxonomy): Eukaryota > Metazoa > Arthropoda > Insecta > Lepidoptera > Erebidae > Tyria > Tyria jacobaeae. The sequence continues at coordinate 3,761,362 of OX387237.1, read as the reverse complement.
CAAGCCTAACTGTTTTCACCCAGAACGATTTTTTCAAGGAATTGTGTTATGTGTCTGGGCATTTTTCGCTAGAAGTTCTTTTATTTAAATAAAAATATTATAATTTTCATACACCTGTCTACCCTTAGGGGACTTAAGCGTTAGTACGTTTGTATGTATGTATGTATAGATAAATAAGTTGAATACTATGAATATATTGTTCCAGGGTCAGACGACGCCCGCGTGAAACTGTGGGCTCTGAACGCGGAGCGGTCTGTGGCGACCCTCGAGGCCAAGTTCAACGTGTGCTGCGTCCGCTTCAACCCTCGCTCCTCATGCCACCTCGCCTTCGGCTCCGCAGACCACTGCGTTCACTACTACGACCTGCGAGCCCCCAGGACTCCTCTAGCAGTCTTCAAAGACCACCGGAAGGCTGTCTCCTACGTCAAGTTCCTCGATGCGAAAACATTAGTATCAGCATCCACAGACTCTCAACTCAAACTATGGAGGGTAGAGTCGCCAAGATGTGTGAGATCTTTCACTGGACATGCCAATGAGAAGAATTTCGTTGGATTGGCTACCGATGGGAAGTATATTGCTTGTGGTTCAGAGAACAATGCTCTATACATCTACTACAGTGGTTTATCTAGACCACTGTTAATAAACAGATTTGATGCTGTACGAGGTTTCCTGGAGAGAGAGAGGAGGGATGAGGAGCCTTCGGAGTTTGTGTCAGCCGTGTGCTGGAGACGAGCTCCAGATAGGCATGTAGTGCTAGCAGCTAACTCTCAAGGGACTATAAAAGTGATGCAATTAGTGTAAAGTGCCAAATGACTAAAAGAGCCACTTCCTTGTGACGTGTGTTGTCCTGGTACCCTTTCACATATGTCTAAAACTTGTAACTGTCTTTATTTATTGAAGATGTTTAGGGTTTTACTCAGTTGTGGATATTCAAGGTGTTTGATTTGTTTCTGAAACTGTCAAACATTAACCAAACACAAAATTTAAAAACCTTATGTCTTTTATAAATGTGAGATACCTCGTTATTCTATGTTGCCCTGGTACCCGCAGCCCGTGAGACGTTATAACGATGACGTCACGTCGAATGATGTGTTAAATATATATAGTTGTGACTCTACTGAGGTCAATAGTGCTGCTGAGCAGTGTGTATGTATATGTTTGTGAAGTGTAAAGTAAAGTGAACCTTACCACCCCCGAAGGAAGTTTAATTTGTTATTATCACACAAATACATCAAATCTCGGTTACTGGTTACAGCGAGTTGGAGTTACAGGTATATGGACTCTGACATCCTCAAGGTACTAGTTACACTTCCCAACCCATATAAGCAATTTCCTTTTCCTACAATTGCCATCCTTTGTTATTACCTCTCCCGTGAGCAGGAGAGTGCGAGAGTATGTATGCACCAAAAATAAATTGCATAAATATTTTTACCTTTTTTTATTAAATAGGATAGGATAGGGACAGACGAAAAGACAGGTTATCTTATGGTAAGTGACAACCTCCGTCCATGTACACCTGCGAAACAAGTCGTAAATGCACTCGCCATTGAGATGATAAGGGACTGGAAAGAGGAAAGGATTGGGCCTCTGGGACCTCACTGACTCTGCAATATAATGCAAGCAAGCCGTGGTAAGATCTGTGTGGCCTGGCGAAGCAAATAGGAGGGTAATGTAAACTTAGGCAGTAGTAGTTGAAATTGGGTCAAAAGCGTGGGCTAGTTGGTGCAGGTAGGATAGGCCATAAAGACACACTGAAGAAAGGCTAAGTTAGAATTTGAAAAGGTCGCGAGCTGTTGCCTGTAGGTGTATGTCAGGTCTCGTACATATATATATGTACACTTACGTCTGTGTGTAGGCAGAGGCGTAATTAACGCTCACATTTTGCCCATAGTTATAAAGCCTCCATTAATATTGGGAATTAGGAAAATTTGGAGCTAGTTGCCAGGAACGGCGAGTATAAGGAATAGCTCAAGCAAGGTAGGGTCGCATAACTATAACTCAAACTGGGTGGTGCCGGGAAGTCCAAGTGCTCTAACGTAATCACCTTATTTACTTTTAGCAACCTGAAAAAGTCCAGCTTCGAGCTAACCGGAGTATTGATAAACTAAACGCAGAAGACACGTCATGTCAAAATGATATATCATTCAGTGTTGTTAACTAGAGATTTTGCCCTTAGATTAAGTAAACCATAGGTTTCACTATGTAAACATAATTAAATCATAATTTTAGATGTAAAGATAAGAAAAACGAAAAAATACAAAAATATTTTTATTGAATCACTAAAACAATGTCACTCGTAAATAGGATGTAACAGGGGGAATTTTGAAACAATTATTAGGTGAAAGAGTTTAAAAATTAGCAACATTGATGTTTAATCGAACAATACATATATGTCAAACTAATCAAAAATTAAAAATATTCTAGAAATCTTTGAAGGATACATTGTGGTATATTAGTGATTTAAAATAATAAAAGAATCAATTCTTCGATCATAAATAATTGTATTTGATAATATTTACCGAGCAAAGTTCAAACGTTTGCTTTGTTGTTTAAATTTAGTTATTTGAAAGTGTGTAGGTGTTCCGTGCCATATATAACTTGTTATACCAAAGTACAGTAGTAGTAGTAAGTAAAGTTATTACTATTAAAATGGACCCACTTTTTGAAGAAGTTAAACAGACCCCTAACAACACTATGAATCCTGTTACTGTTGGTAAGAATACCCGTTAATAATACATAGTTCAATAATAATAAATAAATACATATCTTCATATATTTTAACACGTACATTTATTTTCATCATGAATTTACATATTTCATTGACATTGAGGTGTTACTAATTAATGGCCTTCAATGTTCTTTAAATCTGGAATCTTTAGAAGTTAGTTTCTAACAGAAAAACATGTTTCCAGGACTTCATTTTTGACTTAAGTACTTATAACCTTGGTCCTTCACCATCCCAACTGATATACTTATGTCTATATCCCTGCAGGGGTAACAGAGGCTCATGTAATGCTTCCGTTTTGTCAACCATAATATAATTTAGTCCCACTTACATAGGCTTTCTGCATTCCCTATCGCTTGTATAATGGGGATTGTTTGGTTGTTCAGACTTATACCACAGGAATCCGCCAGCGTACCACACCACAAAATATCTGTCCCCATCACCTAGATGATTGGCACTCCCTCACTGTGTGCTTCTCCAGAAGCCTTTTGCCTCGTGCAAAGAGGCTGTTGCTGCTGCCAACAAATTGTTGCCTGCCATATTTCCAAACTGATACAACCTTCAAATCTTCAAGAAAAGAGCATACTCCTACCTAATAATTTTTGTGAATATTGAGTTGCAAGTGACAAATCACTTACCATCAGGTGACCCATGTGCTCGCTTGCTCCCTATCTCATAAAAAAAGAGGCTGTTATTATAGTAAGTGATATAAGCAGCAACCTCTTTAAAATTAAATATTATTGATTGCTGCTCACATTTATCATTACAGGAATAAAGTTATTGACATCCATCAGTTCATTAAATATAATAATTTAGTTTAATAAATTTTATTTTAATTTGCCCATTAATTTAATTGTAAAAACAAGCAATCTAATAGCTTGTAATTACACTGGTATCATATCATCTAACCCTGTTTTGGGACATTTCCCAGATAAATCACTTAACAAAAATGACAATAAGATAGATACAGTCAAACATAGAACCTCTTTTTTAAATTGGTTTACTTGACCAATATAGGTTGCATATAATTTTTTTTTGGTAGATTAGATAAAAGAGGTAAGGTTTGAAACATTGACTTGTAGACCCTTAATTCATGATCCATTGTTTCAATTTGTCATTAAGTAGTGTCATAATGACATTTGTGAGCTCCAAACTGCAACTTTATAATAGTTAAAGGATGCAAGTCAAACAACCCAAGATTAATGCTTACACTTCCCGGTCTATCCTTCCATTGTCATCCACTGTAACAACAGTTCCCTTTTCATATACACACTTTTTTAAGACTACTTGTTACTCCCCTTGTGAAATGTTATAATTTGTGGAACTAAGTTGTTTTTGGTAAAATGGGGCTGTTTAATACATTTCAGTCTGCCCCTACAGATACAGGCATAATCATATGTATGTATTGTCATATCCTGTCAGATAACAATTGTGTAAAGTAATTATTATATATTATCATATTTATTATATGTTATCATAGGAGAGCCATGGGCTACTTGACTAGGGGCTATACTATCATTGCATTTCGAAATTAGTGAGGTTTCTGGAGTCCCAACTCCCCCTCTCTTTTTTCTCTTCTCTTTCCCATCCTTACAACTCATTGCATTGCTACGCACTTAAGACTCTTGAGTTGCAGCTGTTAATAGACAACTGTTAATAGACAAGCTTGAGCAACAGCAACTTACCATTAGGTGGCCTGTCTGCTTGTCTGTCACCCTATACTATAAAAAAATGTGTATTGTATATTATATGTTATACCACCTAACCACAATGTGGCTAAAGCCAATGTTATACATATGTATTTATAATTTAAAGAATAGAAGGTGAGCAGGGTTTTAATAAGAGTTGTTGGGGCAGCGTGAGGTTTGGCTCCCTACCTATACCTTATAACCTCCAGCAGCAGGGATTATAAGCTCATGCCTACTCCCCTTGGCAGAGACCACAGCCCCTCAGTTGCTTACATACATCAGAGCACCATCTACTGTCATTAACCCTTTCATATCAGTGTGTTCTGCGTTTTGGTCAACCCTTGCCGGCATTTAAATTCACATTGGCCTTGTATATTTCTATATAATTGCCCAAACCATTGCAGTACACCCTGCATAACCCCCTCACAAAATTTATCTTGAAATATGATATTGTTACATAATTTTGGCAATATTTATTATTGAAATGGCTGTCAGTGTTCCAGTTCCTGGCGGCATATGGCTGGTTCATCATTGGTGGTGCAGCAGCTACACTGTACTTGCTTCACAAGCTGCGGCCTGCCTATGACAAGTGGAAGCAGGCCAGGGAAGATGCTGTATACCACAAAAGTAGGTATCATAATTGATCATATCATTAAATACTATATACTCCTACAACCTGTACAAGCTATGACCTTTGTGTATTGTATAACTTACAGCATTACTGTATAACTTACAACATTTCCAAATCTTGCATGGAAAAGCAAGTTCCGTTGTCAACCACAGATGGCGTTATTCTAAATATATGCAATTTTGATTGCAATTGCTTTTACTACAAGTCGATAAAAAATGTACTTTTTTACAATACTCAGAATATTATGTCTTATAAATAATGAAAACTATGTTAAACAAACCTCAAAACATTGTTTACGTAATAAATATTGGTCAAAGTAGCAAAATAATATTTTATATTATTGCTAATACTTGCTTTATTTTTATGATAAAATATAATTTTGCTATTTTGACCAATGTTTTGAGGTTTGTTTAACATAGTTTTACGTTACGTACGTACGTTTACATTTATACTTATAATGTAGCTTTCTATTAGTGAAACAGAAAGTATTTTAGCATTTGTGAAATAAGAACAATGTATTTATTTTAGGTATTGGAGTTTGTACATTATAAACAAACATAAAATATATCCTTTTATATAGGTATTATTATAGAAAGCATCGATGACAAGTTTCAAATATTATTATCAATAAAACCAACATTCGACTATACTAAATCACTAATCGAGTAGCTTAGAACATTCGAGAATACACTTGAGAAGTGATGGGACGTAATCATTCCATAATGAAAATTAATACGGTTTGAAGTCAATTTCAGCTTTTATCTCTTGTAAATTACTCGGCATTGAGATTAAGATTTTATTTAAAAAAATTATATGAAATTGTCGATGGTAAGAAACCCCTCCATTGCTAATATCTTACATACGCTGTGAAATAAATAGAGCAGTGCGGCATTGTGGGGAAATAAAGTACTTTCACTTGACGAACGACTCGACGCAGTATTGTTACACGACTGTGAAGGAAGCACAAATTATCGAAGTGTCATTCGGGATTTTACAAACATTTAAACAACTGAGTCGTGGAGCTTACAGTGGTAGCGACATGCTTAGGCTCGAGTGGGCCGGCTCCTCCGCTGAAATATCTTTATTTCATAAAATTTCTCAACAATTGTTTGAAATCGTCTTATTTAAAAAAATATTTAAAATTATACACAGCGTTACCGCAACTAAGAAATTAATATTAAAAAGATGAAAGAATTAAATACCTGCCTGTTATAGTGTTGTCGTTGAGCCTTATGAGAAGAAATCGCGCAAAGAACACATACGCATTCATTTACATATATATTCACTTACATATACATTTATTTACATATGCATTCATTTACATTTGTCATCAGCAAGTGCCAGTCCCATCCAGCTATTATTATAACCGCCGTTTCTCATACATTGAGGTGGAATGTGTAAAGTTATTTTATATCAAACATATTGTTTAGTTTTGCAATTATTCAATCTACTATTGAGAAATTTAATAAGGAATAACTTCAAAAAGTTTTAAAGTTCGCTCATTCCACCTGCATTTGTGAGAAATAGAGGTGATAATACCAGGAAATTAAAATGGCCATGTTTTTTTGCTAATGGCAACAGAGATCTATATTTACAGTGTTTCAAATAACTGTTCCATTCTCGAAGTAACGCTTTTTTTAATGGTATATGGGGACAAATGAGCAGAGGGTCACCTGTTGGTAAGTAACTTTCGCCTCCCATGAACACTTGCAAAAGTGCTGTCCGCCTTTTTGGGTACGGGAAACGAGTTTGGGCCTCCGGTATTGTTTAACAGCCTTTTTTCTGTGAGGCCGTGGTAATGTCGTGCCGGGCCGTACGTGCCGAAGCATGGCGCGCTGTACGCCGTATAGTTTATTGTACTGTATATTTCAGATCCTGACCTAGCTTTATCCCGTATGGAGGCTATCCAGCGCGCGAGGGAGTTGCAGCAGGAGGCGCTGCTGGCGGCCTCTGCACGTGCACTGGAGCAACAAAAGGAGGTATTGCAACTTCACTCCTACACATATATATATATATATATATATGGTTAATATTTGTAATTTTCTTTATACTATAGGGGGACAGACGAACAGACAGGTCACCTGATGGTAAGTGAAAACCGTCCATGACTTCTGCAACTTAATAGTAGTTAGTGCGCTGCCTGCCGTTGAGAGGGATGGGGGATGCGAGAATGGGAAAGAGAAGAGGGTTGAGGAGAGGATGAGGGGAGAGGAAAGAGGAGAGGAAGAGTTGGGCCTCCGGACACCTCACTTATTTCGGGGAATTGCTACGCAAGCGTTGCTTCACAACCGGTTTTCTGTGAGGCCGTGGTGTCGCTCCGGTCGAGCCGGCCCATTCGTGTCTAAGCATGTCTCTACCACTGTTACGTATCGTTATTCCACTATATCTTGTAAATGTTTGATTAGATCTGTATATGTGGGGCACCGTTAGAATCTTCACATTATTTCACATCACCCGAGTATATCCCATACACACTAGATATAATATATATTTTTGTGCTCGTACATATATTACACACATTACATTAAACAATGCTTGCATCGTGTGACCGAGTGAGTGAGGTTAGCAGAGGCCTAATCTTCTTTCCATTCCTCTTTCCCCTACCCTAAAATGCAGACGGCACTCTTATGACTCTTGAGTTGCAAGTGTTCATGGTGGGCGGAAGTCACTTACCATCAGATGATCCATCTGATTGTTTGTCCCCCTATACCACAAAAAAGACTAGGAAGTTAAGATAAGAAGATTGGAAGTATGACGTAAGAGGATTTAAATATTTGAATGCAATAGAAGAAAGGAATATCGCCTACACGGGTAGATTGGGAAGTATAAGCTATAGATCAAAGACGGGGGTCGCATATGTACTTGTAACACGAACTGACTGTAGCCGGGAGTCTGAGCCCACTACACACTAGTATATTATATATATAGAATTATGATAACATTTAAGAAATTAATATTCCCTGGTGATGATGATAATGTAATTGTTTGTTGTCCAGCGTGAGGAGCGCAAGCGCCAGGAGGCCGTGGAGCGTCTGCAGAAGTACGGCAACGCGGGACAGCGGCTCGGAGAGAGGGACGACAGTATGTACTCACACTACACTCTTATTCTATTTATCATACCGAATGGGACTCTGTTCTTTCAAGTCATCTTGAAGTATTACATATTCGTAGATAAGTGACATTTATAAAGTTGTGGCATGAGAAAGAGGGGGTTTGGAATTTGTGTATAATTTTGAATTTGATAAATTAAAACAAAATGACCACAATTTGCAAATCCCTCAAACGATTATAAAAGAACTAATGATTTTCAAACGACTGAACAGACTATCTTGAAACATAGCTAAGAACTCTCTACATTGAGAGAAATTTTTAATGAATAGACTATCAAAATCGATTGATCCGTTCAGGAGGTAAGATACCACGTATAGAAATATTTTTTCTTTAGTTGTTAAAAATACAAGATAAATCACCTTTTGTTTCCAACTTCGCTTGCATTTATTTTAATTTAGTCAATCGGTCTTTCGCTGTGGAACAGTTATTTTTTTACATGAAAGTTACAACACAACAGAAAACAGCAACAGGTGCAAAAGTTCATATTAGTTTAGCGGTTAAGGGTAACGCGTTATTTCCCTAAGAGAACCATTCTAAGGCACGAATGGGCCGGCTCGACCGCTGTATTACCACGGCCTCATGGTAAACCGGTTGACAAACAATGACACCCCTCATAGCAAGTGAATGATAACAAAAGGTAGCCTGGTATCCAATTAGCTAAAATTCATTAATATTTTTTAATCAATTTTAGCCTAAAATATCCATCTTCATGTTTTTTTTTTATTTGAAATAATTGTATTTTGTAGTATTTTAAGAATTACCTTCGCAAGTATTATTATATACTAACATATACCCAACGTGTGCTACTAATCTATAAAACGAAATGGACCTGATGTGCCTCATTCATTGTTTTAGTCTGAAACCATCACATTATTAGCATTTGCAAACAAGTTGCCTTCGAAAACTACGTTTTCATTATAAGCGTCTACTACGGTATTATTATTCTCTTAATAAATTTCTAAATGACACAAGAACTACCCTCAGCTTTGCGACTTTTTCGTTGACATCTCTTTTTAATTATTTGTAACATTTTAAAATTCATTATACATTATATATATATTGTGTTCACAAAATAAATAAAATTGAAATAGATTTCTAATGAAATCGGTTGAACGAGTTCAAAGTCTAACAATTTTGTGTTTAAGTATATGTATATAGATCAATGTGTCGTACTGTTTGTTTGTGCAGGAGACTACTTGCCTCTGAGTGGTGGTGCCTCGACGTCCTCCTACAGACCTCCCAAGAAGTCCAAGTGTGGGGGCGGAGGGTGCGGACGATAGGTGCTGCACTCATTTTATATATTAGCGTTGTATAATACATATATATGTATTTATATAATTGTACTTGCTCAGCATTATCTGTTGGAATTATATACTCGTATATATATTTTTCATTAAATTTGTATTTTGCTAATAAAAAAAATTAATTGAAAGTGAATTTAAGTTACATACATACTACTAAACCCTATATCCCGGAAGGGGTAGGCAGCGGAGTCTCGATCGCCTACATTTTTCTAACCATAAATTAGTAAAAAGGGGGCGAGCCTATTACCGTATACAAATGTATACTGTATATATACAAATACCTGCAATATAATAGTGTGTGTACAACTCACTAAAATTGGCCGTTAGACCAGTCGTTGGAGTGCACCAGTCATGACTGGTTTGATCCGAATCTAAAATTTGTGTTCTGGTGATTGTTTTAATAATAAAATTGATTTGTATAAAATTATCTTTTGGTTTTATTTTATTACTTTTTCATATGACGAAATATGTTTGGAATTGTAAGATTTAAAATAAAAAGTTTATTACTTGTGAATGAAGGTGATTTAGACACTATGGTATGCCGAGGGAGGGTATTGTAAGTTAGATAAGATCGCAAAGAATAAATTATGGCATACGAACAAACGAAGTTTAAATATAATAAAAACTGATCTAATAATATACACATACTCACGGCCGTTTCCTCGATGGGCTAGGCAGATGAGTATCCCATATTTCACCAATTATAATTTGGTCTAACTGACGGGATAGAGGCAACCTGTAACCGTTAACTTAAAACTTGGAGAATTAAAGAGGGGAAGATTGGGTAAGGAGGGAACGCAATGGAAGAAGGGGATATTGTTTATAAGGATGGGTTGTGAAGACCGAGCTCGCACACTACGTCGCTCCAACTGGCTGATGTCTGGAAGTGCGAACCCTCTGACAATAACCATAGTAATAACTTCAGACATCTCACACGCGGCCGTCTGATCACAAACTAAGCAGAGAATATGGTAACCAGTCTGCTGATATACATACTTATATATCTGAAAAAATAAATACATAATTAATATTAATAGGTTTATACACAGAACAAATACTCGTGCTCATAATACACACATTTTGTCCTAGGTGGGATCGAACCCACGACCACGACCCATTCTGGCTTAGCAGTCACGAACTACGACAATATACCTACTTATACATACTCAGAGTTACGTGGGAGGGCTCGTACTTCCCGACACCATCCAGTTCGAGTTATACGGATGCTACCCTGACTTGCTTCAGCTATTGCCTGCATTCCGCAATCCATCTGCATAAGCAATATGAACTTGCTCTTTATCCGCCCTTTCCTGTCAATATAATACAAATTTTCTCATCGAGCCTCGCAAGCGTCGCTTCACAACCGGTTTACTGTGAGCCCGTTGTATCGCACCGGTCGAGCCGGCCCATTTGTCCTAACCTTAGCATTGCTCTCCCACGGTAAAAGGTCCTACGGTAAGTATACAATTGTCTAATTTGATGTATTTACGAGTTAAAGTAAATACGAGTTTACAAAATATGTAATAACGTAATCACATAAATTGGCACCCACACAACCACACAAACTGTACGAACATGCAGTGGACGGCGTTCACTCACATATAGAATGGGATTGATAATGCACAATGCGTTTTGTATCGATCACGGTACTAGGACCTGTGAAATCTATAAGGTATTTCTAATCTCTTTTATAAATACTGTTCGAAAACAGTGTTGGCTGTTGCTATAACAGCTCTTTTTTGTCCCTCAACCACACGGTCTTTAGACATGGTTTTCACTGACTCAAAGTTACCCAAATAGTGACGAATTAATTTATCTGTTGAAAGTCACGAGACAGCGGCGCCAGGCGGCCATTGCGACAAACGTAGCGCTCAATTACCAACAACGAATTGTTATAATCGTGACTATTGTAACAGTCATTTTGCAATGTCCTTACAGTAGCAATCCCTGCAGTTATTAGGTAAGTATTTCATAGACATTTTCAAAATAGTTAATACTAACGAAAAGAAATTAACATTTCGCTTGCACACATTACACTTACAAAATACAAACGAAATTGGTTAAAAAAAAAGGTCAACTAGCGCCACCTGCAAACATAACATAAAGTTAGCGACTGTTAGTATCTACATCAAATACTAGATGGCGTAAGAAGATGCATTGGCGTATTTATTTATTACATTGTTGCATTTTTATGCGCATTTCATATCATATTTACATGTTTAATAATTTTTACTGGTGTACCAGCCGATACTACGATAGTGAGTAACTTATATTTTGGCTTGTAAATTACCTACATACCACCGCTCATAAGAATCATAGCGTGATGTTACATAGTCTTTAATCGACTACAATAAATACTGTATCACTACATATTATAAAACAAAGTCCTCCACCGCGTCTGTCTGTCTGTCCGCGATAAACTCAAAAACTACTGCACCGATTTTCATGCTGTTTTCACCAATGGATATGGCGGTTCTCAAGGCAGACCTTTTCAACAAACTAGACCGTCTTCTTAATAACTGCATACGATTTATTTTCATTCTTCGCAAGTATGACCACGTGTCTGCTTCACGCTCTGAGTTAAAATGGCTCCCTATTCGCCAACGCCGAAATCTACGAGCATTAACTTCCCTCTTCTCTTTTCTTAACTCTCCGTCTCCAACATCTTATTTATCTCCCCACATTCGGTTTCTATCGTCAAATCACGATAGAAATCTTCATTCCACTCACAACAATCTTCTCTGATGTCCCCCTCATAGCTCTGACTTTGTTAACTCTTCCTTCTATGTCCAATCAGTCCTGGTCTGGAATACACTAACACTCGAAATCAGGATTTCCACGAACCGCTTTACTTTTAAGAGGAGGGTACGTGACCTCCTGTATAATGATTTGGCAGAAATGTCACACCGTTAGTATATATTTGCCAGACTTTTATAGTGTTTATTATATGCGTTGTATGTAGGTATATGTATATATATGTTTGTATTTATTTATATATATGTATATAGGTATATATTAGTATTTGATGTGTGAAAGTAATATATGTGTATAATTAGGTCATATTTTATAATAATTAAACTGGTACCTCTCTCACCTATTTGCACCTACTAATATTTATTTTTGCCACACCCCAAGGTTGACTGGGAGAGAATGCCTGAGGCATTAAGTCCGCCTTTCTACAATATGTGCAATAAGTCGAAAAATAAATAAATAAATATACATTCCTTATATGAAGAAAGAAATAACAAGTAGTTTCATTAAAGTTGGCGCCTTTTAACAAACAAACAAACACTCTTGAGACTTAATATATGTATTAGTAGATATAATGTTTACTTTATAGTATAGGGGGCAAACGAGCAGGCGGGTCACTTCACCTGATGGTAAGTGACTACCGACGCATACGGTACAGCAAGTGAGGGAGGGAAAGAAGGAATATAGATATGTGTTTAATGAAGTATATTCTATATTAATCGTTCTTCGCAGTTTCACCTGTTCTTGTTTACTGCTTTGGTCCTGAGTAGCAGCGTGACGTTTTACAGTCCATATTATTCCTCAATAACTAAGCTATCCAATCCAAAAAGAATCATTCTAATGTGACTGATACTTTCAAAAATGAGCGCGTTTAAACCAACACGAACAAATCTTTGATAACATACGGATTTCCACTGACTTCTTATGACATCGAAAAGCCTTGAGAAGAGAAGAAATCATCAGGAAACCACCAGAAAGACCTGCCTGCTGTATGTTACCATGTACATAGAACGGAGAGCAGATCTATTCTAAGACGGAGCCGTGAGCTCACCGCTATGTGGCAACGATACGACACAACGCCTCCCGCCTGTTTGTTTGTTAATTAAGATTTAATGTCTTCCCTCACATACCACGTCATAAAATAATTAACAAAACCTTTACATTTGATAGTAACGTGTTCGGATAGTAGTAGCAGTAAAATAAACGACGACAAGGAATGTATTCGAACGTAACTATTTTTTTACTTTTGTAAAACTTTATATTATTTTAAATTATCCAGATCGGAGCGCAACGGTGACGAAGTAGGCCGTAGGGTAATATTTATTTTTTATTAGTCCTAATTAAATAATTATTACGTATGTGGGAATAAACTATACTTTTTAATAAGTGGACGTTGGAAACGTGTCTGCCTACCCCTTCTGTGACACAGGCTTCAGTGTTTGTAAGTTAAATACACTGAGAGATAGATAAATAAAATGGAATGGCTTACAAGCCTCAATGAATTGATCAAGATATTTAGAATAATAATTTGATTTGAAACCGCATTAACATACATACATATAATAATGCCGGTTTTTTCGAAGGGGTAGGCAGGGGCGTATTAAAGGCTACTTTGTGCTGATTTTAATCCAGTCTCACTTGGTATGTAATACGTATTGCCGTTAACCTTTGGGAACTAGATGGATATTTTTTATGTCCCGTGTGGGAAACCCACGACCTCCGGTTTATCAGTCAGGGTAGTGACTCCCCGTGTCGACGGGTCAGTGTAGACCAACAGGGTCTAGTGGTTAGTGAATATCTAGACCAACAGAGTACAATTGGACAATACAATTAGGAGTAAGTATAAATACACACATACGATCACGGCTGTATCTCCTAAAGGATAGGCAGAGGTCTATACAACACGAACATTTTGCCAATTAGACTTTGGACCCAGTAACATAATAGGGGGCAAGCCCGAGCTAAGAGTATAATCGGGTGTCCTGAAATTCAACGTCCAACGGCAAGTCCCCCTCTCTATCCTCTCTTTCTCTTTCAAAATTATATACACGGTGTCCCGAAATTCAACGTCCAACGGCCAGGTGAATAAAATATTTAAAAAAATCAATTTCAATGATTTTTTTTAAATACGAACGATTTTTATATTTCTTTTTGTGTTGTGTCTGGTGGTAATTATACTTTTGGTCGATAGAGCAGTTAACTACCCTATGAATAAAAAAACCCGTCGCCGAAACTTGCAGATTTGTCGTTATGGTGCATAAAAATGTCAAGTTCGGCGTTTTTCACCATTTTAAGCAAAATACTCGTATTTGAAAAAAAAATTGAAATGGATTTTTTTAAATATTTTATTTAAAGGTGTCATACAGTCACCTGGCCGTTGGACGTTGAATTTCGGGACACCGTGTATATAATTTTGAAAGAGAAAGAGAGGATAGAAGGGATGGAATGGATGTACGCATGAATTGCAGTCAAAGTTCAGGGTCCCATGCCATGTACCTAGAATTGGCTGAGGCTGGGAGATCTGAGCTCTCTAACTGATATATGGTATAACATGAACGCTTGTAAATCAAGAGTGACAAGAGAGCTGTCCGCCTTTAAGGGTAGAGGAAAGGCCTCCGGTAACCTCACTCACTCGCTCACACAATGCAAGCTTTGTATAACAGCCGCTCGAGGTGGCAAATACGTGCCGAAGCATGGCTCTCCCACGTTTATACATAAACTCACTATGTTGTGTTTGTTTGTTAGCTGATAGCTTAGACTGTCAGTAAACGTCTATTAGCTATATCCACAGCGTCGCTCACGTTATAGTTCATTTTACTCGATTACGTAGGAGCGGTATTAAAGCACACGGCTTTGAACGCTTGGCATGTTAATAAAAAGTTTCTTAATTCCTACCCCAGGTCTCGAACTATCTGCATGCCAAATTTTATCACAATCGGTTCACCCGTATAGCCGTGAAAGGTCATTGGTCGTAAACCAACCAAGAGTAAATTTATGACGTTACTTTTGCTTTTAAAATATGCCTAAGTATAGATATATCAGCATATTAATTATTGATCTCAAATGGAAGCGAAGAAAAACAAAAAATAATTACGAGCAGTGAATAGAGTTTTCACTTTCTGTAAGTAGGGCGGAGAACTCTGAGAAGTTATAGATCGCAAACATCCCCAGTTCCTTGGCGCCTGAATGTCTGGCCGGCTCTTAGCGCCATAGCTCTGTTATATCACATGGATGGGGGAGGGCTGATCCGAAACGAAATAGAGATTTAATAAATACTTTTATTAAAAGTAACTATAAAACGACCTAAATGCACTTAATATGTTCAATGATATATAATAGTAAAGTGTAATAGAGGTGGAATATTTTCTTCAAATGAATACCGACTCGATTTACCAACCTTCATACATACACAGAACAGTAGGCAGAAGCGTAATTAACGCATACATGTTGCCGATTATAATTAGGAGCCTTGTACGTAATAAGTGGCCAGCCTATTGTCATCTACTGACACTTTTGGAAAATTAATGGAAAAATTTGTAGTATATTGACTGGAAAGGTACCCTGTATAAGGTATGACCTATAACGAGAACTTTCGGTGCCGGGTAATCCGAACCCACCTTTATTTAAAAAGGGTTTCTTTAAATCGATTCACAAACTGCTAATATATCGCATAATATATAAATAAAGAAAAAGCCGTTGAGAACCTTCTCCTTTATAAAATAAGTTAAAAATTGTTTTCACACACAAGATAACACCACCAGATTAACACCAAAACCCACGTCTTTCATCACGTTCCTGTCCATCCTAAGGTTGCCTGGAAGATATTACTTAGCGATAAGGCCGCCCATTCTGCATTTCTTGTTCTTTTATATTATTCTGTTTCTGTGTATTTGTTCGGTGTACAATAAAGAATATATTATTATTTTCTTTATTCACATTAATATACATAAAAATTACATTTTTAAATATAAAATAAAAACAAAATATATTTAAAAATATAAAAAATAGTGTCCCACCGGTATCGGGTTCAGGGACCAAGCTACCGGTGGTTAGAGCTCCAGAGACAGGAACCTCCTCACAATACGTGCCGTATCAAGAAGGACTGCCTTCTGCATCAGGCTCTTAACCCAGCTGTGTAACGAGAGCCTCTGCAGATGTTGGTCAAGGCTCTTGGCAATCAACCCATGAGCTGATATGACTATCGGCACAATGATTGCAGAACTCACATCCCACATGTCGACCACCTCATGGGCTAGATCCCAATATTTTATTTGTTTATCTTTTTCTGCCTTTATGAGGTTGTCGTCATGTGGAATGGTAATGTCAACAATCATTGCTTGGCGCTCTAGTCGGTCTATCACCACTATATCAGGTTTATTGGCAACAATAGTCCTGTCAGTGATGATAGATCGATCCCAATATAATGTTGCACGACTATTTTCAAGAACTGGGTCGGGCACATACCTATAATACGGTAACTCGACATCCACAAGGTTATATCTAAGAGCAAGTTGCTGATGGACTATCCTGGCCACTTGGTTATGTCTGTGCAAGTACTCACCGTTTGCAAGACGAGAGCAACCGGAAATTATATGCCTGAGGGTTTCACCAGGGCGATGACATGCCCGACAAATGTCAATTGTGCCATCCTTCAGGATATGTTTCCTATAATTGTTCGTCATAACAACTTCATCTGTAATTGCACAGATAAAACCTTCAGTTTCTCCAAAGAGGTCACTGAAACGTAGCCAAGACACAGATGATAATAAATCTACATCGGGCCCGTTTAAGGCCCGATAAAAACGTCCATGCAGCTCTTTGCTCTTCCATATCTCCTGACGGTCTTTAACATTAAGTATTGCAGGCTTGCGCCAGTTCTCTTTTCCTAGACCAAGCGGAGTAAGTCCGTTATCAACTGCCACTACATCCCGGTGTACCTCCACATTAACAGAAAGAAAGTAATCTCTAAGATTGCATATTTCGCGATTATGAAGGGTCCTGGCATTTAAGAATCCACGACCCCCACATTTCCGCGGAATATACAATCTCATTACTGATGAACGTGGATGGTGCATTCGGTACGCAGTTAGCAGTGTACGGACTCTTCTATCTAGGGCGTCCAATTCCGTCTGAGTCCATCTAAGTATGCCAAAGGAGTAGGTTAAGACTGGTATGACCCAACCGTTATAGGCACGCACCTTATTACCGCCCGACAAAAGACTTTTCAGTACTTTTTTCAGACGGCCAAAGAAACGCTCCTTTAGCGATTGCTTCATAGTCAGTTCATTTATACCCAGCGCCTGTGACATACCGAGATACTTGTACGTTTCATTTGCAGAAAGACGTCTAAGGTGTGTGGAATCTGAAAGTTCAATTCCTTCAGATTCCACAATCCTGCCTTTGCTTACATGCATGACTGCACATTTATCTACACCTAATTCCATCTTGATACATTTACTAAAGGTTTCAGTCACCTCTAGTAATCTTATCAACTGGACATTACTGCAGGCAAACAGTTTCAAATCATCCATGAAAAGGAGGTGGGATATAACTTGACCATTTCTCCGCAAACGATAGCCCAGCCCCGAACCCTCTAACACAGTGCTAAGAGGATTCAAAGCCAAGCAGAACCACAAGGGGCTCAAACTATCACCCTGAAATATACCCCGCTTGATATTTATAAATTCGCCGTCACCCTGAGATTGTCGACATCCTGGATAGCAAAGAACTGTTCTCCATTGCTGCATACATGCCTCCAAGAAAGTGCATAAAGTTGTATCAATCTTATACAACTCCATCACCCTTAGGAGCCACGTATGCGGCACGGAGTCGTAAGCTTTTTTATAATCTATCCAACATGTCGCTAAATCCTTTCGGTTCCGTCGAACTTGTTGGTTAATAGCCGTGTCAATAATAAGGAACTCTTTAGTGCCACGTGCCCCTCTTCTACATCCATTCTGAGAGAAAGTCATTATATTGTTCTTAGAGACATGTGTTGTTATCTTCACTCTCTTATTATTATTAAGATACAAATATAAGTTATACGTATATTAGAAGAAAGCAAGATTAATAGATAAAGTTCTGATAGGGTTTAAACTGTCTGACGAGTTGATTTAAACGTTCTCAGAACAGATGTACCAGATTGGCTTAAAATTTCTTATACCCCCTAGTAAAGTATGGCAGATGCGCTAATGAAGTAGGAGAGGGCCACGATGTCTTCCCGTGCGTGTCGTTACGGGCGATTAAAGGATTGGACCTTAGAGTATACATAAGCTAGCTATCGGACTGTTATCTATTAGACAGTATATATACAGCTACACAGTAGTGTCCCGACGGCAGGAATGGGCTTGCTTATTACGTAAGTGGGGCAGAATTATGTTTATCACAATGTGAAGGCCTCTGCCTACCTTCGGGTGGACACGTAAGAGTATGTATGACTGGGTCTATCTGTTTCTTGTATCTAGTCTACGGCTCGGTGCTTTCGTGTACTGATTTAGATTATTCAAATAAAAGAGCCATGCTCAGGCAGGAATGCGCCGGCTCGACCGGTGCGATACCACGGCCTCACAGACAATTGGTTGTGAAGTCACTCTTCAAAGTCAAAGCATTTATTTCAAATAGGTCCAAAAGGCACTTTTGAACGTCAACAAAATGCGTTGCATTTCCCTAAAATTAGTGAGGTTTCCGGAGGCCCAACTCCCCCTTTACTCTTTCCTCTACTCTCATCCACTCCTCATCCCCCCTCTCTTCTTTCCCATTCCCGTATCCTCCCATCCCTCATCACCCTCAAGGCGGGCAGCATACTTACATCTCTTCAGTTGCAGGTGTCCATGGGCGGCGGTTGTCACTTACCATCAGGTGACCCGTTTGTTCATCTGTCCACCTAAGCATAAAAAAAAATATGACATGGTTTGGCTTACGGTAACCTATTGCTATGATACCTACATTATTTATTGAAGGACAACCAATAAAGCATACACCAAAATACATGTTAACGTGACCATATTTTTACATTCTATAGTGTAGCCTTAATAAAAGGCTGCCACGGCATGCATTAAACATAGAAGTAGGAAATGCAGTTACAAAACAGATTTAGCTTACCTAGAGATAGATTGTTGCATAAAAGCGGCTACTTGATTATAATAGTAACGAATCTTACTTACAAATACGATTAAAAACTTCGAAATAAAAACCTAAAAACTAACTACCTAAAGACATCATTGTTTTTATAGTTTTAAATGTAATAACATTCTGTAAATTAATAAATATACTAACATTTTGTTCTACGTTTTGCTAACTAATAACAACAAAAGAGATAAAAAATACAAAAAGATGTGTGGTGTCGTGGGACAACAGATAGGAACGAAGTTTCTAGAATAAAATCAAAAAATCCACTTTACAAAATTATCTTAACACCTTTATTTTAATCAAAATGATTTATAAAATTATATAATAATAATATACAAACAAACAGCTATTTACATGAATAATAATAGCAAACTGCAATAATAATAACAGTCATCCCGTAGACTATACATTAGACACAGTCATCATACATAGATTATACAAAAAAATCTTACGCTTTTTTAACGTTACGGACGTTTTTGCCGGCTAGGGTACCCTCCGCAACGCTCCATAAGGAACTTCGTTCCAATATCAAAAACTTTATGTAGGTAGCAAAGACAATAGAAACCACAATATTCTCATTTTACCCTTGTCACAATGTTCTAGGCAAGACAGATTTAACTTTATGTAATAAAGTTGACAGGCGACTAAACTGAACTTGCATTCTGTTGATAGTGGAAAAATGAGCCAGATTGGTTTTAAAGCCCTCAGCACAAAGCAACTGATATCTAGGCGGGGAACATTGGTAAGGCACATTTATATTTATCGGACTTAATAGCCGCGGACTATCAATGTGACTGTATTGACCATCCTTATGGTTCACGCAGAGACTGTTCAGTCGAATTGATTTTGAGTCAGTTTGTATATTTATGGGAGTTAAAGACCTCCGGGTATGCGACCCTCCCTTCTATGAGCTACTCTAGTCTCAGTCCTGTTTCCTCGTGCGAGGCTTAGACATCCCTTACTGCTAATTTCACTCCCTCCTCACTTCCCTTATACAAATCCCTTTCTTCCTTCTTTCCAGTCTTAAAAGGACCAATTAGGGTAAAGTTGGCTCGATGTTTCTTAATCAATCGGAGAACCAGAACGGCTAAAAGGCTCTGCAAATTTTGTTACAGAGATAGTTTATAGTCTGGAATAGAACATGGACTACCTAAATCCCGGCACAACGTTTAATTACAAATTTCAAAAGTAGTCGCGGGCAGCAGCTAGTGAATAATTGTGATAACTATTTGCTACAAATATAAATTGTTCCAAAATGCCTAATAGTAAAAATAGTATAAATCTGGGCAGGTGATCTATATGCAGCTAACTATTTGCTTAAGCGAACTGTTTGTAATTTACTTTAGCTTATAGCTAAATATTCATTACATTTTTGCAGTGGTAGAGCCATGCTTAGGCACGAATGGGCCGGCTCTACCGGTGTGATACCACGGCCTCACAGAAAACCGGTTATGAAGTAATGCTTGCGTTGCATTTTCAGTCAAATGAGTGAGATTTCCGGAGGCTCAACTCCCCCTCTCCCGTTTCCACTCCCCTCACCCCCCTCTACTGGTCCTCAACCCCCCACTCTTCTTTCCCCTCCACGCATCTCCCCATCCCTCATCACCCTCAAAGGCGGGCGCTGCCCGCCTACCTACGACTCTTGAGTTGCAGGGGTCCATGGACGGCTGGTGTCACTTACCATCAGGTGACCCGTCTGTTCATCTGTCCCACTATAGTAGAAAAAAAAAAATTCAGTAGTCCGGTTATCATAGTACGAGCTCTGCTTAGTTTGGGATCAGATCATCAGACGGCTGGCTGTGAGAAGTATGAAGTTTAAAAGTGGTGAAGGACTTATCCTGATTAATCTCAACCTGAAGTGTTTGTGTGTGCTCTACACATCTAAAGTTAAAAACTTCAGACAAATAATGATTTCTTATATACAGTATACAGTAGAAGCTCTTTGACGCATGTCCTGATCCCAATTTTGCTAACAATGACAATATATTGACATATTTTTATAACTGCTTTATTTCTCTTGAAATACTTGACACTGGCGGAATCTCTGCGTTGAATCTAGAGATTCCAGAAACAACGAAATAATAATGATATCCAAAGAGTTTGAGGGATTACGTTGTTTCGTTGTTGATTAACGAAGAAAAAGTACAAATTTTATATTAAACAAGTCGGACCTCGGTAAGTAAAAACAAAGTGTTGTTCCCTTCAAGCCCCAACACTTCCTATACTCAATATCTACCCTCTATAAGTTGAAATAATCAGTGAGTCCCTACAAGCCATTTTGATATGTATTTTCCCTCTGTAATCGGACCTCTGTATCTCGAACTTTTGCAATGTTACATTTTACAACCTTTACAACTTGAACAGTTAATAATCTGTACCGTATAGCACGAAGAAAAATAACTTACCGATTTTAAGAATTTGCTCACAATGTACGTCATTGTTTCTTAGAAAACAATGTAAGAGTACCTATACAGTAAATATAATTACCAATTCAATGAAATGATAAAGGAATTGATGGCTGACCTTAACACGAGCATGCTTCCGTGGTGTCAGGTGGTCAGGTGGTACATGTTGGCTACTTATTATCATTATTGATTTCATTTAAACTCTAGCGAAGCAAGTCTTTTGTTGTACATTGAAAAAAATATCAGTAGTTTAGTTCTACTGTAATATATGTACATACATTTTAACAACATTGTTAAAAAATGGGTGTTATGAAATGTGAACTGTAATCTTTGACTCTCGTTGAAAAATTTGAAGATCTTGAAGCTGTGAAGACTGACAATATGTCAAAAGAAGATAGATGTCGCTGAACAATTTGGCTTAGCAATGAGTACTCTGTCAACAATAATAAAAAATGAACCAGACATTATAAAAAAAAATTCAAGACGGTCAAAATGTTTACAGCAAAAGACAACGAGTTGCAGAATTTCCTGGTTTGGAGGAGTGCATACCAAAATGGTTTAAGCAGTGTCGGAACCAAAATATCAGAGACAGTTGACCACTGTACCAAGAAAGAGCCAAAATTAACTCTAAATCAGTGGGATTAGTCATTTTCAGGGCCAGTAATGGATGGTTAGAAAATATCAAAAAATATATCAATTTGTTTTCAAGAACGTTTGTGGAGAAAGTCAACATTGATAACTGTTACAAATGCAAAGCGGATTGCAAGGCTTGTTACATGGTTATGAACTTAACAATATCATCAGAGCTGAAACGGGACCGCTTTTAAATGTCTTCTTGATAAGACTGTAACTTTAAGAAACGATCGACGCCGTGGTGGGAAGCATAGTAATGAACGATTGACTATTTTATGTCAGGCACAAAAAAACTTTCACCATTAGTCTTAGGGAAAGATAAGAAACCTCGGTCTTTTTCAAGTTGTATATCGGTTATGAACTTAACAATATCATCAGAGCTGAAACGGGACCGCTTTTAAATGTCTTCTTGATAAGACTGTAACTTTAAGAAACGATCGACGCCGTGGTGGGAAGCATAGTAATGAACGATTGACTATTTTATGTCAGGCACAAAAAAACTTTCACCATTAGTCTTAGGGAAAGATAAGAAACCTCGGTCTTTTTCAAGTTGTATATCGGTTATGAACTTAACAATATCATCAGAGCTGAAACGGGACCGCTTTTAAATGTCTTCTTGATAAGACTGTAACTTTAAAAAACGATCGACGCCGTGGTGGGAAGCATAGTAATGAACGATTGACTATTTTATGTCAGGCACAAAAAAACTTTCACCATTAGTCTTAGGGAAAGATAAGAAACCTCGGTCTTTTTCAAGTTGTATATCGGTTATGAACTTAACAATATCATCAGAGCTGAAACGGGACCGCTTTTAAATGTCTTCTTGATAAGACTGTAACTTTAAGAAACGATCGACGCCGTGGTGGGAAGCATAGTAATGAACGATTGACTATTTTATGTCAGTGTTCACCTTTGAAATATGATGCAAATACAAAACATGGATGACTTCTGGAATTAAAACGAAATGGCTCATAAGTAACACAAGAGAATGGCTAAAAAAAGAAAAAGTCTATTATTCATCATCTTCTCTTTCTCCAGCCCTCGTCCCCCCACTCATCACTTGCCCCTTTCAGGGGTACGAATACAGAATGTGGGGTAAATACGGTAACTTTCATGTTACTTTAATATTCGGCAATTTTTTTGCCACAATCAGTTCACTTAACGATAACAAGCTCTAAACTGTATTCACGGTCGGTATGCCACCGCTAACAAACATGTGCACATTATTTTAACTCATTAAATGTCCATTAGTATAGATATAACAATTTTTGGGGTAACTACAAAAGTACGGAGATACACTGTGCAAGGTAAATATTTTGGTATTTAAAACAATGAAGTTAGAAATTCAACAACAATGCATCAATTTATTCCACACACTAGTTTGTTTTTAAATCTACAGTGGACGGTGATAGGCTGATGATGCTGATTTTAAAGAAAAAAGATAGGTTTTTTCAACAACATAACGATAAGAGGAGTTAGGGAGCTCGGAGTTCCCGGCACCAGCCAGCTTAAGTTATAGGCATACGACCCTGACCTTCTTGAGCTATTGTTTATACTACTCAATCCATGTGTACAAGCAAAAACCCTTTCCTATCTATGCTCCCTTTCCTGTCGACATACTTCAAATGTTCCGATCTGGTGCCTAAAAGAGTCTGGATGACAGCAACAGGATTGCTAAATCAAATGTGAGTAATTTATAATCGGCAAAATGTGTCCTTCGGGGATAAAGGATTGAGTATGTACGTCAGAAAAGTATAACTACGATAATGGATAAAAAAATAAAATTATTGATTATTGTGATAAGCTGCAGAGGGCAAAAGAGTGTCCTTGGATTTTCTTACCTGTTCTTCTCTACAGGATCTACGTATTGGAACAGGTAACTAGCTTCACGATCGACTTAGTCTGACCGACTTTCTCTCTTGACAATTCAAAAATAGGTATTTTCAGTTAGTGTGTGTTGCCTATAATAAAGTAATGATTGAAATCTGTTCACAATATACCAAGATATCGCATAAAATACACGAAAAATAGTAGAATTGAGCACCTCCTCCTTCTTAAATTCGGTTTAAAAACAATTATTAAACAAATATGTAAGGTTACTTTATTGTGTGAAGCCGTATATCACCAGAAAAGATTACCTACATGATAATGGTGTGTTGTTCTCACGCCAAAGTGTGCAAACAAAGAGTTGTGTGCAGGTATTGTACGGCGGGTGACGGCCGCTTGATGGTGCTTTAAACCTTAATTTTTTTTAAGACATAGCATTGCACTTTACTTAGACAATTATGGTGGACACTTAAGTTGGTTGTCGTGTTGACACATGTTGTTTCCTAACATAGATGCATACACTCAAGTATTGATATATATTTAACTCAATGCAAGCTGTACTCCGAAGACCTCGTCGGAGGTACAGGCCCCCGTCTGCCTACCCAGCGGGTATTAAAGCGATAATTTAGCGCCATTTAAGGAATACGGACAAGCCTCTTGCCGTGAACTGGGCATATTGTTTATTGAAAGGGAAAGGTATGTAAATGGACTAGGAAGTGTCAACAATGACTCAGCAGGTCAGGGACGCAAACCTGTAGCTCTCTGGCTGATGTTTGGAGCTCCGAGCCCTCTAATACATAATATACATAAATGAGTGAAATAAAGCAAAACGGTGATGTAACATTAATTGTTATGTCGGTTAAAGGATTTCCTTTAGCAGGTAACTATTGAATTTTATTAATATAAATAAAAATATTTACTCAGGTGGTTATCTATCTAATACCTTTAAACGAGCAATTCTTGTATATATGTATATATGTATGTATATAATCTGAATTTCGGAAACGGCTCCAACAGTTTTCATAAAACTTAGTATGCAGAGGGTTTCGGGAGCGGTTTCATTTTTAGAAAAACATCGTTTTATTCATGTTTTTAGGTAATAAAAAACTACTAAAATATCATTAGAAAACGAAGGTACATTTCACCACCATCTACAAGGTTACAATAGCTCAGGTGGGAAATAGGGCGGTCCCGAAACATGAAGACCCCGATTCGAGTCCAGATGATTTCTTCAAGTTCCTTCTCTTACACGATTTACCAAAAACAAAAAGCGGTCTTCCAGATACTTCTTTATAAATTAAACAACATTTTCATATAAAATATTACAAAAAAGCTACAGAATCCTAGTATATATTTTGGTTATAATTAAAATCCCCCTTTTCTCCTACTTTACCGTCTTAAAACTTGGCCCCGATACGCAAGTGGGACTACACTATGGTTGGCAAAACCTGGGGTTTTCAGACGCCTCTGCTTACCTCTTCAGGGTAATAGGCTGTATGTATGTATGAAAGTGAACAAATCGTTACTAGCTTTTACTAGGTTTGAAAGTCGAATCAGTCCGGAAATACGGAAGGCGACAATTTGCTCAATGAGTTTTGGTCGAAGTTCTACCAGGTGATGTCTAGTTTATTTTATTTCTCTTGTGGACGGTCTCACGAGTTATAATCATCAACACGATTTTAATCTGCTTACCTACAAGCCAATGAAAAGTTACATTCAAGTATTGAAATACATGGACTTCACATAAGGGCAGAGGGCTCGAATCCCGGCTGGAGTCAGTTGGAGTTACATTACATGACGTTGCTTATAATAATATATTTCAATAATTACACTACTTTATTGCTGACACTAGTATCGGAGATGAACCCCGTATTGAACTCATAAAGTGTCCGGTAGTCGACGATAAGCTTGCCTTCTCTTACGTTTGTGGGACCAAATTAATTAACTTGGGCCATGCTTCGGCACGTATAGGCCGGCTAACAGCAGCAGCACATAGCAGTCTCACAGGAAAGCGTCTGTTAAATAATGCTAGCATTGTATCACCGAGTGAGTGAGGTTACCGGAAGCCCCACCCGTTCTCCTCCTTCCTTACTCTTCCCCTCTTTCCCCTATCTCAAAAGGCGGACAACACTCTTGTTACTCTTGAGGTGCAAGTGTTCATGGACGGCGGAAATCACTTACCATCAGGTGGCCCGCTTGCTTGTTTGTACCACTGTAAAAAAAAAAAAAAAATTGTCATAATGTGGTTGTTTTTTTACACCTTTGCCTACCCATACGCGTCAGAGTATGTATGTATGTATCTTCTGTATCTGTAAATAATACGAAGAAAATATTCCTATATTTTATGAAGACTCCCTAATATAACTAAATAACTTGACATCTTAATATTTTTGGACAACAACAGGGTGAGGACACCAATTGTCGTCTCTCTCAAATATTTAATTAAAACATTTTTTAAATAATTTTCGTCTTTATTATAATGTCATTGACATATTATTGTTTTGTTAAGGCATTGTGTTGATAGATTCCCACGGGCGCTTAACATAATCTCTGATACTGCTGAAGTTGTATATATTATGTTTTTTTACTTAATTATATAATACATAAAGTTTGGAGACTAAACTAAAACTAGACTAAAAACTTAAGTGAATTAGATTCATATTTATTTAAATATACGGTTTCACTCACGCGTGTATTTCGGGGATGCCCGACTAATTTCGGTCTCGACAGGAGACCTTTTTCAAGGAGTAAGTCGTCCAGCCGCGACGGTACTTACTCGGTAGTCGGGCATCCCCGAAATAGACACCTGAGTAAAACCGTATGTATATTTATACATACGGTTTTATACATATATATATTTTTATATACCTACTGATAATTATTGTTTAAAAATATTAATCTTTTTTTTTTACAAACATACCAAATACGTCCACTCGGGATCGCACAGGTTTTGTCCCGTTCGGGAATCAAACCCAAGACTTCCAGCTGAGGGGTTTAGGGTCACTAACCACTAGACCAACAGGCCAGTTCTTCGGGACTAAATCGTGATAATATTTATTTATCGAAAACACATATGTATATATTTTAGGGAACTATAGAATCTTTTAAATCACACAAATTGTGTGGTGGAGTTGAACACTCATTTTCACCTCGACAGATTTACAAATCTTCAATTCTTCAGGTTGTCGCTAAATGTACAGTTGAACTCACATTTTCTTATTATTTTCCTCACACAGAATTCGGTACATATTTTCCTAATATGAGATTTATATAAACCTTTTTTTATATTATAGGAGGACAGACGAACAGACAAGATGGTTAGTGACAACCGCAGTCTATGGACACTAGTCCGTCCGTCCACAACTCGAAAGTCGTAAGTGCGCTGCCTGCCTTTGAGGGTGGGGATGTGGGTAGGGAAAATAAGAGAAGGGACGAGGAGACGGAAAAAAGGGAGGGGGCAGGAGAGAGGAAAAACGAGTGGGGCAGTTGCAGTAGGGGTATTCTGTGAGGTCATGGTATCTATCGCACCGGTGGAGACAGCCCATTCGTGCTTAAGCATGGCGCTACCACTGTTATAAACACGACACGACACTGAAAAAACGATATAAACCTCATCACAGGAAACCTATATGCTGTTAGGTGTCATAAAAACTACTTGCCGGAAGAATAATTTTAAACAAGAGTTTTGTGTCATTATTCTAGTGTAAATTCTGCGACTCCCCATAGTTATGTAGATATGTCAGTGACTAGTTATTCTCTTTCTTACTTAATGTATTTTGTAGCCAACACTCAGATCTTATTTTAAGTGTTTCTCTATTATATAACAAAAGTATTTAGTTCGGCTCGCAGTCAGTAGAAAATTTACACAAAATTTTAAAATAAATATTTATTTAACGACATGCAAAAAGATGTTAAGGCATCGATTAAGAGTTTTTTTTAATCGATTAAGTTTCAACAGAATTCTGCTGATAATTATATAAAACAACACCAACAATACTGTTATTGTTAAAATACACTAAGAATCTATTCAAATATGTACTTTGATTCCTAACCTAAACAATTTATAGAATTAAAGAAGCGAGTCTTGAGGTTACATAACACGAAGATTGCTTTAAAATTGAGATATATTTATTTACAACTTCTGTAATAACTGTAACAAGCATGAGAAGATATGGTAATGGTTGCTTCTTATGTGTCAAATATATTTACAGTAATAAATAAGACGAGTTTTGAGACAACTCTGTGTTAAGAACAGTGGTCTGTGAAGGATATGATAATTGACACAATTACATGTTCAACAGCTTTCATTAAGCGTATTGCTGGCCGTGACACGTCACGGTCAAGGGACCGAAGTTGCACCTGATTTTTACACTCCTATTGTTTGGGTTTGAAATAATACTTCTTGTTTTGTGAAATCAGTTCAAAACTCTTAAGAATATATTACATATATGATAAGGCGTAATTAAGGTAAATATTAAAACACTATTGATATAATATACTTTTTAAGTATTTTGCTGTCTTAAAAACTCTGTGATTCAGTTCGTGACCTTGATGTGCTAAGCTAGGTATTACGGGGGTGTTTCGGCCGCTCCATAATCATTCCTACTACGCGAACACGTCCATATTTTATACCCCGTGCCCGCACAACTTGCAGAGGTCATACAATAGTATAAATAAACCAGTGGAGTTGTAGCGAGGGCTTTGCATCCGCTGCGAAGCCCCACACAGCAGGGACTCGGCGCCCGACTTGCTAATACGCATCGACGCAATATCCTTTGTAAGACGCGCTTCCTCTCGCTCACCGGTACTCCGAAGAGGGGGATGGAACGTTACGGTTCAAGCGAAGAAGCCTAGCTTAGCGTTCCGGGCGTGACGTCACGGGGCGCGGGGTGGCGCGGTGTTGCGGGACGAGGGGTGGGGCGCGCGGGGCATCAGCGGCGCAGCGCCGGCAGTGTACGGCCGGTCGCCACGCGTGTTGACGGTGCACGATGCGCGCGCGGTGAAAAAAAAAACAATCGCGATGCTGTTCGAGAGTCCCAACGCGAAACTGTTCCCGGCGTTCAACATCCCGCCGCCCGTCAGGCTCAGGTGAGCAGTGTTCATCCCTGGTGGTGCTCCGTCGTACGCGAGCACCGTGTGTCAAAGTGCTAGTGTTCTTAGTTTTTGCCGAAGCCATAAAAAATGCCTATAAAGTGTTGTTATGTACGGCGGGCGCGCCACTGCCGCGACAGTGCGTCTGTCCAGTAACGCTCCAGCGACCGACGAATGAAACGTCGATACGACGTCGTTGTTCTATTTTTTTTCCCACCGTCCATTATTGTGTACGAACGTGAATTACTACGATGCTAGTGATGTTCAACGCACTAATGGCGGCAGCCACATCTCATCAATCTCATGATCGACATCCGAACGGTTTCTTGTCTGTATTGGAAGTTGCCAACTAAAAATAGTATTAAATTGCGTTCTATCGGTGCCTGATCGAGGTATTCGATTCGTTTTGGTGAGGATCTCGACTCATGGCGCTTTGTCATGTATGAAGAAACTGTTGCGTTAGATTTGGACGTTCAATGTCGATCAATCGATTTCTAGAAGTACGTCGTTGTCGTGTCGTCGTTGCTGTAAACACGACAGTTTCCTGTTGCGCTCGGAGCCGCATAGCTTAGAGAACCTACACGTATAGTATGATGTAGCCGGTTCAAGTTTTGTCGGAACAAATCGTTAGTACTGCGGCGACGCTCGCTGCTCGGTCGCTACCTGGTGTGTTTATGTAGAGCTGTGACTTGCAGAGTCAGTTGAAATGTAAACAGTATCGGACTCCGTGTCTCGGACATATGATCCATCGTTGTTCTAATATACATATGTATATAGCTTCTATGTTGTCGTCTGCAACGGTTTAATTGGTAAGCTAGTTTAGTCCAATTCGGATCTCAAAACAATTGGTCAAATAACTGATCACATCGAATTCAGTCTGTCAGTATGAATCACATCATATACATTACATATGTACTTTGAAATGACTTATATATACAATCTTAAAAATAACAGCAATTGCAACATACCTTAACGTGCCTTTTTACTGATACATTCATCATCGTAAAATGTAATTCACTCTATGTGTGGCCAGCACTAATTTCCAATCGCAAAACATTAAAAATGGCTACAAACTCGCTTATGTGGGCCTCCAACAGGGTCAGTCCAGTCCCCTCATTATGCTAAACAAAAGGTCGAGTCAAAACCACTTTTTTATTATTTAACTTTATACTGAACGGTGGGTCTGTGTTTTGTGTACAACATTTCGAGTGGGGAAGCCCGTAAAAGTGTGGAGTATTCATTACATTTCATTAACAGTCCGTTACAATTCCTCGTTGGACAAAAGGCTGGTTTTAGTGTTGGAGTATATCATATATCATGTGCTAAATATTTCCTTAAAACCTTTCATTATTCAACACTGTTCAATTGTACTTCGAAACAATACTGTTCCTGGTACCTCACGTGTTTTAAACACCTATCTACTTTTTTTCATGTTTCTCGACTGAGGTGTATTTCAACCTTACTTAATCCTCAAAGTTAAGGTTAAATGTGTTTCAAATTCTGAGAAAATAATTAATTAAATTTTTCCTGCAATTTGGAGATGATATAAATCAACCAATCCTGGCTTGTCTGATCTTCTTCAAGGCTTTATGAGATTTGCAAATTTATTCAGGACTAGGTTTTATTTCACTTACAATTAAAATCGATACGACTCTCTACCACAAATAAAAGCAGTGACTATGATAATCCTTTCTTTGAAAGAAGATATATTTATAGCATCATTGAGGATTACAATCGAAATCCACTGACTAATTCAAAGGTATATAAAATTTTTACTTGTCTTGAATATCAGGAAACCATGTACAAATTATATTTATGAATGGTTTTTTGAAGACTCTTAAAATGGAATATGAGATAATGTAGATAGAGTAAGATAACGTTAGTACATAAAAATAAATACTGAAAACTCTCTGAAAATACCAACTTTTAGAGATAAACTAAAACAATTGTTAAAAGCAGTTCGAGTATTTATACTGTCAGATTGCTATTGGCAATGAAATTGAAATGAGAATTGAGCCATGTTATATATAAAATGGAAGCAGACGAATACATGTCAAACAAAAGTGCAATTTATTTGGTTTACTGTTAATGGACCAAGCAAAGAGCTTCAAATATTGTCTTCTCTATTAATCGTACCGCAAATTTGAAGCAATTTTGCCAAAATATATTTACTAAGAACACAATCGAAACATAGTAAACATAATCTATCATTCATAATGTTATGGATCTGACCTGGATTTGACTGCGCTATATCTCTGTAAACATATGGCTGTTCTATAATTGCCATTTGCAATTAAAAGCTCCCTATTTTGAGAACTCCAACTACGAGACTAATTATACGTGCAAGGCAATTATTTCCAGAAAATGCTTTCCCGCTGTCTGAATGGCTAAATAATTTGTATGTAAATTTCTCTAGAGAAATCTTGACGCATTCAATAGTCTAGATATTATTATATTATCGCTGTTCTTAAAGAAATTGACAGATAAAACTTATTTGTAATAATAAGAGGCAATAATAGAGTAGTATTTCTTTCAGAAACAGTTAAAACCATATTTTAAGATTGCAACAAGATATGATATAGTATTATCTAAGACTAGTGGCCAATAACTAATGTGTGATTTGCCAAATCTCTGACGTTGACAAATAGGTTCCACCAGGTAGATGGAAATCTAACCTCAACCAAAATTAATTGATTTAAGAACGAAATGGAAGAGGAAGAAAATAATGAAATAAATGAAGGTGATACGATATTTCAGATTTTATATTTATATTGATTATAGTGTAACTGATTTTGGATTCAAATCTATGTTCTACTGAAATAAACCTAAATAATTTGTATAATGTTCTCATCTGCGAAAGTGTCAATCAGATATGATCATTTTTTTATAGACTATTTAGAGCATTTATTGTGCGGTTTGTAAAGATTAGTTTATTTAAACTAAGAAATCCCTTTATTAATAGGTTAAATTGATCCTATCCCAGATATTCTTTCAGCCTACTGATGGATGTTGCCAAAAATAATAACATCATCAACCTAGCCAAGAATCACATCAGAAGGTTACTATAGTTTATATTATAATGCTCCTGACTGCTTTTGAAGTCAGTTACCTTCATTATACCTAATTGCCAACAACGCTTTCTTACTGTCCCCTGATATTTTAACTCAACATGCGAAATGTAACAATGTCAAAAAGAAATGTTTAAATCGGGATCGGTGTAGATCCCCGGGATAGATCTACAGGACTAATTTCATACATAGTTTTGAATATCTTTAGCTGATTAAATGTTATTAAAATCCGAAAGAATGGACAGAAGCCTCTAGCGTGGGTTCGATTCCCACACATGATAAATAATTATTTGATGAGTATAATAATTTGCTTGATGTATAATATAAATATTATATATATATATCTTATATATATCTTCCATCTGGTTACTTTAATACAAGTTCTGTTTGGTTACAGATCAGACAGTGTGTGAGATGTCTCAAGTTATCATGTATATCAGAAAATCCTGCTTATATTAGTGAGACATGGTACAATTTCTAAGTGATGACCAAATGCATGCATGCAACTTACTGCTGCATTGTTCATTAGTTTCATAACATGGGATAGAAACACGGGTAAACAAAAACTTAATTTCCAGTGGTAAAGCCATGCTTAGGCACGAATGGGCCGGCTCGACCGGTGCGATACCACGGCCTTACAGAAAACCGGTTGTGAAGTAACGCTTGCGTTGCATTTCACCGAATTGAGTGAAGTTTCCGGAGGCCCACTTCCCCCTCCCCCTTTTTCTCTCCCTCATCTCCTTTCTCCTCTTTCCCATCTCCTTATCCCTCCTCTCTTCTTTCCGCTCCCTGTATCCCCCATCCCTTATCACCCTCAAAGGCGGGCAGCGCACTTGCGACCCTTGAGTTGCTAGTGTCCATGGACGGCGGTGTCACTTACCATCCATCAGGTGACCCGTCTGTTCGTCTGTCCCCCTATAGTATATAAAAAAAATACTTTTTATTTACCGACATTAAGTAAAGCCAATATCAGGTCACACGGACATTTTGTAAAAAATAAAATATGGAATAAAGAAATATAGAAGGCTGTTTATAGGCTTTTCGAAGTACTCTCAGTTCCTTTCTAAGCACCGGCACATGCGATGAAACCATTGACTGAAGCAGTAAAAAAAACTCTTCTTTAGGGATCTCTTCCACACTTTTTTGTTTTTGGAAATAAATAAATGAACAAGGTGCCAGGTCGGGACTGTAATTAAGATGACTCACTAACTCCACATCTTCGATAGATAAATATTCGATGGTCCGTCTAACGCAGAGAGCTCGAGCGTTGTCGTGGTGGAGGAGGATCCTGTTTCTCAGGGGCTGCTGTCTAACGTTTTCCAAGATAACTGGTAAACCATGACTGACATACCAATCTGCAGTAACAGTCCTTTAATCTTCTAGTATGATTGTTACGAAATGACTCGTCTGTCCAAAGAATGAGGCAAGCATCAATTTCTCTTGACTTCTGCCCATGACAGATTGTCTTTTGGTTTCGTTTCGTATCAATATACATATCCAGCTTTCATTACCTGTGACGATATCATTATGAGGTAGATATCTAAAGCAAAGCCTTCTGACACCTAAATGTTCATGTAAACCTATTTGTATTAATTTATACCAATGACTAAAACTTCCCGAATCTGTTGAATATGTCACCCTTCTATCAGCTTGCACAGCACTCCGTTTTCTTCTACAGTCGCCGTAAAAGGACGTCCTTCTCAAGAATCATGATTGAGTTTGCTGCGTTCAGTTTAAACTTAATAAACCAATTGTAAACAGAGGCACGAGATGGGGCTGCGTAATGAGATGCCAATCGAAGTCTATCGTAACATTGTTGTTGAGTAAGACAGCAACGATGATCGTAATAAATTAATGACCAAAAATTTTCTCTAGTCAAATCCATTTCGATGCACATACACTTTCTAAATTGCCGCCAATTTGTACAAACAAATGACATGTGAATTCATTACACGTCTACGTCACGTCTAGATTCCCAAAAAGTTCCTACTTCGAAATTTAAATACATTTTTTATCAGCTGCCTTTCTTACTGGCCTATTCTAAAAACGTACCCACGTAGATATATAATTAAGACATATATATAATATATGTAATATGACATATAGAGATATTTATATATCTTGAAAGTTTCAATCAAAATCTACGTGTCAAATCTATTATAAACGCATCTTAGCTATCAAATAAGTTAAAGTTGGAAATTTTTAATACTTAATAAAGTAAAATTAGCTCTTGGATGATAGTTTAAATACAAGTGCTTGTCTACTGGTCGAAATTAGACCAAAATCGAAATAATTTTGAACAGATTTTGCCTGAAAATTTTTTTTTTTTTTTTCATTAACCAATAATATATTTAAATCCCTAAAGAATAATAGAAGGTAGCTGGGATAGAGATAAACTAGATGTGGAAGGCGAAGTACTGAGTGATATGGCGCATATTGCGAGAGATCTAATTGACTAATTGGTTGAGTAAACATTGTTAATATTTACTAAACAAAATATAAATTAGAGATATCAGTTGACAAATATAGAAGATGTTCAATGTTCTGACTCTGATTCTGATCTGATCTGACTTTGATTTTATTTATACATACATACATTAATATATACTGCGAACGACACCTTAAAACAAGAACATGGCTGTAGGCAATTGTTAAGCAAAAATACATAAATAAATAAAAACAGAGGCAGCAGTTGTTTTTCCTGCTGATGGTAAAAGCGACAAAATATCTAATGTCAGATCTGACGACCCAACACCTGAGGTCGATAATCATACGAATCAGTTTGCTCTACAAATCCCATTAACTTGGGTACGGTAAAAAATAATTATCATTTTTGATCATAATTTTAATATAAAATTATGATCCAAAATATTAATTATTTAAAGAAAAAATATATATTAAACACCTCCATAGGAGGTTCTGCGTAATCTAAGAAGCGTTTAAATGTAATGGTAAGCTTTTAATACTATTCATAACGTAGAGTTTGTTGTTTTGTTCTGTGCACATATTTGTTGCGTTACAATCCAGATCAAAACATTGTATTTGCGATATGTTATATTCTAACGGTTGTAATGTGTTTTGTGCATTTAAAAAAATGAGATCGCATCACAAAAAAACTATTATACTTTCAATTATATAGAACGAGAAACGAATACATTTTTATTGTAATAAAATGGCTATAAACAATACATTAAATTTACTTGTAACGAAAACAACGTCACGCGTGAAATTAAACTTTTACAGTTTGATACGGCGGAGAAGTGTTGCATGTAGTTTTACTTGAGAAATAAATATTACAACATGGGAACTAGTTCAGTATATACATATATACATATATGTACGAGCGGTTTGTGAACACACAATTAGAAAAAAAAATGTTTTAATATTAAAAAGGATTGTAAAGTCAAAAACATTGCTTTCTCTCGACACTATTATCTTAAAATACTGATTATTGTTCATGAAATATTGACAAACAAAAGAAGACAACTGAACCTACACGATTATAGAAAGACTAAGGCTATATAATTTATAAGATAACGTCTGATTGACGGAGTTGTTGTTTTTGTTGCAGGAGTATATTAACTACATATTAATTTATTTAGTTTTAAATTATTTAGTTCTAAAAACATTGAAAAAATATTAATATGAAGTATCATTATTAACAAATCAAAGTTTAAAATAAATGTAAATTAACTGAGCGTTTCACCCTATCGTATTATCTTGTGCAGTAAGTAACCTTAGGACATTGTTAAGCGTTACATTAATTCACGCTATTAATTGTGATCATTTGCTTCTGGTAAATGTAAGTTTACACCTCAGATTTGGCTATTAAAATTATTGAACAAACATAAGAGATGCGGGGTAGGCAGACGCTGTTAAACACCTACATTTTGCCAATAAGAATTTGGTCTTTCTACCTAAGTACGGGAAGCCTTTTGCACTGAACCGGGCACTTAATAAATTAAATTTAGAAAAATTGGAAGTACAATGAAAGGGAAAAAAGAAATGGAAGAAAACGTATACAGCTTATAGGGATGGATCTGGAAATGTTGCCAATAGCTTAGGAAGACCTATCGCATAATTTTAATTCGAACTGGCTGATGCCGCTGCCGGCAGGTCCGAGTCCTGTGCTTGAATTATTGAAATTCAATCGTAATTAATACTATATTTACTGCTATTTAGCGTTTGTGTACTGTCACAGTACGTATACAGTCATACACTGCCTGGCTGACGATAAAAGGCCCCCTATTAAGTTAGTGGCTCCAAGTTGTAATTGGCAAAATGTGACTCACAGAAATAATAAGGAATTTGTGCACATTGATATAAGAAACAAATGTACCTACATCAACATCAATTTATAGACTGATTGATTCGTTGCCTACGAGCGAGTTTGTGATCAATTGCATCAGAAATAATTGTTGAAGTTGTGTCGCAGTCAGACACTTATGAAACATTACAAGATGACTACGTATTAACAAGCAAAAACAATATATTCATACATAAATATATCCCCTAAGGGGTAGGCAGAGGTAAATTAAACATCCACATTATGCCAATTAAAATTTGGTCCCACTGACGTAACGAGCGACATTATTATTGCCTGGCTTATTGCCGTCGACTGCGCACATTGTGGACGTATATATACTGTCTCATAGATAACTAGTCACCTTTTACGCCACCCGTGGGAAGAGATTCAGCAGCCATGTTCCACCTCACCGTAAACCCCACGGCTGTACATTAAATCAATCGTAATGAATGAATGAACGAATGCTGCCAAATGTGTGTTAACGAAATAATATTCTTAGTAATAATTGCAAGCGTAAATAATAATTGCGTTTAACGGAACCCATTTTGTACAAAACACATGTTGGCTGTTCATAAGATCATTAGCGAGCTATGCTAATAGAACCATTGCCAATGTTGTACTTGTAAATACATTATCGTAATAAAGTAACCCACATGGCTAGTTAGCTTAAATATTCCTTACTTAAAGATAACATCACATGTACGAGTATACATTCATACACTCACATCCGTACCCCCGACGGGGTAGGCAGAGGCGTTTTTTAGGCGTTATAGTTTAGCCTCATTTACGTAAGCTGACATTGACTGGGAGGTTAGAAAGGGAAGTAAAAGCATATTGCTTATACAGATGGATTAGGGAGTATAAGCTATAGCTCAAGCAAGTTGAACGTTAAATTTGACTACCCGGTGTCCGTTTGAAATGATGATAAAGATAAAAAACTGATCGGTCTGAGTATTTTTTTAAATTTCGCAATATACTATAGTATTATGAAGCTCTGTGATAACTAAATATAATATTTAAAAAAAATACCAAACAAGTCTGGGATGCTTCGGGATTTATATCAGTATCATGTTAGTTAAACAAAACGAATAACAAAGGAACAAAATACTGAGGTTTTGACTCAGATAAATAGAAAGTATATATCGGTCAGATATCGGCCCACAACTCCTGTACATATGTCGTTCAAATAGTATTTTCATTTTCTAAAATTCTTTATAATTTGCATATTATGTGCAGCAGTTTTCATTGTGAAGTATAGTTATCATTTCATCAATATTTCTTGTGATTTTTCGCAGAACTAAGTTAGTATTGTCATAAGTTTGTAGCAACTGATATCTTAACCGTCATATATATAAACACTCAAGCTACCAAAGTGTTGGCAGAGGCATTACAAACGCCTCCTTTTTGCCAACCATAATTTAGCCCCCCTTACGGTATTGGGGGCAAGCTTATTGCCGTCAACCGGGCGCTGTATAACTGTATATATGTATATGATCTGTCATAAACTGATGATCTTTTTCGTGTGAACACTGGGACAGTAAAAACAGTTTTTCTTTAAAGATAGCGTATTTTACAAACATTCTAGCAACGCAATATTCGAACCTACGACACTCAGCGAGTCATTTGTGCAGTCTTCGTGCACTCAGTACTGTGTAAAAATGCTTTGTGTATTTTTGTACGATATGTATAGTATACATTCGTATTTATCGCAAATACAACCATTTATATATAATTATTATAATACATTACCAATCACTATGGCGGATCTACTTTCCTGATTTCAAATGATCAAGATCATTTCTATGGAACGCGCACAGATCATCGCATTCGGCCTACTATTAGAAAGTATCGATTTGATTCGTTTTGCAAAAAATAAAATCGGTCAAGCGCGAGCGACGTCGTTTCATCGTGGACATTCAGTTATTTATGGTAGTTCGGTATTAAAACTTTATGCCCAATATTGATGATAAGACGTTGTCTACGATTTTCCGTAAACGTTCGGATATTACAGCTTGAATTCATGCGGCATATCTATGTATGATATATGTACATAATACATATTATCGTCAATTACGTATAATTTTGTAAAGAATGAAGGTACCTACCTCTATAAACATACTTTTATATGCTTTATGATACTTGTAACGTGTGTGTGTGTTATTATACAACATGTTGGTGAACACACATTTACGCCTTTCACATATATTAATTGGATTAGTTTATCATAGAGACAATATAAAATACTTAGTTGATTTATAGAATTATAAAACTGTACTGCATCTGAAAACCTACAATTCAGGAGTCGGTTTTGACTGTATTAGGGAGGGGGGAGGGAAAAGAGAAGAGATGGAATTCGACCTCCGATACCTTCACTCACTCGGCAATACAATGCAAGCATTATATGATTACTGATTCATTTCTGCGGCCATTTGTCGACCGATTTTAGTTTTGTTTTGTTAGAAAGAGTACCACTGTGGTCCCATTGCAACCAAATAAGGGTTTGATTATGAGATTCGAGGGAAACTTTAGAAAGTTTTTTTTAATATACTTACTGAAGTACGAAGGTTCATGGTGGAGGGCATAACTGTATAACGCTTAGGAGTTTAAATTAAGTTACGTTACCTATGAGGCTGTGTTCAGTTTGCGTTAGAACTTAGCAGTGTACAAAATAGGTAAAGATTTTATGTATTAATACCCTGTTTTTAACCACACCAAAGCCCTCTAACCAAGGTTCTCTCTCGGACTTTCTACTTATTCGTCATCTCGGCACTTGACAACTCGGTAGCTGGTGTCGAGTTGCCCCGAATTATTTTAATTTAATAATTTTTATTTTTTTATGTAAGCTTTTGTGCACGAACGCCATGTACTAAACAGTCTTTTTCACTACGTGGTACATGGTGGGACAAGTTAACGAATGAAAAATATACTATAATAATTCAGAGCAACAAGACACCAGGTGCCGAGATGTCGAATAAGTCGACAACCCGGCAACAGTCAGTTAGCGTATCAGAATGCGTACGTAACCCGGACCTGCTGAAGCTATAAAGTGGAAGCCCACTTCCCAGTCTACCTGTATAAGCAATATTCCGCCTATCGTTGCTTATCCTATTTAATTACCTTCAACTTTCAATATATGACTATTTAACATTAAATTTCTAAAGTGCCCGGTAGACGGTTGCCCTGTATTCCGTAATTGGGACTAACTGCCGGTTAGCCATATTCTTGCCCTCTTCGGGCATGTAAGCGTGAGTACTTTTTTAATTAAATGTTTTTGTTAAATTGTTCATTTAATGGAAAATAATTAAGTATAATGGCGAACAGTCATAATAAAGGTTAATAAATCTAGGAGGCTAGAGAAAAACACTTATTTGTATAAGAATGCAGGTCACACCAGTAGCCATAACTAGTTAACAATATTATCAATATGAATATTTTCTGTAAGAAGTCTAATTAAATATATGATTTAATCTTTTCTAGATACGTCATCAAAGAGAAAACGGCGCTATTATAACGTGTATTGTGATAACCACTGCACCGCGCAGCCATTTTAGAACTACAATTGTTTGATAATGTATGTAGGTATTGATTGAGAGCTAAAGATTTTAATTAAACCTTACACCCATCTAACCTTACACTCACGCCTGTATTCACAACGGGTAGGTAGGGGCGTCTTAAACGCCATCATTTGCATACCATAACCTAGTCCTATTTATAAATATATGTAAATATTAATTCCGTTAATACACCACTAAACAGCCAAGTAATAACTTATAACAGCCAGGTTATTACTTGGCTGTTTAGTGGTGTATTAACGGAATTAATATTTCGTTCAAGAAGTTGAAAAAGCTAGTTATCCATATTATATTATTTTCGTTAGCTAAGCACTGTACTTATTTTGTTCGTGTGGGCTGATAAATATATTTAAATGAGGCCTCTTGGGAATTAAAGATATATTTATAAAAGCTGCTTACTAAGATATTATCTATATATATAAGAGATTTCCACCGATATATTGACTCATTCTCATCACGATATCTTTGGAACCATAAGGCGTATAGACTTGAAATTTGGAAACAGATTTTACGAAGTAACACCCCAAGGGGTGGTGCTAATATTTAAATAAAGATTAAAAATATTGAATGGACCTTGATACATTATATTTAAAAAACCGTTTAAAAATGTTGGCATTGTTGCCGTTTGTGATTCACAAGTAATGTGATCTGAGCAATCCCAAGGTGATGCTGAGATGTGTGCTACATAAGTATTTATTTTCTCTAATGAAATCATTATGCTTATGCAATAACATCATTTTATGTGTACCAGGAGTACATGTGTAGTGTAGTGTAGTGAGTGTGAGGGACACAGAGTGAGAGACATTATATGTTCTTTGTTTTATTAGCCTTTTTTACCCAACTGCGCGAAATTCGATTATGTTTTTCGCGTGTATGTATACATATATGGTAGGAATGTGATGTTTTCTTGTCGCCCCCTGGAGCCTAAACGGCTTGGTGGAAGTGGACAGGTGTCATCAACGTCGTCTAAATAGTGAGAGTGAGATAACGTCATCTAAAAAGGGATGGAGTTCATAATACTGTCGGGTTTTTATTATTTCTATAAGTTTTGACTTGTTTCAATAATTGATTTATTATATAATCTATTGAATGTTAATAAAAAAGGATCTCATTCATTTTCATATTAAAAAACATACGTTTCTCGCCATCAAATATTAAAAAGTAATATACATACATGCATACATACACAATATCACGCCTCTTTCCCATAGGAGTAGGCAGAGACCACTTCCTTCCATTTGCTACGATTCTGACATACCTTTCTCGTTTCTTCAACTTTCATTCCGTGCCGCATACAGGCTCGTCGGTAAAAGGTACTTTTGACCTGGCCTTTGTTTAGAGTTTCTTAAAAGTTATATGTTATATTGCCTGTGCCGATCGGTTAAAACCTAGCATTACTTACCAGCACACGTGTTTCCCTCCCACTTTAATCCCGGGTCCTTTAAGCAGGCATTAATGGGCCGCCATTGTGTGGGGTATCAGACAGTATATACACAGAATGACTATGTACTTATATACTGTCTGACAGGTAACAGTTAGATTCTTTACGACATTTAAAATAAGAGATTTGTTGACCCAAAGATATCAAAGATATACATACATACGCTCATGCCTGTAGGGTAGGTAGAGGTGTTTAAAACCTACATTTTGCCAATTATAATTTAGTCGATTAACGTAATAGGAGCCAAGCATATGTGCGTCATTCGGACACTAAGTGACTGTACTGACTGATAGATATAGAACCAATCATAAGTATTATTGAATTGTCAAGAGAGGGGTCGGTCAGACTAAGGCAGTCATGAAGCTAGTTGCCTGTTCCAATACATAGATCTTCTGGAGAAGAACAAGGAAGAGCACCATATATCACTGTCCGATCCCTTACTTAGTCGCCTTTTGTAACACTCACTAGAACAAATGGGGTGGCTCTATTCTACTCTGTCGAGAGCCAAAGCAACAATCAAAGACATAGAGAACCACAGGGCTACGCTCATTTACCGTTCACCGGCATGGCTTTTGAACAGAAATGTCAACTTTTATATAAATTGAAATCTAAACATAACCCTTCAGTATTTTACGTGTTGTTTTTTAGGGATGGGAATAAATTAACGTATGACAGAGAAGCATTAAAGTAAAAATTCTGTAATTATGGTAAAAATATGAATAATATTAGATTATATCTCTTACATCAGGTGTTTAATTTCGTTTATGGTTAGTGACCATCTAAGGGTCCTAGGGCTCCTAAGGGTCGAGCGGAATGAGATGAAGAGAGCGAGAGTTGCTACAGCCTGTCGTCTGTCAATAAATACTCTATCCAATACATAAAAAAACATTCAAATCGAAGTCATTTCTACAGATGAACGCGGTTAAGCAATAACTAACTAATAAACTCTTTATTATTATTATTATATATGAATAATTATATTATTATATACAGAACGATTTTCTCAATGTACAAAACAACATTTTGGTGAACTACGTACGTATCCTTACAGTATGTTACGTTCAACAACACGAACCCTTTGTGAGAAAACAGGTTTTAATCTTGTCAAAGAGACAAGCAGGCCACACACTTTTTTAAAGCATAGAGTACACCTTCCTGTTCAAACGAAACAAAGTCAATGGTCTCCTTAGCATTTATGATCTGTGC
Organism: Tyria jacobaeae; assembly: GCA_947561695.1. NCBI lineage: Eukaryota > Metazoa > Arthropoda > Insecta > Lepidoptera > Erebidae > Tyria > Tyria jacobaeae. The sequence continues at coordinate 3,718,475 of OX387237.1, read as the reverse complement.
TCTCTTTTGACTTAAAACAATAAAAAAGTAAGGCAACAGCCAGCATCACTCAAAACAAATTTAAAAATGGAACGTTTGCTCTGAGCGAGGTAAGGACGGGGCGCGCGCCCCTACCTGCGCGTGTTGTCGTTCCGTGCACTGCGCGCCCGCACTGGCAAGTATGGCAACGTCGCACAGGTATCGAGTTCCATACTGGATAACAGGCTAACTCCGCGAGCTTATGTTGTCCTAGTACAATGAAAGTGAGATTTGTATAGTCTAAATCTCTCGTAAGTTTGTCTGTTAGTTAATTTTCCTTGTATCTGTTTAAAAAAAAAACAGATTTCTTGCCCAATATGAAGTCCTGCAATTGACTTTTTTCACACAAGTTAAAATGTTAAAAAAATATGAAACCTGACTATAATAAATTGAAATATTCCCTATGTTATTCCTGTTAAGATGATTCAAATGACAATTCATACGTCGACATCTATTAAGCCGTTATGCTCGTGACAAAACCATCATACACATACTCGAAAAACATATATCGCCTTTGCTCGCCTAGTATATCGATAAAAAATATCCTATGTACTTTCCCAGGGTTAAACGTATCCATCCATCAAATTTAGTCAAAATCGGTTCAGTCCTAAACGGCGATTGAAAAGGCAAGATACGGAACGTTTTTTCTTTAGCATATATAAAACTGGTGTATACTGACTTCCGCGTGATATCGACAAAAAGAAGCTTATATCCTTCCACAAGATTCGAAGTATCACCATATCAAAATTTTAACAAACAGATAGAGTGGCATTCCATTTATAATATTAATAAAGATAAGATTTCTTAATTTCTTTCACAGATAACAATAGATTTAAGCCTATTACGGACACGCCATCTATACAATCAAATGATAATGTTTGTTGTTAGCGTACTATGACGTCACAATACATGGAATGAATCAATGACGAGTTCAATAAACAATTTGTATTGACGACTAACAAGAATGCACTATTCATTTCAGATAGAAAATATCAAAATAAAACTTGAAGTAATAGGCATATAGGAAAATAATGAAAACACGTAAATATACTACGTTTTTAACGCCTGACGAACAAATAAGTGTTATAAATTTGTAGTGTGCATCTGTGTGTCTGTATGTGACATAATTTTGATTAAATTTGTATGAATATAGCTTATTCGGTTCGCTCGCTTGGTATGTCAATAAAAATAACTACATATATCCTTCCCGAGAAGTATTCATATACCGAATTTCATCCAAATCGGATCAGCCGTTGAGCTGTTAAAAACTAATATGCACATGGTGAAAATATAATATAGAGTTAATTTTACCCTTATACAATTTGTATTTTCGTTTCAAAAGAGTCTTCATCTAGAGCGTTCTTATCTATGTTTCACTAAAATTTGCTCAGCCGCTATAACATAGGGAGCCAGACGAACAGACGGTTCACCTGATTGTGACAGCCGCCGTCCATGGAAACGTACAACTCGAGAGTCGTAAGTTCTCTGCCTGCCTTTGAGGGTGATGAGGGATGCGAGGTGGAGAAAGAGAAGGAAGGAAAGGGGAGAGGGGGACGAGGGGACGGGAAAGAAGAAAGGGGAGTTAGGCCTCCGGAAACCTCACTAATTTCGAGGAAATGCAACGCAAGCATTGCTTCACAACCGTTTTTCTGTGAGGCCGTGGTATTACACTAGTCGACCTAACCCATTCTTTATTCTGACGTAGAAAATATACTGACCAAATAGCTGATGTTTAAAAGAAGTCATAAGTACTCGAAACCGACTGGCTTGTATGAAAGGTTTGATGAAGGTAGATTCAGCTCGTAATGTATGTAAGGGATAGAGGCAAATGGCGATCTGTTGTCTCTGTCTACCCCGTAGGGATAAAGACGTGAGCTTATTAATGTAACCAAGTTATTGCAAACAAACATGTTAATGCATACAAAACGTCGTCATTCTTTCTATTGTTTCTGTTTAAAATATACAAATAGTACCTTTCAATAATGTCACTGTATGGAGTTTCCGATGGCAAGCCTTGCAAATACAAGACAAGACTATTTTTTGTGCGTTTTGGCATGATAGGATATATAGTATATCATGATATTTTGGAAAATTTACTGTTACGTACAAACATTATACAATTGCCTACCAAGTACATTACCTAAAAACAAATGTTAAAAACGTTAATTACAATAATGCCACTCACTTTTCATAGTTAAATACAGAATGACAAAAAAACCAACAAAGTTTTGTACCAATTACATAAAAATCCATTGTTGCCCAAATTAATTAACCTAGAAACAGGACAAGAGCTCACAATAATAAGAAAAAAAGTAGAAACTCGAAACAACGAGTTGCCAAAACAACCCTTTCAAACTTTAACAGTGTATAAAGAGAAAATAAAGTGACCTAAGAATGGCTCCCTGTGGGACGCCCAACAGGTATCGCTATCTCCCTTTAACTTGAACGTTTATTTTTACAATTTTTGTAGGTGTGAGAGAGAAAGGGTTAATATAGGGCGTTTTAAGTGAGGTGTACACTTGAGACAACAGATGTTGATTACGTTCACTGTTACAGATACGTTACTGTGTCGAAGGCTTGTGACGGAACATTAATGTAGAGACACGTTTATGACGACTTTATGTTGGTGATAAAGAATTGTTATTGAATGTATTGATGTATTGGTTTAGAGATAGAGAGATTGGTTAAGCATTGGTTTAGATTTATAAAACGTCGCGTGCTTAGAGGTAAAAGGACTTATAACAATTTATGCGCCCTTTTACCTTTGCAAAGGTAAAAGGGCGCACATTTTTTTTTTTAATGCCAATCGAGTAGTAGACACATTTTACACTTAAAATTGAAAAAAAAAATTACAAAGGTAAAAGGGCTTATATCTTCAATTATACGCCCTTTTACTTTTAAGAATTCGAAATTTTGGTGATCTAAAGGTGAAAGCGCGTATAATTTTTTTTTCGGCCAGCTCAAAAAAGAACATATTTGTAGTTTAAAAATTCGTAGTTTAAAAAAACACGTGTGTGTTTTGAATTTCGTTAGCGAAATGTTACACGCTACGTCACTGCTACTATCAAGAGGATTAAATAACACGTCACTTGTCGAAATCTATCATTAAGTCGTGTAGACTGTAGTGCGTGATCCAGAAACATTATACATACATACGTAAAGTAAATACTCATACAGACATACGAGGACACTCATCTATTTATAAAAAAAATTACACCCGGCCACAGACACAGGATAAATGATTGGATCATCACACAATTATTTGTCATGGGTGAAATGGTCTCTTACTCAGCAGCCAGGATCACTAACTAGTAGACAAACAAGTTAGTCTGGACTAAATCTAAAACCACTTGATCGCTACTCATCTGCTACAAATCACAGGGATTCATCTCATCAATCCGTCAATGGACGGCAATTAAATGAATCCGCAAATCATAGTCAATGAGAGTTCATAATAATAAAAATGCCTGTTAGTTTACGTAGCTAACACAAACAAGCCTTGCTTGTTTACATAGCGAGCCGGCAATGTAAACAGTTACTGATCATCCATTCTTTGTATATGATAGATTTTTGTTTATATTATAAACACTAATAATATAAACATACACTCACACTTGTATTCCCGAACGGGTAGGCAGAAGCTTATGCCTGTACGCCTGACTATAAGTCCTGTTAACGGAACAAGTAAGCCTATAGCCGCCATCCGGGCACTGTGTGCACACATTCTCTCCGTTATATAACAGTCCAATCCCTCACTCACTCTTTGCAATACCAACTTGGAGAGAAGTGGTGGCATTGTACTCTATAAGGTTTATTGCAAACTTACTAACTGATATTATAAATGAGAAGGTGAGTTAGTTTGTTCGTTACGATGTCGAATCACCATGAATCAACATTAAACTTTGCATCCACATTGCCAGGGTCACAGTAATGGACATACAGTTCAAACGGCATAATAGACTTATGTGAATAGTAGATATCAATCAATCAAACCGGTAACACGGTTTTGTGGGAAAAAAATGTAAACGAAAATTGTATTTTTTGCATGATAAATCGTAAACAACTGTTATCATTACCCTTAATTTTCTATCTTAGGGGTATTTTTTTTAATTTACATATATAATGGCCTCTCTTCAAGAACAATCAATTCAAGTAAAGAAAATAATTGTTGAAATCGGTTCACAAATGACGAAGATATCGTTTAACATAATGTATTTGTCATCTCTTCATTTAAAATATGAACTTAGATTACTAAGTAGAACATTTTCTTCAAACAAACAATAACAACATACAACTGAATTAAGAACCTATAACTTTTTGATGTTTAATAAAGAAGTGCTAAAGAAGTTAAAATTATTTTTATTAACAAAAGCAAACTGCCACTTGTGAATTTTATGTTTTTCTGACATTCGACGATCTTTGTCAAAAGGTTAGTGACATCAATTGTCAAACAAGCAATTAGTTTTGTCATCTGCAGTGTTAGCGGTCTAGAGTATTTTGGCATATAGGTACACACCTATTTAGTGTTGCACAAAAAATAAGACAAGTTGTCTATTACTTACTACTTCGTTTGCATTATGTTCTAACATATGAGGCCATGTTTTCGTTTTTGCAAACGATTTGTCCAACAACTATAATATGGTCCCATTCGCGTAAGGGCATGCGGGCTCTTTGGAGATTAAATAAGGGAACATTAAGAATATATTTTTATATAAAAAATATAATCTTATTTATATAATAAATATTTCGGAAATATGAAACATTTTTTTACAAATGCAAAGTTACGTAGAGTAGAAATATGTGATGAAAATTTATTGATTTACGGCAATTTCTAAATTTGTTAATATTGAATGGGAAAGGTAGGTCGGTACCGAGGGAAAGAAAAGAATATTGTAAAAGACGTCGGGGTGGCATTCCTGCAACTTGAACGGGCTCTAGCCGGCAGTATGAACTCTCTAACACCGATACGATTGACTTAAATTAATTATATAGCTTTTGCGTTGCTATCATTGGACATTCAAGGATAATATCGAAGCCTGGGTTAACCGCATCTACAGAGCGGTAACTTGATCCTGCACCATGCATATATTAGTAATATTACTCTGAGATATACATCGCTATATAGACACAAACTGTCTGTGGGACACTCATATACATACATATGTCTATACATACATAAACGCCTGTATCCCCGATGTGATAGGCAGACGCGTATTGAACATTTTACAATTATAATTTTGTCCTTTAGCAGGACACTTTTATAATTAAATGGGAAAAAGCCAAGCCCTTTATCCAATTATTATTTGCACTGATTCATTGCATTTTTACGGTTGCAATAATATTTGTTTTAACGAGTCGAAGACATTACACGTGTGACGTTAAGCGTGTTTGTAGAGTTTAAGCTATTAAAATTATTGAGAATCATACTAGAAAACTGGGTTGTGATACAATATGCTATACATTGCGTCTTCCGGCGGATATCTCACACATAATCTTGGAAACGGCCCAACGATAGACAGCACAGGTCTTGCTTGTTTACATAGTAACGTAATTACATACCTCAAATTTGTGTGTTTAGTGTGTGTGTTGGACTTCTTGGAACAGTGCTTGTCAAACAGTAGGTTCGGATACAGTTTGTTTGTTTTAAAGATCTTCTTATGTCAGGGAGGCAACGTTAATTGCGGATGGTAATTTCAGATCATATAAATTGCTAGAGATAGCTAGTTGTTGAAGAGCGAGCGACGAGCGTCAGCTGTCAGAGTCGTGGAGGACCTGGCTGAAGTATTAGTACATATACATACATATATTATTTTGTGTCAGGCTACGCTACTGTTTGTCACTGGAACAAAATTTAAAGATGTTGAAATGAGGGACGAAATATTCTTATCCTCTTTATTACGCGAATGGGGGATAGACAAACATACATTGATTAAAAATTAGTAAAATTTTAGTATTCGGAATATATCTTCATGTAATCTATACAAATAAATGAAATTGGAGTGTCTGTTTGTAATAATAAAATAACCGCTTTTTACTAAGTGCATATGAATGTATACACGGTTCATATACCAAAACGATTTCTTCTTTAATTTTTGTCTGTCTGTCTGTCTGTTTCCTGTTCCGGTTAATCTCTCAAATGGCTGGACCGATTTTGACGGGACTTCCACTGGCAGATAGCTGATGTAAAACTTAGGCTACCTTTATTTTAGAAAAAAAAATAGGAAATAACAAAAAAATTATAATTAAAACCATTAAAGCCAAATTGAAAACTGCGAATTGAACAATAACTTTTTGTTAAATACCACGCTGACGAAACACGCACATGACTGGAGTACAAATTTGTAAGACATTTCCTCAAAGAGTTATTTTTGAGTGAGTTGTAAGACATCGCTGATACTAAAACATGGCTCAGTACTTCCTCTTACATATGTTGGTCGTACTCGTACATAACAACAGGCTATAAATTGCTTAATAAACATATACTAGTATTATAAATGCTTCGTTAGAGGGCTCGGACTTCACGGCATCAGACAGTTCGAGTTGTAGGGCCCACCACCGTGCCTTGCTTGACTCCCCAATCTATCTTTATAAGTAATGTCCCTTTCCTTTATTTTCTATCCTCCATTTTCTCTGATAATACTACTGCCTACCCCTTTGGCGGTACGTTGTATGTATGTAATATATAACTGTTGAAGTCACATGGTTGTTACTCCACCAGAACGACCGATCGGGTCTGGATGAAATATGTCACAGAGACAGAATATGATCTGGAATAGCAATAGTAGTGCATTATAATTTGTTACCCTAGAAAATAGTACAGTTCAAGATTTTAAGATTAGAGATTTTAGTAGAAATGAAGGTTTTAAAAAATACAATATAGCCGTTGTTTTGGAGCATATATTTAGGGTATTTGTATAAAGTAGTTCATATGTCGAATCGATGTTAAAAAAGTTTCACTTCAATCATATTTGCGCTAAGGTTTGTAGCGAACACCGTGTGCCAGCTTACTGTCTATCATATTTCTGAGAATAACGAAGTATTACATAGTTAATGATATTATTCTTCTAGCTAGAAGTAGGTTCTAGAGATTCCATTTTTTTCTGCTGAAATATTAACTGAACAATCTGGCCGGTAATAACAAGCGTCAAGAAATGTAACGTTGTGTGTGCCGCGAAAAAAAGTACTGGCTAGCTTTTGATCAGGAACATCTATTTAAGATTTGATGAGGATTAGTACAGGGCAAAACATTGTGTGTCCAAAAAACTCAATGGTCAATGTTTTTTTGGTTACGTTATTTGCTGCATTAGGATTAGAATAAAATTTTTAGGATTAATTTTCATGTTAAGATAAAATTACATACCACCAATACCACGACTGACATACATAGTACACGAGGAGGCTGCTGTAAACCCTTGGTCAGTTCCCTTGTCCATATCCGTCATAAGATCACCTACAGGTCTTCGTCGTGTTGTCTCAATAGAACTTGACACATATGTGTACCAAGAATCGACAGAACCGGAATGAAGAGTCAGTTGTTGAACAATTATTAATCACCTATTTTTCAATCTTCAGGGTTGATTTTTTAAATCCTAATGCAACTCTGAAGTGTGTTCTATCCGATAAAAAAGAATTATAGAGATTAGACTACTATATCTATGGTTAAAAATAGAAATAAAACTCATTTACCATAAAATCTCCTTCGTTTCTCGTTGGTTGACTATGACATTTTATTACATACGCACGGATGGAGGAGTTTTTCGACCAACATGGCGATCATATTTTCATAGACTGTTTTTATCTCTAGAAATACTTGACAGGGAGAATCTCTGCGTTGAATATACACGCGAGAGAGTCCATAAATAAATAATAATCATACATACGCACGACATATGACAACTGTGAGGGATCAGAGTGCTCGTCCGTACGTTATTAGTTGCTTTATCGGGCTTCCTTTTAAATCTTTTAAGCGTTTTTATAAGTACCACGTGAGCGAGAGCCTTCACGTCTTTGTAAACTACTAATTCAATGTCGGACTTTTTGAAGCTATTAGAGTCATTTCCTATAGTTATTAGGAAACTGGCTGTTGGTATGGTGGGTATAGCCTTGACAGCTAAACCTGCAATGAAATATATGGGATGTATGTGATTTAACACCTTTTGATATAATCAAATAAATATAGGAATGCAGGCGAGCGTCCTCCCACCTCAATAAATGAGCCAGAAGTACCAAAATTCACATCAATTATGGAAAAAAGGTTTTACTGAAATTATTCATGTAAACTAATATGATAGAAAGAGAGTTTGTTTGAACTCTCTAATCTCCGTAACTACTAATTCAATTTAAAAAATAAATATTGTTATTGTTGTATGTACCCTCTAAAGTAATTATAAAAACTGGATATTAATTAATCGATTTCAATATACAATAATTACTATTTAATCGATGTTTTGTTATCGTGTGTACATCATACATATACTCACGCCTATATTTCCGAAGGGGAAGGCAGAGATGTGTCATACGTCTACTATAGGATACCATAATTACTATTTAGTCTTATCTATTGTCTATTGCCGACCTCCGGGCACTGACTGTTTGTATACTGCCTGATAAATAACAGTCCGATTGCTATTCTATTCTACTCGTTTTGTTAAATATACTCGAAAATTACTCATGGAAAAGTGTCTCATCTAGAACGTTGATATACTTTTACTTATTGTAATAATTGAGAGTAGATTCGTTTCGCAACGTGCGCGAGCCGTTCACTCGCCGCGTCGGTCGCTCTCTCAGATCGATTGTTGAACTTTGAAAATGCTATTAACTGTGTAGACAAGAGGCAGTCAATGACGGTAAAATCAATTTAAGACTTATAGTTATATAGTATAAAACATTTTATTTAGTAAGTGTACCCCGAATACCATTTTGTTCAAACATAATGACATTTTCAACGTTATAATGTTTAGAATAGAATGGAATACATTCAGTAAGAGGCCTCGGAATTCCCGACACCAACTTGTGTGTGATAAGCTAAGATAAGTGATAAGCTTCCCAATATATATATGTATATATACAGTCGTGGTCAACTAATTAGGGACACTCTCTAGTTAATCCAAATTGTGAATTTATTTTTTATTTTCCAACGAGTCTAAACAATATTCCACATCTTTTACATGTAAGTATAATTAGTCATTTATGTGCCTAATTATACAAACAATAACAACTTCTTAAACATTAAACCTCTTTACAGTATAGCTGATAGATGATCACAGTGCTATTTGTTCAAGGAATGCTGGCTGGCCATTTAATTAGGGACACTGAGATATTGCGTTCCAGTTTCAAAATCTGAATCTCAATTATTATTTTCTTTCTTCTCCTATTCTTTGTGGTAGTTTTGGCGGCAATCTAGATTTGTAATTTCAAGTTTTGAGAGTTATTTTGAAGAACAATGGGCAAAAATAAAAGTTGCGATGCAACACTACGAAAAATTATCATGAAGTTTGTCGAGCGTGGTTGGTCATACCGAAGGATAGCAGGATATTTAAATTGTTCAAAAACTATGGTATGCAATGCAGTGCAACATTTCAGGCGCAATAACACAACTTTAAATGTGCCCAGAAAAAAAAGATCGAGAAAAACAACTCCGCAAGAAGATAGAATGATAACCAGGTTAGCTAAGAAAGATCCGTTTCTAGGCTCTATTTTAATTAAACATGAAGTGTTTGGGGCAGACGAAAGAGTCAGTGTATCAGCGAGGACAGTTCGACGACGTCTGGTAGAAGCAGGGTTGTTCGGAAGAGTGGCTCGCAAAGTACCGTTGTTAAAGAAAGAGCATAGAAATGCACGTTTGGCGTTTGCACGTAAATATGGACATTGGACCTACGACCAATGGCAACATGTATTATTCTCTGACGAGACCAAGGTTAATTTGATTTCTTCAGATGGAAGGCAATACGTACGGCGTCCTGTAAAAGCGGAAATGAATCCAAGATTCACAAAAAAGCAGATGAAATATGGCGGAGGAAACATTAAAATGTGGGGATCATTTTCTGGACGTGGAGTGGGACCTGTGAGGAAAGTTCAGGGTAACTTAGACCAACATCAATACAAGGCAATATTAGAAGAAACTATGCTTCCCTATGCTGAGGAACATCTTCCTATTATATGGACTTTTCAGCATGATAACGACCCAAAACATACAGCCCGTTCAGTCAAGTCGTTTCTTAACAGACAGTCGGTATCAGTGCTAGATTGGCCAGCAAATAGCTCCGACCTCAACCCAATCGAGCACCTTTGGCACGAAATTAAGAAAAAAGTTGCCATTTATCGTACCACAACTTTAGATGAACTTAATGAAGCTTTTTGTGAGGCATGGGCAAACATTCCTGTTGAAATATGTCAGAAACTGATAATGTCTATGCCACATCGGTGTCAAGCGGTAATTACTAACAAAGGTTTTGCTACTGGGTACTGATTTTACCCGTAATAAAATGAAGTTGTTAAAGAAATTAAAATGCTGCAGATTATTAGTTCTGTTTAACTCTATTTTTCATTTTACTTTACTGTTCTTAATTAAATGTCCAGCTACAGAATTGTACCTTAAATTGAATACATGGTTAACCTTTGATATTAAACACTTTTTATATTTATTTAATCTTTTATTTACAGCCATTTATAGTATAATAATCGGATCAAATTATGCAAATAATAGTTACTGAGAAATCAACAGGGTTTTATATTTATATGTACATAGCCGGTTATTGCTGTCCACTATCTTGAATGTCCTTAATTAGTTGACCACGACTGTATATTTATACTTTAGGGGACAGACAAACAGACGGGTCACCTGATGGTAAGTGGCAAACGCCGTCCACGGACACCTTAAGAGTCGTAAGTGGGAGGGGAAGATTAGTCGGGATGAGGAAACTAGAAAGAGGATGGAATGTTGGGTCTCCGGAAATCTCACTCATTTCCAACGCAAGCGTTATTTCACAACCGGTTTTCTGTGAGGCCGTGGTATCGCACCGGTCGAGCCGGCCCATTGTTTAATATTTAATATTGCCCAGTTCCAGCAGCAATCAAGATAGAAACCTTTCCTTCACAAATAACATCCTTCTTCTTTGCCCCTTCAACACTTCGGGGTTTGTCGGATCTTCTTTGGAATGCATTACCTCTCGAAGTTAGGATGGGTAGAGGTATCGAAGAATCTTCTCATAAATCTGGCAGAATCAAGGTATATATTTAACGACTAAACAAGAAACGTTAAATTATATACACACTTTTTAAAAGCCATTGCCATTCCCAAATTGGATGAATAAAAGTAATAAGAACACACATTTGAAACATACATACAGTCACCCCATTTTTTTTTTTTTTTTTTTTTCTCCGTGCGGAAATCCCCTCGGATACCACCTTCTGGTGGCATGTCGGACTCGAACCGACTAAAACCGGACGCCATCTTGGGTACTAGATGCCGGGGAACCAGGTACACCCTAGAAAGGAAAACCCTGGAACACATACAGTCACCCCCTCACGCCTGTATCCTAGTAGGGGTAAGCAGAGGTGTAATTTTCAAATGTATAGTTTAGTCCCATTTATGCAACAGAAGCAAGCCTGTTGCCGGGAAATGGATGAATAAATTTTGATTATACAGACAGCAATGGGATGGAAAGAGCTATTGCTTATACTGATAGATTGGGGAGCATAAGCAATAGCTCCAGCAAGTCAGGCGAGCATAACTCCAACTGGCAGGTGCCGGGAAGTCCGTTCTGTTTTTGAGTGTATGCACGATCATGTATGTAGGATGTATCTTTGCCACATACAGGGGCTTAATGTGTTTAGACATGCGAGCTCTCATTTAAATCATCTAAGTAGTGTAAGTGACAAAGGATTACGAGATAAAGTCAGCAGAAAAAGGTTTTTCAGGAGCTTTGATATAGCACCATAGTGTCAGTTACTAATAGAATATATATAATGTTATTTCTACGTGTAAACGCTTCTGTAAATTATATTTAAAGGTATATTATAAAGTCAAGTTACAAATACGAAGGGCTGAGTCTTGCTTGTTGCTGGCAGTTCAACCTTAATGCTATTATTATAGAACGGCTCAACGGATCTGTATGAAACTAAGCACAGAGATAGTTTATAGTCTGGAGTAGCACATAGGTTATTTTTATTTAATAGAATAGGGCCACCCCATCTCTTACCGTGTCGTAAAATGCGACTAAGAGATTGAACTGTTATCTATCAGACAGTATATACAGTCTCACAGTACCCGGTTGACGGCAAGAGGCTTGCCCGTTATTACGTTAGTGGGACCTGATTGTTATTGACAAAATGTGTTCAATACACTTCAGCCTACCTCTTCGGGGATACAGGCGTGAGCTGAAGAGCATGGCAGGAGATGATGTATGTATGTAAAAATTGCCGGTTTAAAATTTCCACGCACGCAATGTTACACCTTCGTAATGTACCTCTCCACTCAAAAAAATATTTTTCTTAATTCTCAAAATGTCCGGTTGGTACACCTCTGCCTAATCCTACAAAGTGATAAAGTTCAACACATTTTTTTGTATTCCTTTCACATGGCCGTCTGATCCCAAACTACGCAGTGCTATGGTAACCAGACAGCTCATTAACATACTTATATATTTCTAAATACATACATATTATACATAAATTACACCCAGACAGAGAACAAATGATCGTGCTCATCACACAAATATTTGTCCTGGGTGGGAATCGAACCCAAAAGCTTATCAGTAAGGAACTCTAACCGCTACACCAACAGGCCAGTCAGTTTAGACACATTAGTTTTTTACGTTAAAATGCGTCGTAACTCACTCGGTGCGCACCAGCCGGCGCGGGCGCGGGCGCGGGCGGGACACGCCGTACGGCGCAGAAAGTAAAATTATATGTAATGTTACACTTTTGTTTTTATTTACTTGCTTACTCGACACGTGTCAAGGTATAGATAGCGACACGTGTAAATACATAAGAGTTATTTACATATGTTTAATTAATATGGCAATAACATGTAGTAATATGTACATATATAAAAGGTAGGTTCGCTTCAAACGCCAACTGTTCGTCACCCATAATGAAGTCCTAATTACATGATAAACTAAATAATATGTGTAATTTTGAAATCTTTGTGTTAAGATAAAGAAAAGTTTATAACAACGGTAACGTAATTCAAAAGAATTATACCCTATACTAAACAAATCACCAGCTCTTTAGATGGATCCCATTATCAAATCCTGACTCGGTTACAATGGAACCACCGTAGAAGAATTACATTTTATCTTTATAAATATCCTTACAAACCAAAGTTTAAGTATAAAAACTATAAACAAAACATAGTGAAACAAATGTTGTATACAATTGTCGGCCTCATCGCTATTTGCGATCTCTTCCAGGCAACCGTTAGATGGAGAGAAAAAATAAGAATGACATGAGGAGCTGCAGTGTACGATTTAAAGTTTCTAATTTAAAGAATGGCGAATAATTTGACTATTATGATAATCTAACACAAAATAGAACACACAATATGTACATATATACAATAACACATACAATATAATAGATATATTATGTGTTTCCAAGGCTGGAGGTAGTCACTTGCCATAAGGTGACCCATCTGCTAGTATTGTAAACAAAAAGATGACATTTTTAAATGAAAAACGATACCTCACCAGCGTAAGGTCGGATTTCCCTAAAAAGTAGCAGGCTCACATAAAATCCAAAGAGTTTAGTTTTATATTTCCTATGAAACATTACGCGTAGTTCGCACTTGGCCTTCACGTAATCATAGAGTTTTTGTTATGTTTTTTATATGCCATTGTGTTTCCCCGCGAGTGAATCCTGTATAGCTTTGTCTAATCGATATTATTATGTTAGATGAATAATTGTTTAGCTTACTTCATAGGCTTAAAGCATTTGATACGGTAACAAATATTAAATGTAGTAGTATTAATGCAGTAACAAGCTACTTGGGAACCATTTTTACTTTTTGATAGTTGTTTATTTGGCGCGAACGACGTTTTTTTTTTTCTATTTAGTGTGACTATGACTTCGCTAACCGAAAGAAACTTACGAAAACTCATTTATAAAGGTATGCCAAACAGTTATATTCAATCAATTCGGTAAGAGGGCTCGGAGTTCCCGGCTTCAGCTTCTGACCTGCTGGGTATTGCTTACAATCACCAATACTTCCAAAAGTACATGGTTTACGGGATTAATAGTCGTCAAAGGGTGAGCGTTCAATTAATCCCTGTTTACCCCTTCAGGGAGTAGTGTATGTATAAGAACAAGACTGTATTTACAGTGTTTTACAGTTTGAGTTATAAGTGTGCGACCGTGACGACTGAATGACCACGAGCTGTTGTTGCAAACAATTTGCAATCCAATCGATCAATAATTTAAAATTTTCTCATCTTTAATTCCTTAAGTGCCCGGATGTCGGCAACAAGCTTGCTCCCTGTTACGTCAGTGGGCCCAAATTATCAAAAAATTGGTGTTTAATACACTTCTGCGTACCCCTTTAGATATATTGGCATGAGCGTATGTATGAGTGGTAATACGACCAATAATATATTTTTTCACCAGCAAATAGTACACCAAACAACTATTACATCACATTTTAAGATTTCACTATGTTCAAATCTATTTCGCTGAGCTAAATTTCTTATTTAAAAATACAAATGCATCGTTTCGGTCGGTTACACCGGTTACACTGTCAAGTGAAAATAGTATATTGTTACCCGATTGCGCAAGAAGGAGGGTTATGTATCGAGTGTATAAATGTATGTATGATGTTTTGTTGGTGCCCCCTTGAGCCTAGACGGCGTGATGGATTTGGACAGCTGTCACTGACATCGTCATAATAGTAGGAGTGAATTAGGTAATAATTATAACATGACGTCAGCCAAAATATAAATAAAGAGTGAGTAAATAATGAAGTCGGTTTTAATATATTTTTAATAAGCGCCGCAACAATAAAAACAGGAATAAGGTGACGCGTAACTCTCAATTCATTTATTTTACTGTTGTCTTATTATATAATTGAATGGCATGTTCTTTTAAACATTGGAATTTTCCAGAATATAATTTCAGCAGTTCATATATTAAAAATCGTTACCTATCTTTATATACATATATAATTCTTCAGTGAGTGTGTATGTCACTGAACTACTCTCAAACGACTGGACGGATTTTGATGAAATTTTTTGTGTGTGTTCAAGGGGATCTGGGAATGGTTTAGATTCACAAATCAGCCCGGCAGATGGCGCTGCAGTCGGTATCTAGGTTATTTATCTATATTGATCCTAATCGCTTGAAATATCATGCAGGACAACGTCTGTCGGGTCCGCTAGTTTCAAATAAATCCATTACACTTCATCTTGTATTGTGTAGATGACTGTGATTAAATTCAATTATTTCACAAAGTCCGGCATTAGGATTACTATAAATAGTTGACACATGTCGTTCTGTTTTACGGTAACGTTTTTAATTTATTTTTTATTTAGTAAATTATCATTAAAATGGGACGTTTTGACAATGTATACCCGTGCATCACGATTATGTACTGTAGGTATACAAAAATTTGCTATATCTACCGCTAGGACGTTTATGAATAATTCACTTTAAAAGGTTTTTCATGGGTGCCTTTGTCAGAACCTAACCAAAGTCTCATCTAACTACCCTTGAAGTACATCCTTTCCAATAAAAAATAATCATCGAAATCAGTTGGCGTGATATTGAGATATTCGTCCATTTGTTCATTCGCACAAAATAAATGCAAATTTAAGACTTATATGGTTTTCTCATGGATGACATTGTCAGAACTGGACCAAATTGAACCATGCGGGAAGCACCAGCTTTTAAATAAAAAAAAAACATCAAAATCGGTTCACCCAGTCGAAAGTTCTGTAACAAACATAAAAAAAAAAATTCAGTCGAATTGAGAACCTCCACCTTTTTAGAAGTGAAAATATACTGATTTGACTTGATAGTCATCTAGCCTTTTTTTTGTGACGGGGTGGAAGATCCTCATGGATGTCCTTCCCCCATGGGGTGAGGGGAAGGGGTATGTCGGACTCTTACCGACTAAAAACCACCCCGGTGTTCTCCTGCTTGCCTATGATCGGGGAGCGAGAATCGCCGTGGCATTCTTTAGTTGTCTCCGACCGGCACTGACCCGTCTCACCCAAGACGGGTCCCGTCACTCGCTGTGACCATCACCCTTTGGTCACAGTACTCTGAGAGACGCACGGAACACTGCGCGCTGCCTCTCGGGCCTGTATCTGTTCGGGCGACGAACTCCCCAAAGTTTCGTCGCCCGCAGGCCGCTTCCTAGGGTGGCCGGAGATCAGTGAATACCCTCCGGCGCCCGGTGCGTCTCCTGCGGGCAGAGAGAGTTGGATTGCGCTCCCTCTCCCGTTCCGCCGCTTCCTTTGAGAACATCACTTCCTCACAGAAGGAAGCGACGGCGTTCCATATGCACTCTCGCTCCGGACCATGGACAGAACCACAGTCGGGAGCGAGAGACTACCCGCAGAACCGATTGCCGCCACGAGATCACGGCGCTGACTGGTCAGAGCTGGGCAAGCCGCCAGTGTGTGAAGCGCCGTGTCATCGGGGCAGTCATCGCAATGATGGCACCGTGACGTCCGCTCCCTACCAATCCGATACAGGTACTTGCCGAAGCAACCGTGTCCGGAAAGCACCTGTGTTACCCGGAAGGTGAGGGCTCCATGTCCTCTCTCCTCTGTGCTCCGCACTGGGTCGCGCAAGTCGTAGCTCCCACTCGGCCACCAAGATTTGATGGAGCTCAGCCCGGTGTGCCTCTACTTCGGGAGGCACAGACAGCTCTCTCCGATCTAGTGCATCTCTGCGCCACCGGTACTGTAGCGCAAGGAGTACTGCATCTAGATCCCAGGGAGCGCATCCGGCAAATAGGCTGGCCGCCTCAAAGGAGATTGTACAGTACCCTCTTATCACTCTGATGGCCATCGCGAGTTGCGGCCTTCGCAGAATCGCGATATTTCGGGCCGTCAGAGTGCGTCCCCATATTGGCGCCCCATAGAGCGCCATAGACCGTACAATCCCCGTATACAACTTTCGGCATGATGTACTGGGCCCCCCTAAATTGGGTAAGAGCCGCGAGAGTGCCGCTGTTACTCCCAATAGCCGGGGAACCAATTGCCGAAAGTGTGGACCAAAATACCATCGGCTATCGAGGACGAGTCCTAGGTATTTCATCGTACGCTCGACGCCGATGCGGACGCCTCCCACTACTATGTGGGACCCCGGAGGTAAGCCCTTCCGAGGACCGTGGAAGCAAACGGCCTCGGATTTGTGCAAAGCCACCTCGAGGCCCAACTGCCGGATCCTATTAACAACTTGCGCGACTCCAGCCGTCGCCAGAATTGCTGCCTGTCGGTGCGTCTTCCCGCGTGCTGTCACAAGCGTATCGTCAGCGTAGCAAGTGACGCTGACAACATGGAGAAGAGCACCACGCAGGACCCAATCGTATCCGATGTCCCACAGAAGCGGTCCCAGGACCGACCCCTGTAGAACACCGCACGACGTCTCTCGCCGACTAAAGTCATTACGACCCGGGTAGATGACAGACCTGCTCGCCAAATAGGCCCCGACAATGCGGCGGAGGTAAATCGGCACCCTGTGGTACCGGAGCGCCTCCCTAACACACGTCCAGGGCAAGGTGTTAAAGGCGTTGGCGATATCGAGGGACACCGCCAAGACGACCTCACCCCGAGCTGTTGCATCCTCCGCCAGAGCCCTTACACGCATGATGGCATCAATCGTAGAACGCCCCCGGCGGAATCCGAACTGGTTGTCCACCAGGTCCGGACCAACCACTGTTATGTGCCGGACTATACGGTCTGCAATTATTCTTTCGAAAAGTTTGCAGACCTCGTCCAGCAGCACAATAGGGCGGTATGCCGACGGTATGCGATTCAGCGGGGCGATGTTCCTTCTTTAGCAAGACCAGTTTTCCGGTCTTCCATCGGATTGGAAACTGGCCCCGCTCCAAGCATGCGCTGTAGAGCCCCACCAGTCGAGGCCAAAATAGTCATCTAGCCTGGACTAAAGTCAATCGAGAAGCTAGTTCTGTTCCAACACGTAAATCTATGGAGAAAAGGCAAGAAACTCAAGGGACTTTTTTAAATGATTTAAAAATTACCTTTTTTATATTAACGGTTTATCTTAGTTAGTTTATATGTAGTGTGTGATATGTAAAGAATGATCTGACGTCAGTTTATTGGCCTCAGTATTCGTTTCCCACGGTAATTAACTCTGTTGGCGTTCGTGTCTCGTCAATATCTTAGCTATATATATATATTACTATATGTAGAATTATATTGTTATATCTAATCACTAGCCGTACTCCGCAGTTCCACCTGGGTTTATGCTCATCACTCCGCTGGAGCAAGACTATTGCCGTCACTTTATGACTGTATATATATACAGTCTGATAGATAATCCCTTAGTCGCCTTAAGGTGATGAATGAGGGAAGTAAGGATTGTGTTGTGGCTGTGGTTAATTCTACATACATACTTCTTTATCCCTTCAGGGTAGGCAGAGGCAACTTGCTTTTATTATTGCATACATCACGAGCTTTCTCTGCGGACGTTTCAGGTACTTCTGACCTGTCCTTTGTTCGGAACATCACCGATTTGATCAAAGTATGTTCTTCATGGTCGACCCTATTATCGGCCACCCCACTAACTTGCGCTTTCTTTATCTGTTTTGTAATTTTTTCGTTGTTAGAGTTCGTGAGAGTAGATAGATTTGACTGGCCTGTTGGTCGAATGGTAAGTGATCCTGACTGCTGAACTGAAGGTCATGGCAAATTGGTTGAGACTTTCGCGGCCGATTGATGACTCGTTGGCTTTATTCGGGTCTAAAGGCCGTCGTCCGTTGGAAATGCTTCCTAACGTTTCGCTAGCACGAGTGGCGAGCTTCTTCAGAGGTCCTTCCATCTCCGATACTGGATGCAGTCTGCATTCCAACGGACGACGGCCTTTAGACCCGAATAAAGCCGACGAGTGAAGGTCATGGGTTTGATTCCCACACGGGATAAAAATCTGTGTAATCCATAAATTGTTTTCCTGAGTCTGGGTGTTTCTTGTGCCCGTTGTTTGTATGTTCGTTAAGTATCCGCGACACAGGAATCGTTCCTAGTGCGGTATAGCTGTGAAATACGAACACAATATTAAAATTACATTATGGCAGCTCTCGTACTAGGACTGATTCCTCTATCGCGAGTCACTTCACAAGTAGCTCAGCGGGACAATTATTTCTAGATCACAAACATGTTGTCCCGTTTTGGCATCGAACCTGTGGATCGCAAGTGAGGGTCACTAACCACAGGCGTGTCTACACATCATTACAGTAATTCTCTACAGTCTGTCTGTGTCGTAATTGATTGTAAATGTTCTACAACACTTAACATTATGGTATTACATCTACTGCATATTTTTGTTCATATCCCCATTTTTAAGCTCTGAAGAAAGAAAGCGTTCTTAGTTTTAAGCTATACTTGCAGAAAATTTGCTCAGTTAATTGAAGAGCAGCAGCTGTTTTGTAATCTGCCTTCAACGATTATCAAGTCTTTGACTGAAATGTTTATTTTATACTTGTTTGAAGTACATGGCGTAGTTTGTGGGAGGCGTACGTCCAGCAGTGAGCGGCAATAGACTAATGGATTGCTTTTTGTTTACTGCTTGTAATAGTACGAGTATACTAATTTTTCTTATTTCTCTGTTGCAGGTAATAATAACATCTCCTTCTACTTGAAGAGTACTTCTCTTGTCAGTCGGTATCAGGTATGAGTTGGTAAATGCTTTGTTTAGAGAGAGTTTCTATCAATAACTAGTTATATTAAACTATTTATTTTGGACGTTGGGAAAAGTGCATGAACATTATATTTACCTATTTATTTTAGATCATTCAGTCTTGGGAGAATGTGATTGTGGTTTCGTTCGTATAAATACTATTATTTTATAGTTCGGCCCGACTGGAATACGACGCCCTCGCAGAAGACCGATAGACAAACAATGCTTGCACTGTATTACCGAGTAAGTGAGGGTACCGGAGGTCCAGATCCCCTCTGTTCTTCTTCAGTATTAAACATGATAACATAGCTGTAATTACGCTCCCTAATTTAAATGGGAGCAACCTCTACTCCTGCCCCTATATTTAAGCTTACTTGACTGACTGGATTTAAGTATTGACAGTATTGATGTATAAATGATTTTGATTTGATTTCATTTCTTTAAAAAAAGATTTATTGAAATCGGCTTAATAAAGATAAGAAAGAAAGAAAGAAAATCATTTATTCAGGCACACACAAACACACACATAGACAAGACAAGGAAGGAAATATCGAGTTAACACAAAAAAAACATTCGAATTAAGAACATTCTCCTTTTAAGTCGGTTAAAAATAGTTTGTTGGAACCTAATTAAGAAGGATTTTGTATAGATATATCACAAAAGAAGTATTGTACACAATTAGAATACCCATCCTTAATTTCTATAAGCCCTTGTCTATGAATATACCTACCATTCTGTAACTATTTCGTCACAAGTGAAGCCATTTATACCGCATTAAGTAACTAATTAAGTAGTAGTTAGTAATATTTTAGCATAATAAGATGGTAGGATTTCATATATGTTAATTTGTTAAATAACATGAGCAAAGAGAGCGTGTAAAATAACCTGTATGGTATGCAACCTTTATACACACTTAAAGACAACTACTGTGACTTAATGATTGACATTAAAAAAAAAACCGGCCAAATGAGAGTCGGACTCGCGCACGAACGGTTCCGTACCATTATCTATAAAAACGCCTTAACGCCTTCCCTTAAATATTAATTTTATTTTAATTTCATTATTTATTTTGAAAGTGAATATATAACTAAATATTCTGTAAATATTTCTAGCGTCTACCTGTTGCCGTTATCAATATCGAGCAAAAACGAGCTAAAAAGTCACGTTTGTTGTTTGTTTAAATATTTATTTTATTCTGTTTTTTAGTATTTATTGTTATAGCGACAACAGAAATACATCATCTGTGAAAGTTTCAACTGTCAAACTATCACGGTTCATGAGATACAGCCTGGTGACATACGGACAGACAGACAGGCAGCGAAGTCTCAATAATAGGGTCCCGTTTTACCCTTTGGTACGGAACCTTAAAAATGTGTATTTTTTAATGATATAGGGTTACCTGAAAGTAAGTGGCAAGTGACAAGTGGGGGAGTCGGATTGTAATTTAGTTTCATTAACGTAATAGGGGGCAAGCTTATAGGGGTCATCCAGGTTTTTTGGAAATATTGATATAGAGTGGTAAATCTGGAGTATATTGACATGAAAGGGAGGATGGATTGAAATGGAAAGGAGATTGCTTACACAGATGGGTTGAGGAGCAAGTCAGGGGCGCGCACCTTCAACTGGAACTAGGTGGTAGCGGAAAGTTCGAGCCCTAGAAATAAAACGTAACCAATTACTACGGAGGCCTAACTACCCCCGTTCCCCGTCCCCTCATCCCCCTCTCTTCTTTCCATCGTCTCATCATCCTCTCCTCTTTCCCTTCCAGGCATCCCTCATCACCCTCAAAGGCCGACAGCGCTCTTACGACTCTCGAGTTGTAGGTGTCCATGGCGGTTGTCACTTACCATCGGGTGACCCGTCAGTTCGTCTGTCCCCCTCATGATATAAAAAAAAAACTACTACTCCTCTACGTTTTACTCTATGGTTCCCTTTAACTTACGGGTGTAAATATGTCTAATTGACTTCATATTGGGTACTAATTCAATTATTTACGTGTTAAAAAGAAATAATTTAAAGAAGTACTTGAAGTTAGATCACTTAATTATTATGCAATAACAATGTTTGTTAAATATTATTATGAATGCATATTTGATCGACGTTTGTTACCAAACCTACTCTTAAACTGCTGCTGGAAGAGGCTATTTATCCCGGAAACAATTAAACGTTCAAAATTTCGACATTAGTTGTAAATACTAGAACCATAGAAACGTATGTCATCATACAAATGTTCTGCTGTACCATAAGACGATAATCAAGAGACTGATTCAACAAAACAGTCAAAACCCGTATATAGCTACCACGTGAACGGTACGGAATATATTAAAATAAAACATGTTTATCTACGGCTATTAGTTCGCGTGTTTCAGTGTTGTTTTTCCCATGCACATAATAATGTTTAATTACAAACGTCTACTCTGTAAGTGATGGTAATTATTTTTATATTCAGTTGAGATGTGTGTAAGCTGTTTATTAAGCACAGTGTTGCCAGATTTAAATGACAAAGATGTTATTAAATGTTGTTTTTAAAGTAGTTCTTAACAAAAAGAAATATTTAATTTTGTTTTGTTTGCGTAACGTACGTCTTAAAAACAATAAAATACTAAAACACTCTCGATCAAGGCACCTTTCAAACAAATAAAAAACTAAACTGCCTAAATTGGTTCATCTTTGGAGAATATCTATAATGCCACAAACAGACTGAAATACACGCGTAATACTTATAACACCCTTCTTTCTTGTTTTTCTTCATCCAGAGATTAAATATGTGTCCAATTCACACAAACATACATACATATACTAACGGGGTAGGCAGCGGCGACTCGAATGAACACTTTTTGTCAACACAATATAGTCTCACTGCCATAATAGAGGGCAAGCATATTGCTGACATCTGGGCACTTTAATACTTCATAGAGATGGGGTGGCCCTATTCCACTAACTCTTACGTTTACAAATATGTATATCATAAAACAATCTAACACAACATACTACTGCAGTTCAAGTAAATTTGACCTTGAACCGTTAAAAACGCCTGTGAACGATGCGGGCTGTCCACATAACAGTCAACTTGTTTAATGCTGTCTAATTATAAAGTTAAATAATTATTTTACGACAAATCATCTAACAAAGGAAACAATTAATTAATATACGTACACTCTTACTATTTCAGTGGTAGAGCCATGCTGAGGCACGAATGCGCCGGCTCGACCGGTGCGATACCACGGCCTTACAGTAAACCGGTTGTGAAGTAGCGCTTGCGTTGCATTTCCCCGAATTGAGTGAGGTTTCCGGAGGCCCAATTCCCCCTCCCCCCTTTTCTCTCCCCTCATCTCCTTTCTCCTTTTTTCCTCCTCATCTCTCTCTTCTTTCCGCTCCCTGCATCCCCCATCCCTCATTACTCTTGAGTTGCAAGTGTCCATGGACGGCGGTGTCACTTACCATCAGGTGACCCGTCTGTTCGTCTGCCCCCCTATAGTATATAAAAAAAAAATGAAAAAAAACACTCACGCCTCTGTTCCTGAAGTGATAGGCAGTATCGTAATTAACGCCCACATTTTGCTGATTATAATTTAGTCCTTTTAGTACCCAATAAACGCAAGCCTATTACCGTCTTCGGACACTTTCGTTATTGGGATGGCAACATTTGTAATGTGTTGACAGCATCGGGAGGATAGAAATCGAAGGAAGGAAATATTGCTCATACTGATGAATAATGTATAAACAATAGCTCAAGCAAGGCGTAACTCGAACTGGCTGGTGTCGGGAAGGCCGAATGTTTCACACCACGTAAATGGTATACAAACTAAATATAGCTAAACAATACTTACAAATGTGTATAAATGTATATATATATTGTATTTAACGTGTGATTTGTTCAAAACTTTACTTCAAAATACGGCGAAGTGGGCAGTTGAACAGAATTTTGGATTTCGGAGAAAAATTAACATAAAACCGCAGGTGGTTTTCTCACGCGCATTGTAACTTGTGCGGAATTTATTTCAAAGTGTGGAATGTGTTATCTGGTCGACAAAGTAAACGAATATTTAATAGTAGTACTATTGTGATCATAAGAAAATATACACATATATACATTTACTGACGCCTAGTTCACGGAAGGGATAGGCAGAGGTGTGTTAAGTAAAATATAACATTTTAATATCGTTATTTTGGAATGAAACTGAAAAAGGTGACAAAGGGATTGGACTGTTCAGTCACAATACATGTTTATATACAGCGCCCGGTGGACCGCAATAAGCTCAGCTTCTATTTCACTCACCTCTGCCTATCCCCTAGGAGATAAAGGAGGAGAGTCTCCACCGTGGGGGAGGCATGCTTAGGCACAAATGGGCCGTAAAATTGTAATGCCGATAGAGTGAGGAGCCCGCAGGCCTAATTCCCTCTTTCCTTTTCCCTCAACGCCCTCTCTTTACCCTCATTCATAACCTTTAAACGCGGATCATCAGGTGACCGGTCTGTTTGTCTGTTCGCTTATGCAATAAAAAAGAAAAAAAAAGGAAGGTCTGAGTGTACGTATGAAAATAAAAAATATATGTAAAGAAACAAAAATAATCCGCATATTAGATATACATATATCCTTATTAATACTAATATACTGATACATATACTAATATACTGATACATATTTCCTTAAAAAACGGTTTTTTTTTTAATCTTTGTTACTTTATACTTATAATTTAAGTATGAGAAGATAAATCAAGTTTTATAATGCGCTGTTTAAAATACATAACTACTGCAGAGGTTTTTTTGTGTTTGTTCTCTGTTACTGTCACTAACATTTGAATAAATACCTTTGTTTCGGGTACCGTATTTATGGAGGAATAACATCAAACATCACGCTGCGACCTTAAGAAGCAAATTAGTGAACAGATGAAACTGCGAGTATCGGCCAGTTATTCATAAATGTGTAGTTAATGTTTTTTTATTTTTATCTATTAAAAAATTTACATGTATTTCCAATAGAATTTTTTAAATATTCATTTGAAAAACTAAGGGGTGTTGGGGGGGACTTATGGAAAAATCCGGACATCCCTCAAACTGGAGCTTTTGTACTATCCAAAAGCTCAATAATCCTAGACCAAAATGACTAGGAGACTATAACAAATATGGAGTTTAAAACAGGCTGTGCGAGGTATCAGTGCAATCTGCGTCATCTGCGTGCGACCTCGTTGGCAATGAACTCTCCGGTCAACGTCCTCGCTCACGGTCGACCGGTACAACTCCCGCGCGCTCTGCGCTCCTGGTACTGCAGGACATTGCACACTCAACTTAGTTTTTTTTTACGTCGTAAGTACATAGGCTAACGCATATATCCCCGCGGGGGT
Source organism: Tyria jacobaeae (assembly GCA_947561695.1). NCBI lineage: Eukaryota > Metazoa > Arthropoda > Insecta > Lepidoptera > Erebidae > Tyria > Tyria jacobaeae. The sequence goes on along the minus strand of OX387237.1, from coordinate 3,693,255 downwards.
GTGACAAACGCCCACATATTTTCCAACCATAGAGTAGTCTCAAATATGTAATAGCATTGCCGTCAACCGGACGCTGTATGACTGTGTATACTCTGTCTGATAGATAACTGTCCGATCTTAGTCTTAGTCGTCTTTTTCGACTACTACAAGAACAAAAGGGGTTGCCCTAATCTCACATGGCTGCACGGATGGCGTAGCGTTTTAAATGGTCACCTCGCCAATACGCTGCAACACCGTGTGTTGTGGGTTCCATCCCCGAATGGGACAACACTTTGTGTAATCCTCAAATTGTTGTTCTGAGTGTGGGTGTTCTTTGTGTCCGTTGTTTGAATGTTTGTAAAGAATTAACCCTAGTGCGGGAGTTCTTTTTGTTAAATGAAAAATATCGTATCCTTTGTTACAGAAAATATCGAAAAAAACGACGTTATATATCGCGGTAGTATATTAGATTGCAATCTTGAGAGTTCGATTCCCACTAGGAGTGTCTCTGTAAAGCCAGTTCGAGTAACAGGTAGAAGTAACATACCTGCTTGGCTATATACCGGAAAGTATAGTCACCTATCGAATGGGCACAATTTGACGTCATGTAATTTAGTCCTCTTAATAGGGGACAAGCCTATGCCGTCTACGGGGCACTGTGTGACTGTACTGTATATGTATCTACCGATCCTTTAGTCACCTTTACAAAACCCAGGGGGTCCTATTTAACCCCTTTTCAATATACTCACAGTTTTCCGATCTTTAACTACCAAAGTACATGGTAGATGTTATAAACACCTCTGCATATCCCTTGGGGATACAGGCGTGAGTTAATCTTGTATGTAGGCACAGCCAAGCCAGGTCTACACAGGTATTGAGGAGTTAAGAATCCAATAACTGAATCTTAGAAGAAATTTGATTAAGGTCCTATTAGCATACAAACTTTCGTGAGTTACATTCATATTTATTTAAATATATGGTTTTACTCACGTGTGTATTTCGGGGATGCCCGACTAATTCAATCGAAGTGTAAAAAGGTCTCCTGTCGAGACCGAAACTAGTCGTGCATCCCCGAAATTAACACGTGAGCAAAACCGTACATTTAAATAAATAAGGTTCCCTGTGCCTGCGTCTTGCAAATTGACTACTTATTTATAGAGGATAGAATATAGGGTACTCAATACTCAATATTGTATTGCACGCTACAACGGTTAGAACAAACACTGGTGTTATAACATAGTGCTTATAAATATATGTAGATCATGGTGGACCCTGTCGGGCAAGCAACTTAAGAGCGAGGAAGACATACATATATTACAACGTTCAAATAGTATTTAAATGTAACGATAACAGAACAGATATGTTTTTGTTGTTGTTTTTACTTTATTTTCTCTTTATGATTTCGATATTTGTATTTATTTTAAGCATTTGGTCAGAAGCAGTTCTTTTAGCTTGTGTGTAAATGTGCGTAGTTTTTCTTTGTTTAGGTAGGGTAGGGTAGGGACAAACGAGCAGAATGGTCACCTGATGGTAAGTGACATCCACCGCCCATGGACACCTCACGAGTCACAAGTGCGTTGCTGGCTTTTGAGGTTTCTTAGTGAATATGTTGTTTGCTTATAATTTCATTTTGTTAAGAAATCGATGTGGTTCTTTACAAATTTGCATATTTCCAGTATGTACCAACATATCAGTATCAGAATTTTATGCTCGTTAATATATGGTTTGCAATTATATCAGTATTTTCAATGTTAAATAATGTTCTTATATATATATTTTTAATAATGTAAAAAGTGTTGACGCGTCTGTATTTATATAATCTATTTATACTAACAGTATAAAGACGTATTCACCGCGGAGGAGAATAGAGCCACCCCATCCCTCCGCGAGGGCGTCGTAAAAGACGATTGAGGCATCGGACTGTCACCTATCAGACACGACATATACAGTCATACATTCCCCGATGGACGGCAACAACCTTCCCATACAAAAAGTGGGCGTTTGAAGCCTCTTCTTGCCCCTTGGGTATATGTATGTAATATTTGTATTGAAGCTGAATTAAGCTCTAAAATTTTCAATCAGATTTGAATGTTGCTTTTTACATATAATAAAATATCACGCTGCGCTTTTAAGGAGCGGAGCTGTGACCATGAACCCGCGGGAAGTAAGGGCATAAAGGTTATTTTTTAAATAAGAAGGTAATGTAATCTATACAACTTCTAAGTTCATGAAAAGATTTAGATGTCGTTAGTCCAAGTCTTTTGTCGTCAACCGGCCATTGCGATGTCATATACAAACATACACACGCACTTTACTAACGCAATAGGGCTCCGGCCTATTGCCGATAACCTGGCACTTTAAGAATTCAAGATGGCAAAATTGGGAGTATATAGAATGAATTTAAGTAATTCAAAGCGGTAGCGCCATGCTTAAGGCACGAATGGGCTCGGCTCGTCCGGAGCGATACCACGGCCTCAAAGAAAGCCAGTTGTGAAGCAACGCTTGCGTTGCAACGGTTCGAATTTAGTGAAGTTCTTAGAGGCCCAACACTATCTCCCCTCCGCTTTTTCCATCTCTACATATCCCTATCTTCTTTCCCCTCCTCGCAGCCCCTCAACACTTATCACCCTCAAAGGCGGGCAAGAATATTTGTATACGAACTAAATATGAGAATATGAAACTCACCGGGAGGACCCGTCCCACTACTCCAGGCTATTGTGCCGTGCCTATTTATATTATGTATATGTTTATGTTTAATATATGTATGTACATATGTATAAAACCATAGTAGATCCAGCCGATATACACGTACAACTAATCTTGTTAAAATCATGTTTTAAATGGTTCGCAATTACTGTACCAAACGTTCAGAGTCGAATAGCAGTTGGCCTTGGGCTGTAACTGATTTGTAATATCACATTTGTTGCCATAACAACATGCTTAGATAGAAGTTCAACACTAGCTATAGCCCGCGACTTTGTTTGCACATTTTGATAATTTTAAACCGTGTCCTATTCCGAACTGTAAACTACTATTGCGCCAAATTTCATCTAGTTCTGTTCAGTTGTAGTATTTCTTTCTTCTTCCTTCTTAACTTCTCCTAGCTTATCAGTTATCTTATTTAAATAGCGTAATTTTAGTTTATTAACTTTTAGCAACATAATATCACACGATAGTGTTTTATTAAATAGTAATGTTGTACACGAGATATTGTAATATAATCTACGTGATTTCAAAGAGCGGCCATGAGTTTGTTTGACCGATTTCTTCTCATAAAGCTCAACTATTTGGAACAAGCGGGTACAGATCAACACAGTAGTAGTAGTATTTAATTGTTTTATCTTTTTATAATTATTTTCACATTTAACAAGGCAACCCATAGTTGCGGTAACGCTGTGTGTATTAATCTATATTTTATTGAATAAGATGATTTAAAATAATTTTCGAGCAATTTTATGAAAAAAATATTTTTTATTGAATTTGAATATTTTAAATAACTAAAATATTAGGCTTGTAAAATGTATTACTCTCATTAAAACAAACTAAACTCGAGGGGTTTACAAGGAGCCACTGAAGAGTTATACTATCCATCTCCAGTCTCCATCATCTCCGTTCAGCTCCGAGATGCCAAAAGGGTTCAAATTCGTTTATAAGTGACACTAATAAAGCTTGTTGAAAACTATATGATTTAAGTATTTTTAAATCTATGTATATAGCATGTCCTTCCTCAGGGTTCGAAGTAGCCACATACCAAATTTAATCAATCGATTCAGTCGTTTAGCCGTGACAAGGTAACAGACTGATAGATGGCGTTACTGGCACATTTATAAAAATGTAAACCTATCACATCTACACGTGGGGACCAGGAAGCACTCTTGAAATCTCGTAACAGGAAGACAGTGCTGGACCATTATGTATGGAGCTTGAAACAAACAACAAGCTCAGAGGTGAACGGCCGCTCAGTGACAATGACATTTTTCACGGACAACGGCGCACAGAGCAGTACAGCCTCTGACTTTACAAAAGAAAATATTAGAACTATTTATCTTGCGACTGATCGGCCGACTTGTTTCCTCGTGCGACACGAGCGTGACATGTTCAACAGTAAATCTTGTTAACAACGAATCAGAGGTTAGCGCCATCCATGATGCGAATTGATAATCTTTTGTACTCTTTTTTGAGTGTATGTATGTGTGTGTGTGTGTGTGTGTGTGCGCGCGTGTGTGCGCGTGTGTGCGCGTGTGTGTGTGTGTGTGTGTGTGTGTGTGTGTGTGTGTGTGTGTGTGTGTGTGTGTGTGTGTGTGTGTGTGTGTGTGTGTGTGTGTGTAGCCTAGACGGCCTGACGGATTTCGACATGTAAGGTTATAGTAAAAATACAATAATAACAACAAATGATTAAATCCTACGTTATTTGGTCTAGAAAAATTAAATATGTCAATTCGTTTTTTTTTTTTATTATACATATAGGGGGACAACGACGGGTCACGTAAATGACAACCGCTGCCCATGGACAGCTCATACTCACAAGTTGTATATGTGCCGCCTTTAAGGATGATGAGGGAGTGGTAGGAGAACGGGGGTTTAGATAAGGGAAATAGAGGAAGGGGAGGAGGGGAGGGTAAAGAGGAAGGGGGAAGTTGGGCCTACGGTACACTCACTCACTCGACAATACAATGCAAGCATTGTTTGTCTATCGGTCTTCTGTAAGACCCTTTCGTACCTAAGCACGGCTCGCTCACTTCTTTATAAATACAATTTAAAATTTCTGCTTCTGAAACGTTGAAAACGCTATGGTGTGTCGTTGCACAATTCATAAACAAATAATAATTATAACAATAATTCTTTATTGCAACAAGAAGTGATCACCAACAGTGCAGCGCGGATTCCCAAACTAACGTGAGCTGTATGTTGGGAGTCACTTCATCGTACCTGCAGGTTCTCTTTCAACCAGTTTAAGCGTAAGATATTAAGTGCGCGAAATAATTGCTTAGATCATTATCTGAATACTGTAATTCGTAATCTATAACTAACCAGGAGTATTGGCAATAATGGTTATGAGATATATTTAGATATACTCTTCATTGTATATCAAATAAATTACATTTTTACTGTATAAATATACTTAAACACTAACGATCAAGTATACACTGATTGTGAACACGAGAAATCAGTAATAGGTATGAATATAAATGCTTGTTTACATGCATGCATGCAGATAATCTTTACACCAACATGGCGGGCAGAGTTTTAGTATGTTTGCCAAAACTTTTTTTTTTAATTAAAGATATTTTTTTTGGGGTCGCAGAAAAATAATGTACCTTATAAAGATATCTTTAAAAAAAAACTGTCAATGAGCCAATTCGAGGAAACGTTCACAAAAAAGGGAGGCAGCTAATATACTCGTATGTACAGTCGGGTTTTATATTTGTGTGTTTATTTTTTTATTTGTTTGATTTTAAAATACAACTTCAACATTAAACAAGATGTCAACGTTTAAATAATTTGAAGATTGTAATCAATAAGCTCACTAACGTTCACAAATATTGATTTGCTGCTAGCTAATCGACGTTGTAACATATTTCTAAAGTTAAATAACATTATTAACCAAGTTACGGTTCTTAAGGCAGGTTTTTATAAATGGCTACTGCTAAAATACTAAAATTAACTTAATTATCAGCCGTCTGATCCCAATCAGAGCTTGTACTCTGGTAACCATACTGTCGATAAACATACGATGAGATATATACTTATGCTCATCCCACATTTATTTGTGGGTGCGTGGGCATTGTACCCACGACCTCTGGCTCAGCAGCACGACCGCTAACCTCTAGCTTGACCAACAGGCGAGTCACAACATACAAGATTATCTCTATTTTCAACATAGTTCAGTTCGATCTCATTGTAAAATCACTTGAATTTATTTATGCTGGCTTATTATACTTTGGGTTATTTCAAAACGTTTACACTTAAAAAGTTTTCGTGTTCAACAATCATTGTTCCAAACAATCCAAAACAATTTTAAAACAATAGCTATCGTGTTATTTAATACAGGAAGAGGAAGCTAGCCGGCTGATTGATTGCGGGCCACTGGGAACCGCTTTCTTCTGCACTCGGTTGCGTTTTATATGTGCGGATATTTGACGTGTTTTTTTTAAATATAGATGGACAAACGAGCAGACGAATCACGTGATGGTAAGTTACTTCCACCGCCCCTGGACACTTGCAACTCAAGAGTCACAAGAGTGTTGTAGGGGTTGGGAGACACAAGAACATTACTAAACGCTACATTGTACTACATACGCTACATTACATTACTATAAACTATTTCATTATTAAACTTAAGCATGAATAGCACAGTTTATCAAGCAATTAGACAGCTGTCCGCCATGATCAGCTGGCTTAGTTGAAGGATCAGTTCTTTTATAACAGAGACATGATATATACTACTATCGTTTTTTTTTTTAAATATAACTTACACTAGAAAGATTTCTCTGTCGCGTGGAATTTAACAAACATATAAAAAGACACAATGGACAACCACACTCGGTACAACTATTTGTGGATTATACAAATTTCCTACCGTGTTGGAGTCGAACCCACGACCTCGGGCTTCTAATGATATCTACGTTCACTAACCACTAGACCAATAGGACAATAATACTGCATCTAAGGGGGATGCGAATGATGTTCACCGCAACGGGTGACGATTATTATATAAACAAATATTATAAATTTAGTGCAATGCTAACAACACACAGACAAAGAGTGATGTGACGTCAGAGAGGGGTGCGCCGGCGCAGCCAGCCGCGACACCCCGCTCCATTGAGCGTTACGTTAGAATTTCATGTACTGTTTTGTACTAAACACTAATATACAATGACTAACACCGTTTTTGTTGTTTTAACATCTCTATTAAAGTAAAGCATACATATACTCTCGCCTGCATTCAATAAGATGTAGTCAAAAGCGTAATACATCCTCACATTATAGCGAACAACTAAAGCCCTTACGTAATACAAGACCTACTGACGTCGTCCGGGTACTGTATGGCTGTATATATACATATATGCTGTCTGACAGATAACAGTCCGATAATTTTTAAAAGAGATGGTCCCCCTATTCTATTCCTCAAAGAATGTTTGCAATGTAGCCATTGTGTCAATCGATACTTAGTTGTCGCTTAACTTCATGGAGTGGCGCAGCAATGTTTAGAGAAAATCTGTTTAAAGTTCTAAGTGAAGCGGTCGCCTGAAACACGAGTTTACCTTAGCTGAGACAGGCAGCAATTAAAGTTTTTGAAATAAATGTCATTATATACCTTCACGTGTACAAAAATATGAAAAAAAAAGTATTTTATTTCAAATAAGCACATGTAACTTAAGGATTTTATATAAGTGAAGAAACTAAGTTAAGGATATGATAGTAATTGAAATGTATAATTATTTAATTATGTAAACATATTTATATACTAAAGTAAGATGTAGTGAAGAAAGGTGGAGAAATCCTCATGGGCTGTCGTCCGCCGGGGACATAGGCGGAGGGTTGTGCCGGACTTGACCGGCTAAAACCGCCGCGGTGTTTCTTCCTCGCACCTGTTGTCGAGGGCCGCGGGAAAACGTCATTCTTCCGCGATCAGCAGGTGACTCACATCACTCATTGAGGGAGGCGCGAGGAACACTATGCGCCTCCAACCTCGGCCCCGCTAAGCGAACTGAACCCCAGGAACGTCCTCGGGTCCATTCACGGAGGCCGAAATTGGGCATTGTCACACCATACGCTAGTTAATAAATTATCAATAGATATTTCCAGTTACAATTTATAGATTCAGTTTTTGTATTAAAGACGAAGAATTCTAAAACCCTCTACTAAAAGACCCTTTTTTGTTGAAGTTGACTCTTACCGACTAAATACCAACCCGGTGTTCCCGTACCCGTCTCACTATCATCCTCCAAAATTTAGCAAAACCTCGTGGCCCACAGGGTACTCAAAACGCTACTATACCCGTCACAAAATGTCTTATTTAATTAGTATCAAATAAAGTAATTATACTACTATGTACCACTAATAAACCACATTGTACCCAATAATTAGTTAATTAGTAATCTTGTTATCGTTCGTCTGGCAACGCAGCGTCTTATTTCATCTCTACAGATCCAACATCTTTTAATCAAGATTCAATGGTTATTGAACCATTTGAGGTCGTGTCTTTTGGAATTGCCATATCAGCTTTATAGAATTCTACTATTGCACCAACACGCGCTTTGTATAATCCATACTAATATTAAAAATAAGAAAGTAACTCTGTTTGTTACACTTTAACGGGTAATCTGCTAAACATATCGGATGAATTGATTGTAGCGAAAATGAAATTAAAAGGTGGCTAAATAGGAGATTATAGTTTGTATGAGAAACCAATCATTTGTTAAGTTTGGCGTGTTTCAAACGCGAACAAGACGACCCGACGAGTCTACCTGCAGACAAAGTTACGGGAGCTCACGAATTTTCTATATTTTTTATTGTTTATTCAGAATACAGACCAAGCCCTACTTTATATATATAGATCTATTTATCCTAACTTATGTTAATACAATATGCGAATGTCTGTCTGTTTGTTACAATTTCACGTCATAAGCTATTGAACCGATCATCATGGTCTTTTAAATCAGGTTGACAGTGGTACACACCACACGACTGATATCACGGGTCTATAAGGGCATGACATATCGTTATTATATAGCAAAAAAGTAAAATAAGCTTTTAGCAAAATAGGAGGCGTCTTTATGTTCGACTGTATATATATATGTTTATGTACATGTTTGAGGTTTAGCGATAATTTTGCCTATTATCGGAGGATTTCCAAAAACGGCTACAGGTTATTCATTTATTATTATAGGAGCAATAATCGTCAATGTCAACAAATCGGGCAAACTTCAGTACAGTAGCAAATATGTATATATAATCAATGTAACACGCAACAACTGACACAGCTAGTAATTATATATAAATCCAGTCTCCCACTAGACTATTAACATTACGCATCCAATACCAGTTAGAAGATGAGTTTCCACTATGTCGGTGAGTCCGGTATAAGACCAGCTGCAACAAATGCCCTAGATAAAATTGTGTCACTGGGAGAAAGCTAGCTTGTGTAGCTGGCTAGCTGCTTTTAGCAGTAAGTAGATAAGTAAAACCTGTTTACTCCCGCAGTAGTTTCTACACGACAAGTTCGTTTAAGGTTATCGAATCATTAATAATAACATTCTGTACATATATACACATCTAGTCACAAAATAAGTTTAGCGAGGTAATGCATTCTCAGTCCCGTTTCTTTATCTGAGACCTACGGTATAGAGCTTGGGGAGAGGAGCTGTTCCTTCTACAAATCTACCTATTACATGATTGCCTAATACACGAATCCATTGCATCAGTCCATCTAAAGATTGTCTGTAAGAGATCGCAACTAGCGATAAGACCGTCGTTAACATATGTTTGAAATGCTGTTAATCCTTAAAGGTGTACAATAAAGAGTATTGTATTGGAGCTCCCCTTACTTCTCTCCAGCCTTAAAGGACTACATTCCCAAGAAGGCCCGACGTCAGGCAGGCTGCCGGCCATAAAAGAAACTAGCCGAGTCTCCAATGTACATACATACATATAACATAGATAACAAATAAGATGATGATGACGATTGTTTGATTTTAAACCCCAAGCTTTATACTTAACGCCAACCAGCGAAGCCCAGTGACCCTAACATATTTTATTTATATTAGATTGACACATACACGCACTCACGCATATACTCTCGCTACTACTACCCGTTGGTAGGCAGAGGCGTGTTAAACACACAATATTTCCCAACCATTAATTCCCAGTCTCAATTACGTAATAGGACGCAGGCTTGCCCTCATCATCATGCCATCATCTCATAAATGATATATAAACATATCATATCAGCCTAATTATATTCTCAAATCAATGGAGATGGCATTTATTGTTATGAATAAGGCCTAGGAATAACGATCAAGGCCGATTTTTAAAAAAATTGTACAAGAAATAAAGTCACATAAAAGAAAGTAAAAATTATCATACGAAACACAATTTTCCTTAAACAAAGTCTCTCGTTACCCGGTGTCTCTCCTAATTTTATTTACTAATATAATTTAACATAGTAAAAAGATCTTCACAGAAAGGGAGCTTTACAATAAACGGCAAATACAATTTACCAATCAATACCACCATTAATTAAAACTAGTCTTCCTTTACTGAGGGTGGCTGATTGGAGGTCCTCAGAGGTCTCAGGGATCTTGTTATTTACTACCCTCTGTGTCAGGGGTCAATTAATTTGTGGGCGGATTGCTAGTAAGATTACACGTAACAAAAGAAATGCTGAGACTTTTACCCGGGTTAGCAAGAGGGAGGGCTTGTTAAGCGATAGAGCCTAGACAATAGACTGGTTTTCGACCTGTGACGTTTCATTTTAAATTCAGAAAGTGGAGAGGGGATATAAGAGGAGAGGAAGGCGGAGAGGGATGTTGGGCCTCCGCAAGCGTTACTACACAACTTGTTTTCTGTGAGGCCGTGTGCCTAAGCATCACTTTAGCACTCTCGCGGGAAGAGACGGTGTGTTCTACTGCACCCACACCCACACGGCACTTAATAAGCTTATTTTATATAGTATAAAGTACTAGAAAGAGTGAAATAAAAACTAATTTACTTCACTTCAAAAAGTAGTAGGTTCTCAACTCGGTTGTATATTTCAGGTTGCACGTTTTACGATTGGAAATTTTGCCGAAAAGAATTCGAAAGGCGGTTGTCGACGTTTTTTGAAGTCAATTACTTAAAAACTGTCTCAACTCCGTCGTGTTTTAAATATGGATCAAGGTTATCATTAATTTTGTATTAAAATGATGTCGACGCTGAAATGTTACCTTCATTACAGTAATGTATAGTATGTATATAACCTGGCGTTGCTCCAACACTGTTGTAATTCATGATGCAATTAATACATTTTTTGATTATATTACGAAATATTTATATAATGTTTATTGTCACTGCACCGCTCCTGAGGTTCTCAGCGTGATGTTAAGTAGCTAAGCCTAGTTTATATTAGTTTTTTTATAGGTGGTAAGTTACAACCGCAGTGACAAAAGAGTAGGGGAGTGATGAGATCACACGCGGTCGTCTGATCCCAAACTAAGCAGAGCTTGTACTAGAGTAATCAGACTGCTGATAAACATACTTACATATTTCTAAATATATGCATACTATATAAATTACACCCATACGTGGGATAAATACAATTATTTGACGGGCTTGTTGGTCTACTGGTTATTGACCCTGACTGCAAAATCGGAAGGTCATGGGTTTGATTCCCACACAGGACAAAAATTAGTGTGATTACTGTGTGTTTGTGTCCGTTGATTGAATGTTTATAAAGCCCCCCGAGACACAGGAGTTATTCCTAATGCTTTGTCTTGAAAAAATAAAATAAAAAAATAAGAAAATTTGTCCGGGATGGGAATTAAACCCACAACTTCAAGATCAACAGTTAAGATCACTGACCACTAGACCTACAGACGAAACAAAAAAAATTTTTATTGCCTCGGACTGAGCTCTAAAAAGGAGTCTGCGGGAGGGTTTTTCGAGTGTATGCATGTATGTTTGTATGTGTCTATTTCTTTGTCACGCCATAGATTTTAGACGACTTGATGTATTTCGACATGTAAGGTGCTATTTAAATTGTCTTAGCAGGGGAATATAACATTTCGAAATACCGGCACCAAAAAAAAACCTTTAATCATTCAATCGGCTTTTATATACTTTCATCAGTTTCACTTGTTATCAATAATTTATTTAAATACGATCGCATATCAAACTCTGAGGGGGCTGGGAGTTGGAAATAACTAAATTTACTTTTAAAATAATTCAACGGTAATTTAGTTTAAAAAAAAATGTCTAGCGACCGATAAATATAAGAAATAGCGCCACAATTTGACACGCGATAGTGGAACGGAAGAGGCCTCTGCCGCCGCACTACGTCCGATAGTGATGCGACACAACCGTTCCTTGTTCCGCGGGAAATTGGCGCAAATTATTTTATTTCTGCAAGAAAATTAATAACTGTTCTGATAAAATAAATATTGTTATTTTTCAATCAAAATATAGGTTGGTATATTGAAGTATTTGAGTAATGGCTTGTAAAATTTGTTGATGGTTTATCTGTTTTGTGCGACGATGCATTTTTTAATGTTATTAACACCTTATGATGGAATGGAAAGAAGCGGGCTGGAATGGAAAATTATCGGGCATTAGAGTTTACACTAACCCAGTTTTATTATATAAATGTACACTGTTGAAAGGAAATCTGAGAAGAGAGAGATTAATGAACAGCAGATTTCTACTGCTATCAAATGCCAAGGCACGAAAGTGCCGGCTCGACCGGTGCGATACCACGGCCTCATAGAAACCGGTTGTGAAGCAACACTTGAGTGGTATTTCCTCAAATTTAGTGAGGTATCCGGAGGCCCAATTCATCCCTCTCCTCTTTCCTCTCCCCGCATCCCTCACCCCCCTCAAAGGCGGGCAGCGCACTTACGACTCTTGAGTAGTAGTTGTCTATGGATGGCCGTTGTCATTTAATAGCTATTTTGTAGTTTTCTTTAATCTTATATCTTTAACACTTAATTCATAAAGATAACGTCGATGTATTTTTAAACAATTATTTCCTTAGCTACCATACGATAAGGACAGGCTGAAATCATATTAAATATTTATAAGTTAGCGTCTCTTTCTCTCAAGTCCTACATAATGTGTTAACGTCAAAATAATACATTTAACTTTCACAACAGATCCTTACACAAAACACTCCTCTTTGTCTACGGATGGCCTGTCATAAACATAACTAATGACTTTAGTTGACAGACGAATAAGATATTTTAATGACTTTGTTGACCATATCTTAGATATTGCTTTAACTTTTTTACTATGTTAAGTTTTTTACCCAAAGGGATATTCAGCGACGTTTAAAATGTACTCTTCTTCCATATAATTTAGTTCCACTAACGTAGTAAGCGATAGCCTATTGTCGTCACCTGGGCACTGTGTATTTTACTCCACTGAGGACCTTTATTTAAAGCTCATCGATCATCGCCCTTCACATAGAGAGATTATTATATAGTTTATAATACTAAAAGCTCACGTCACAAGTTTAATTTGTTCTCTTAGTTCTTCTTAATTCTCTCTAAATAAACCAAATGAAACCAAATTCAAGTCAAACTTTAATTACCGTTAAAGTGCTAACCATATACTGGTTCATCATAGGTACACTGTTGTTAGGCTAAATTGACTTGGCTTGTCAAAACGAATCATATGAGTCCAAACTCGACGGCATTACAAGAAGTCATTGAAGCGTGCCACTATTCGTCTCCTGGATTCATGGTCAGATAAATTCTAAGGGGCCATATAAAAAGTGTAGTATAGACATACTATATAAATACATACACATATAACGTTAATTTTCAATATTACAATTAGAAGTCGGTTATAATATACTTCCGAGATTTTCTTACATTATATGTAGTTAAAAGTGAAACTAACAAAAGCGTGTTAAATAGAAAATAATATAAAAAAATGCACTCAACTCCCGGAGTGCATTTTTTTTTATTTTTTTTCTGCCGACAGAAGTGAAAACTTATTTTGGCGCGTTAGACATTTTTTAGATGGGTACTAGGGTTATTGGGTAATTAATTGCATTTTATTTATAAATTGTATTTTATTATTAATTATTAGAAACTTTAAAATACATTTAATATTCCTTTATGAATCATCGTTAACAATTTCGACAACTCTTGTGTCATCATCATTATCATTAAAATTATTACAACCTAAAATAGAAACTATAGATTCATAGTAACTAAAATAGGAAATAAAATTTTTTGTTTCGAAGTTATTTAAATATCTCGTGAATACCGCATCAATTGTACTTTTATATCTCGTTGTGCTAATATTGCGTTGATTGGACATATGCGTCTCGTAACGGTGTCGCGAGTCCATAGATTTTATCTCATCTAAGACTATGCATACCACGATAAAAGAAGTTTTCACTTCAAAAAAAATATTGTTTGAAATTGTGTATTTACAACTTCAGGGTCCTGTTGGTCTAGTGGTTAGTGACCTTGTTTGCTGAACCGGGTTTGATTTCCACGCAAGAAAAAAAGTGTGCGATCCAGAAATAGTTGTCCCGGATCTGAATGTTCTTTGTGTTCTGTGATTGAATGATTGTAAAGTGACACAGTAATTATTCCTAATGCGGGGGTTGTCTTTTAAACAAAGAAAAAATAATCGTTTGTTAAGGCTTGTTGGGATACCGTATGTGAGATATTGAACTATTGTCTTAGAGTTTATTCTTACTGAACTGATGCGACGTGATGATGACAATCCCGGAATACAAGGTAACTAGTAGCTGCGGTAACTTTTCCATCATCCCGGTGTATACCGGAGGTGACCGTCCCTACTCCGCCGACAAGTCACAATGAGAGAGCGGTCGATACAGACGGAAATCTCGGCACAGTAACCGAGAGCTATATTTGTGTAGTAGAAATACATATTTATAATTGTTTAGTATATTTCACAAACTATGCAGCCTATACAATGACATCTGTTTTGCTCCTGAAGCTACCAGCGAGATGTTATAGTTTGAGATACTTACTTTTGAGATCGTAATATAAACTATTGTAAGTTCAACTTTTATTACATCGTTAGTTGAATCATATTCTAAACTGGAACATGGACATATATACATACAGTCACGCCTGTATCTCCTAAAGGGTAGGCAGAGGTGTATAGAATACAAACATTTTGCCATTATGGTACCACTAACGTAACAAGGGGCAAGCCCATTGACGTCAAGCGGGCACTTATAATTCATATCGGGCACACTAATTCATATAAGGCCTTATTTGCTCCCCCGAGAACCACACAACATTATTACTTATTCGAATCAAATTAAAGCAATCTTTATTTGCCGACCAAGTGTGTGTACATATGTATATGGTCTTATAACAGTATACACTATCGCAACTTAGCAGCCTTGCCAGGCATTGCAAACATTGTGGCATTGTGAGAGAACAGATACATAAATTTATTACGAATATTACAGTAAAATATTACATTAATGAATCAATAATGCAAAATACAAAGGCATTTATGACATGAGACACTCTCATACTGTCCTCAATATTATTGTGTATCAAAACCGCTTTTATCTTTTTTATGTATTTTTGTTGATATAATGTTTAGGTATATTCCTATTATTCAAATATATTCAAATATATGGCTCACTCACGTGTGTATGTTGGGAATTCCCGAGGAGTAAGTCGTGTGTGTGGTGTCCGATTCCGTATTACTACGGTACATCGGACACCACACACATATACACACACACACACATATTACTTTATTAAATATATATTTAAATGAACACACAATGTAACTAACGAAACTTTATTGTAATATATTAATTATGTTGTTTATATAAAAATATGTAATTTTTTAACAGTGGTAGAGACATGTTTAGGCACGAATAGGCCGGCTCGCCTAGTGTGATACCACGGCCTTACAAAAAACGGGTTATGAAGCTATGCTTGCGTTGCATTTCCCCGAAATCAGTGAGGTTCCCGGAGGCCCAATTCCCCCTCTCCTCATTCCTCTCCCCTCATCCACCCTCTCCTCTCTCACATCCCCTCACCCCCCTCTCTTCTTTCCCCTCCCCGCATCCCCTATCCCTCATGACCCTTAAAGGCGGGCAGCGCACTTACGACAAGAGTTGCAGGTGTCCATGTGCGGAGGTTGTCACTTACCATCAGGTGACCCTTCTGTTCGTCTGTCCCCTTATAACATAAAAAAAATGTTATTTGTTTATATAGGGACTTTGGTTTAGCATTTTAATTGTTGAGGGTGGCGGGTGTAGTCTGTCTCTGTGGCGCGTTTAAATTGTGATTGTCTCTTACTTTTGTGAAGTGATTTATGTTTCTGGACACAATATATTCACGAGGGAGAGCTCAGGCTCGATCGGAGTATTACCCCCGCCTTTCAGAAAACCGGCTGTTAAAAAGTGTTTGCATAGTGTGACCGAGTGAGTAAGATGACCGAGTGATTTGCCTATCCCCCCTTTCCCCTCCTCATTTTCCACTACTAGAAAAGGCGGATAGCCCTCTTGTCAGGTGACCCGTTTGCTCGTTTGTCCCTCTATGCCATTAAAACAATATATATACTCGTATGCGAATGTTATGTATGTTGTTACTTATTACTTTATTATTACGTTTTAGAAGACAGTTCCCGCATTAGGAATATTTTTTATGTGTGTGTGGGGGGGGGGGGCTTTACAAACATGCAATCATGCAAAACACCTAGACTCACGACAGGTATTTGTGGATTACAAATACCTGTCCCGAGTGTGGGAATCAAACCCACGACTTCCGGTTCAGCAGTCAGGGTCACTAACCATTGGACCAACAGTCCCGTCAGAGAATTGGAAAAATGTGGGTGTTCAATACACTTCTGCTTATCCCTTACGGGATACAGGCGTGAGCGTATCTATGTATGTTTTGATTATAATGTTCCTCAGGAATTGGGCTATCACATGACAAAAGAATGTTTGAAAGCGTTCAAATATTTATTTCCATTTAATCTATAGGTATTTTGGGACTGTCAAGAGAAGTCGAGACTAAGTGAGTCGTGAACAACTACCAGTTCCAATTAGATCCTACGGAGTGCAACAAGTAAATATCTCCAAGGACACTCTTATTCAAACACTTAAGTAGCGTGAACTAGCAATATATGCACTTAAAACATTTTATAATTTTTTAAACAATTACAGTTTCCTGTAAGGATTTAATAAATGTATGTAAATAAAATTAATAATTAGATCAGAATCAGTAACTCAATCTCTTCCCGGAGATGCTGTAAAAGGTGACTAAGGGATCAGACCGTCATCTATCAGACAGCATACATGTATACAGTCCCCGGATGACGGCGTTAACCTTGACACAATAATGTTTGGAACTATGTGGCCGCATGATACTCTGACTAGCCCTTCGTGGATACATCAGTAAGTATGTGTAATTCGACTGCTGGAGCTTGAAACAACTATAAAGTATATCTGAATTTTTATTGAAAGCCAAGCCTTTATATATATAATATATATATATAAAGGCTTGGCTTTCAATAAAAAAATTCAGATCTCTTTAAGCTGAGAGATTCGTCCCTCCGGCCGTGACGTAATAGTGATGGGAAGGATATCCGCACTCGGATATCTGCTGTTCGAGAGTTCAGATATTAATCGGATATCCAAGTGAAGTTCTTTTAAAATTATGTACATATCGATAAAATTTATATAGAACACTACCGCCTCTAAAGAAGAGAGAATAAAATATGATACATTCAAAAAAATCGCAAGCGTAGAGACGTGAAATATGAAAAAAATATACGTATATATGGCTAAACCAAGCTACACAAGTCCAGTATTTATTTTGATCTGTACTGATACGCAAAGCATATCAATGATAGTTCAGGTTATACTGGTCAACGATATTTGACAGACAAATTTAAAAGTTGATGTGAGCAATTAATTACACACATACATATATTCATAAATACACTGGCCTTTTTCCGCGAAGGGTTTAAACGTCCACATTTTGCCGACAATCACTTAGTATCACTTACGTAAACCACACTCTGGCTTACTTATTGCCGTCCACCGAGCATTTTGCTATCATGTTACCCAAACTTGCTCTTCCCCCGGGAACCCAAAGGTCACTTAATTCTGGTAGAAATTCCACCACCAGGCGATCTTTAGTACTTTATTCAGTTGTTTTTCCTCAAAAGTTGCACTCCTTGTAGTAACTAATCATAATTTCAAAATGGTGGTTGGCGCGTAATCGAAGCGGTAGCGGTACCCCAACTTTTGTTCCCTTCAGCGTCTACTGCATTTTAAAAATCAAAAGATATCTTTTTTTTTATATAGGATGGATAGATCGATGCTAGAATTAGAATAATACATATAAGTTTAACAAACATATTGTACAAAGGGCGGCCTTATTGCTATATGCAATCTCTTCCAGGCAACCTTAGGATGGAGCAAAATTATTCGGAGAGACGTTGGTAGTTTGAAGTCCATTTCAAAAGAAATCTTGGGTTACCTAATATCTATAGAAACATACAGATATTCTGTACATTCAGTCCTACTTAAATATATAAGTACAAAATATACATTAACAGTATAAAAATATATATGTATGCCTACTTAAATTTTATTTTTCGAAAGTTCTTTATTTGAAATCTATGCAAACATTTCAGGCCAGTTTGACAATTAAATTACATAAGTAATGTTTCAGAACGTATGCAATGACGAGTGGAAGCAACATACTAACTATAGACATAATTGAAGCTTGCATTCACATGAAACTAGAGCAGACTTTGTTGTGTGCCAAAACTTACGATAGACCTTAGCAATAGTAGTTTCCCGGCTGATAGTAATAGATAACTGGTTTTATTCTATTACATATTATACTCTTCACTACACATACTAAATAAAAAACTATTTTTTATGATATAGGAACATACAGGTCACCTGATGGCAAAAGAGGGAAGATGAGGAGGAGGAGGAGAGGACAGGGGAGTTGGGCCTGCGGTACCCTCACTCATTCTGCGATTCATAACTTAGTATTACGCTGGTGGAGTCGGCCCACACATTAGCCAATGCCCTTAAAAGATATACTATACTAAGGAACATCATATTCGGCATATATCATAGGTCGGCAGAAGCGTGTCCAAAGCCCACTTTTTGTCAACCATAACTTGACTGTTCGCAGTGCAAATCTCTGCTTAACGAGAGAGTGGTTTAAGAAAGAGTTTTTTAAGATAGTCCAGTCACTATAGTGCCACGTAACTGCACTGATTTTATGAAGAGAAATAACGCTTGCCATTATTTATCTCAGAGAGTTAAATACCTTTCTCTACAGTATACTTTCCATAGTTTACGTGGGGACAGTAGAATTTTGTCCCACTTTCGTAATAGAAAATAAAATATTCCTGTCTTCAGGACACTGTATGTCTACGTAAACATACTATTGGATAGATAACAGTCCAATCCTTTGTTTTCCTTTACGTCACCCACCGCAAAAGCTGGTCCTGTGTGTCTCTGTGTCCCTATCATACTGTACCGACAACCACACAGAACCATTTCGTGATCACTATATGCTAAAGGGATTTTTTTCATATTATCCAATGCTCCTAAGATATGTGTATTGCGACTAAAATATGTAATACACCAAAATATAATAAATAACATGATTTAAGAGTATCAAACGGTTCGAGTTTTCGCCAAGGGTTAGCCAAAGATACTTCTCTTGGGACATACATTTACGTAATATATAGATGTTTGTACTAAAATATGAGATCTCGGCTATATTTTTCAGTATTTATGGACTTCAGTAAACTGTGTGACACTTTAAGATTCGTTTATATCACTTATTTACTGTCGTAAATATGTCGTTAGTTACTAAAATCATGTCAAACAGGCTTTGGTGGCACATGTTTATTCTACAAACTGCTGTACACTGCTTTATAAGCTATGGAGTAGCGCAATGACTATGTTATTCAAGATATTGGTTATTAAGGGCTAAAATTAGAGAACTCCACGTTAAGACTTACACATGCATGTATCCCTGAAGGGGTAGTCAGAAGTGTATTCAACATTTTTTTTAATATAATTTCCCAGTAACGTAAAAGAAGGCAAGGCTGTGGCCATCAACGGGATTAGAAATTGAATATTGTTTTTTTTAGTATTTTATTTAAAAGGGAACGGTACAACAAGAGAACGCAATGTGTGTAATCTAATACACTTCTCGTCAGCAGGCAGGTCAAGATATCGTATCATACGAAATTCGAAATTGATTTCCAATTGACACGTAATATAATGTATGTATGTAAAAATAAGGAGACTCGGAAATAAAAAAAAAATCTAATATTTAGTAGACTAAAGTATGATCAAGTAAATTTTCTCTTAGTTGAGATCAAATTTGTAATTCAAAGCAAGCAATCGCTAGACTTCAATTTCGTGCACGAATTACACTTGATAATTCTCGTAATGCGTATTGTTGGTGTGACTTCAGTTAATTCTAAATGATCTGCTTCGGTCCACTGCACACTGGTCCAGTGACCGTAAACATCTTAAATTAGAAATAATTTTAAGAGAAAGTGTAGCAACTGAGCAAAAAATTGTCCATTAATAATATCGGTTTGAAAACATGTAATAACATTGATTTAAGTTTTTTTATATACTGTAGTGGTTAAAGTGTTGTCGAATGATGTCTGTTGTGTTTTTTGTTTTTATACTATAGGGAGACAGACGAACAGGCGGATCGCCTGATGGCAAGTGAAGGGGTATACGGGAAGGTGAAAGATGAGAGCGGGATGCGGAGATGGGAAAGAGGAGAGGAGTCAGTTGGGCCTCCGGAAACCTCACTCATTTCGGGGAAATCAACGCAAGCGTACCTTCACAAACGGTTTTCTGTGAGGCCGTGGTATCGCACCGGTCGAGCGCACCTGACTTTATCTAATAATATAATAGTAACTCTATATCACTCTCATTAAGAAAACGATTGCACCGATCTCAGATGTCGTAATAAATTAAGCTGTTTAGTCTGGGTAGGGTGAGACAACGAATCATCGTACATACACTAGAAAGACATAACCTTCGTCCCTCCTTCTTCAGTCTAGTAAAAAGCGCTATAAGCTTTAATATACTTAGAAAGGTCTCGACCGACAGCAGAATAAGATCCGAACTTTAAATAACAAAATGTAGGTATACATACACTTACACATACATCCCCAAAGGGGTAGGAGAGCAAACTTATTGCCGTCATGTACTCTCTGATAGATAAGCCTGACACAGACAAAATGTGTACAAACTTATGGCCGTCATGTACTCTCTGATAGATAAGCCTGACACAGACAAAATGTGTACAAACTTATTGCCGTCATGTACTCTCTGATAGATAAGCCTGACACAGACAAAATGTGTACAAACTTATTGTCGTCATGTACTCTCTGATAGATAAGCCTGACACAAACAAAATGTGTACAAACTTATTGCCGTCATGTACTCTCTGATAGATAAGCCTGACACAGACAAAATGTGTACAAACTTATTGCCGTCATGTACTCTCTGATAGATAAGCCTGACACAGACAAAATGTGTACAAACTTATTGTCGTCATGTACTCTCTGATAGATAAGCCTGACACAGACAAAATGTGTACAAACTTATTGCCGTCATGTACTCTCTGATAGATAAGCCTGACACAGACAAAATGTGTACAAACTTATTGCCGTCATGTACTCTCTGATAGATAAGCCTGACACAGACAAAATGTGTACAAATTTTCCTTCACTATTTTATTAACTGAATGCTGTTTTTCCAGCGACCTTCAATTTTATTTGTTTTTCAGAATCTTCCTATATCAATAAATCAATTTATTGGCATCAATTTCAAGCTTATTTAGAACTAGACCAGCTAATAGTAGAGATGATGTTATGCGCCGTATGCTGAAGCACAGGTTTCTAACCTAATAATAAGATACTATTGGTACATAATTAAACTTTTTCGTAATTATAATTATATAAATATTATCGAAATTGTTAACATTTAATTTAGGGCAATAAATTATTACTATTGTGGGTATTATATACAGTAACTTTATACGTGACATCGATTGCGTAATTCTATTTTGTAATCACATCACAACAGTCCGTTTTCTCTTCGTCTGTGTCGTCACTCTGTCAACATTAAAAAAATAAAAAACATGATGAACGATGAAATAGTGAAGGCGTGGAAGCGTAACAAATAATAAATTATAATTTACTTAAAAGAAAGTATATATCCGCCATCAATGAGTATCATGATAAATAGTAAAAATGTATATTCTTGTATATATTACAACAAAAGTATTTATTCGATTATAATGGAGACAGACGAAAAACGGGTACAGTTATTAATAGTTGTCGATAGTTATTGTTAGTTGAGCGTAGAAGAAAATACAAAATGACGGCATACATCATCCCACAGGAGGACTAAAAAGGCTCGTTGACGGGTTACAAGTGCATTTTTTCGGACGGAGACGTACCCTCGGATTCATAGACTTTTTTAATGCAGAAAACCTACAAAACATCTACAAAAGAAAAAATCTACAATCTACAAATGAAATATATAGGTAGATGTACGACACAGACCTAAACTTTAAACAATTTTCAACATTTTATTTATGCATAAATATACATACTTCTGTTGGTGTGCTGATGGTGGCAGATACAACTCGTTACCGGCAAGGAGCTAATCGATAATTCTTAAATAAATTTCGTCATGTTAAGAGTTTCTATACTACACGTTTTTATCATGAAAGGCAAATTGCAGGCAGTTATCTACTTTTTAACCGACTTTAAAGGATGAGGTTCTATGTTAGAGTCTATGTATTTTTTTACATATGTTAAGCCATTTATCCGTCAAATGTCGATCGATTTCTTAAATTTTTATGTTTCACTAAAGAGGAACTGCGCGGTTGTCCCCTTGTAAGCAAATCTGGATTTGAACATGGTCTATTTTATATGTTATCAATTTTGTTAATCAACTTTTATATCTCCCACATTCACAATTTCTATAATACTCGTAATAGGATATACGAGGTTACGAAGCGACTCTCCTGTAGATAACTGTCTGTTGTAAAGCATTTTGCTGAACTGAAAATACAGCTGATTAACATCCCAGTGTCCCAGCTTTTGTATAACAAATATACAGGTCAACGGTTAACACTCAGAATGGGAATAAACCCGCGGATAGCTCGCGAATAAATTGCGATACTTCTACGTACAAATACAACGAGTAGTGATGGGAAAAGTTGGAAAAGTCGGATATTTTGAGAGGATAATATCTGCGGTTTTGTAAGTATTATTTGCTTTTTGTAAATGGGTTTTCGTGATGTGTCAAGTGTTAAGCGTTTGGGTTATTTTGTTATCATACGACAGCTATAAATGTCAATAATGAATGGAATAGAGTCTTTATTAATGTTATTAATTCGCAAAGTGTCCGGATGAAGACAATGAATTGCCTCTTAATTGTTTTTTTCTTATGGGATAGGCGGCAAACGAACAGACGGGTCACTACTAATACTACTACTAACTATGCTCTTTCTAAGGCTCTGTGACGTGGCATTGATGTGTCAGATCAGTGTCATACGACAACGACACATGACGAGGTAGGCATTGTAGAATTATATAAATGTTGCCAATATAAAAACTTTACTCTATTTTCATTCTTTTTTTTTGTGTTGTTTTGTTTTGTTTATTTTCTAAAGTATTCTTTATATGTATATACTTCCTTTTTCTCCTTTCAAATTATAATGTGAGTTTAATACACTTCTGCCTAGCGCTTCAGGGCCTGAGTGGTATGTGTACGTATGTATAAAATTGTAAACGTGATTGATAAAAACTTGGGAGTTGTAGTTCTTGTAGAATATCTTTTAGTATGTCACCGTCTGGTACAACAATAATATTACTGAATACGTGTATGTAACAAGTATAATTTGTTTCAGGTAAATAATACTATATTACAAACATGGAAGATACGGAGACGGTGGGATTTACAGCATCACAAGGTAGACCTGTGTGAGTTTGTAATTAAGACAATTAGTTAAAATAAATTTCAGTGGTTTTTTGTAAAGAATAGTCAGTATATCAGTATTTAAGTTAGATAAATGTAAGCGTTCTTTGAAGACAGTAGGTTTCACTCTTCAGTCTTCAGAAAGTAAAACAAACTATATTTATATAAGATGTCTATTTAAAACTTACCTACCTGCCGCCGATACCGCTTACACCGAATTATCTGTAAAAAGAAAATGTAATGAAAACTAATATAAACATCTTATTTAAACAAGTATTACAACTATTAATAGTAATAAAACTGTCTGTCTGTTAGTATACATTTGAAGTTGTATTTGAAGCCTATTTATATATTACTATGTTAGGTTACAGTACAATCCCTTATATTGAACCGAGAACTACACGAGTTAGATTTGTAATTTAACTAAAAATAACAAATTTTTAAGAGATATCTATCTCCTAATAATTTGTATGTAATCATTTATTTAAAAAGAATTTATTCAAAACGCGGGCTAACTCAGAGTATAGCTTAAAATTCTACGGATAGATCACACACTCTAAGATACATTTATCACTATACGTTTGTGTTTAAATTTTTAAGTGTGCCTGTGTGTGTTAGAAAAGTGTCAATAAATTGTGTGTGTGCATGTGTGTTAATGTGTCTATGTCAAGGTTAACAATGCCGGCAGAGTTGCCAACAGTTACCTGTGCTATAACTTTTATTTATATATAAATAGACAGACGAAACAATTCTGTCGGAAATACTGTAGATTTGCTTAATGTTTAGTTTGTTTACTAGCCATTTATGCTCATAAATGTCTAGTAAACAGTGTAGCGTTATCATCAGAAATGCAAATAGTGCTCGAATTCATAATGTAATAATAATAATAATTAGGTAACATACACAACACAATAATGTATGTATAAATATATACATACATACATGCACGCATATATCGACGAAAGGGTAGGCCGACTTTTTGATAACCATAATTTGGTCCCACTAACGTAATGTATATATGTATCCGATATCATCCGATTGTATATATGTATCCATCCATGGCTATGGTAGATATCTATCAATCAATATTAATCAATGCTGCTGGACATAAGCATCTCCCAATGTGCACCACAACAGCTACACTTCTACTTTACTTCCTACCTTTCGTTTACCGATTCACGGCCGCTCCTCTAGGAGTCCTAACCCATTTGCTCTAAGAGTCATCCTTTGACAGATGAGGCCAGCCTTTATCTATTGAGCGTGCTTATTCTGCGATCGAAGTCGGTGAATTGTGTTTCTTTGTCGGATCACAACATTATTTATGATTTATCCAATAAAGAAACTCCAATCATAGCTATAAATCAGGTCAAGCCTAGTATCGTCACCCTTGTACTTTTCGGAATTAGATGTGAAAATTGGGTGTACATTGAAAGGGAAAAAGATGATGTAAGTGACGGAAAGGGATTTCGCTTTAGAATATCAACTTTAGAATATCAACTTTAAAATTAAATTAACAGCAGCTGGTAGTGACGTCATATCTGGTGTTCAATGAAAATGATGCTCTCGTTCTGACAGTTAGTAAAAATAATGTTTGACCTGAGTCATTTACACGAATAGCGAAAAGGTTACAGTATGTATGTTTAAGGTGAGAATCAAACCCGTGAACTTGTGTACAGCAGGGCGATATACGAGAAGTTGTTCAAATACTTAGTCTGTATGTAAAGTGTCTTATGTATGTGTGTGTATTCGTCATGATTTGCATCTATATATAAATAGTCATTCGTCTACTTGTGATAAGATCTTTGGCAAACATAAAGTCGTTAGTTTTAAATTAGATTCTCTAGTACAAAACATTGAGTTTGTAGTAAAAAAATAATAATATATAAGTGAAATATTTCGAATTGTACAACAATTTTCATTTAGAGAAAGGGACTTTTTCAGGGGAAATCTGAATTAATAAACAAAATCTACATTATAAGCAGCCGCCCAATGACACCCGCAACTCAAAAGCCACAAGTGCGTTGCTCTTTTCTTGAGGGTTTAAAGGTCATATCGGTCCGGCAATACGGCATGTGACAATTTGTTACACAGGCTGGTTCTGCGAGGCAAAAAAGTCCTGGAGAAGCGCACACGCAAGCCTATTGCCGTCAACCGGACAATGTATGACCGTATATATACTATCTGACAGATAACAGTCCGATCTCTTAGTCACCATCTACGACATATCCCTCCCACTTTGCTTTTGTATTTATTCTTTATTGCACACGAATTGCATTAATTTATAAAAATAAGGAAATGTTATTTACGAAGGCCTGCTTAACCCAACACTGAGTTGTCTTCCAGCAGACCTAGTAAATAGAGGATAATAATAACAAAATAAATAGCTAAAGCAGTCACGTGTACCTCGGAAGTGAAAATAATAAAAAGAAAAATGAAAGAAAAGAACAAAAAAAACTAAGTAACCCACATATTCTGTATACCTACTTGTACACCGATATATATACATATATGTATGTCATTAAACATATAAATACATATATTCATACATACATATAATCTGTCTGATTATTATTGTTCTAACTGATTATACATATTAGTTCATGCAGTTCAACCTTACTATGACATATTATTATTCCAACGAGCATATCATATTCCACTATTGTATAGAAAGAAACAAGATACATTTATGTCTTTGTTTTGACACGTGCGGAATGAGATTTGCTAGTATTTCTGAGATATAAACTCAATTTAGTACACACAAACGTTTGCTAATTGAAAATCTTTCCATTAGAGCCATGCTAAGGCACGTATGCCCGGTTCGACAGAAGTTAGAGCTTGCTTTGTTTTACAGAGTGAGTAACGGTACCCGAGGCCAAACTACCCCTCTCCTCTTTCCCATTCCCTCATTACCCTCAAAGGAGGGCAGCACTCTTGCAGCTGTCCATAGGCGTCGGTTGCCACTTACCAATAGGTTAAACGTCTGCTCGTTTACTCCTCTATACCATAAAAAAATATAAATAAAACAATGACATCTTTAGAATAACATTCCAAAGAAAATCGAGAAGTGGAGTTGTGTTGAGTGAATTACATTCCATTCAATTAAGGGAAAAGTGAGAATCAAGAGATATCAAGATGTAGTAAGAGATGATAGGAGTGGCAATTGAAACTCCAGCGACAAGTTAGTTAACGTCCTAACCTATGTTTATTTCGCTGACGTCAGATTAAAAAAACGACCATCCTTGCGCAATCGGGTAGAAAAAAAACGGGTTAATCAGAGCTGAAAGTCGAGCCTTGTCATCATTATATGCATTAACTACATATGAAATTAAACTTATAAATCAAAAGAAAGAACACTAATCAATATATAAACTAAATCAAAATCGGCCAACGCTTAAGGTGCCTTGAGGCCACGGATAGACGCGTGAGACAAAACATGCATCTATACTTAAATTTATTGATCAGTGTGTTAGTTTGAAACAGGGATATGTATGTATGTATAATTTAGTGTTATATAAAACTACATAAATGTAAATTTTCCCAATATCTCAATAAGAGACGCATGGCTTCAATCTATATTTAACGTCGCAAGGTCAAATCAAATCGAACCCAGTTTTTCAATGTCTGTCATCGTTCATAATAATTATGTAGCACTTTCATTCGACATAATCATAAATATTTATAGTCTATGGTCAACCAAATATGATTACGTAGTCGTCCTCTTTTCACTTATGCAATACACGTAAGAGTGATGAAGAAGGATTGTGTTTGGAGATAGATTTGTGTCAGTACGGTTATCACTGTCTCATGCATGTAGATGTGTAAAGTTTGAGTGAGACGGAAGACACGTGCGCTAAAGTTTAATAATAGATTGTAAAGATCAATGATCTATAAAATTGATGTTGTTTTATGATAGTGATAGGATGTTGTTTGCGGATATTTTTTGGCATATTCCAATGATTGATCTTTTCTAATTATATCCATTTTGTGTTATATTATTGGATACAAATAGAAATGTTATTAACTGTTACGATTGTAGTAAAATGGTAAACCATTAAGTTGACTTTAAATATTGAAGATCACAAGTCTTGACAAATCTATTAGCATCAATGAGTCTTCCACTGTGAGTTTTCTTTTATTAACATACATGTATAGATACACTCACGTGTACATAGCCAGAAGGGGAAAGGGGAGGGGGGTCGTTTCAAACTCCCACTTGTTGCGAGCCATCATTTAATCCTACTTACATAATACGGGGATAGCGGGGATATGGTAATAAAATTGATTGGCTATTTAAATATGTAGATTACAGCGAAGCATTTTGTGAGTTTGGTCATAGAATAAGTAAAAGGTTTCATTTGACATAGCAGACTTATTCTATTCTAGTCAGTAGATTATTCGATACATATAGGTTGCATGCATGCAGTTTTAAGCTTAAAAGTTACCTATGAGAAGAGTAACAAGCGAGTTTTGTATTACGAGGGATGAGTGTATAGCTCTGTTTTTTATTATTCACATAAACTCTTTAAATCAGTTAATGTGTTAAACAATGTCATATTAGTCACGAAAATATGTTCGTATAAAATATCCAAACTACCTACGCGTGTCCCAACCCTATCCACCCAGCAAGCGGCGCGAGACGGATGTACGGACGGAAATAAAATGTTGCTTCTGGACTAGAGACTAAAATATGTACATAACATCACGCAAGTTGACGTTACAGCATAATCAGAGCATAATCAGATTTAAGCTATAGACTTATTCCCCTTATTACGGAAATGGGACTCAATTGCGGCTAAGCAGGGCATATTTGTATGTAAAAATTTTTTTTTTTTTTTCATGAAAACCTTCCTCCGACTGCAACGCATATTTGAAATAAAACATCCAAATTTGTCCAACCGTTTTAAGCTAAAAACATTGCTAAAAATTGACCCCGCCCCACCACACTATTCTATCACGCATTTATGAACTAAACTTGTAACAAGCAACAAACAACTAACTACGTAAACAAGTCTTGGAATACCATTTTAATTAATATATTTTTTTAATAATAATTTATTGCTACAATATATAGGGTGCATTGCTTTTGTTCTATATTCAGCGATTCAGCATGCAACATACTTACAACTCTGCTGTACAAACTTTTTATTTACCCATTTAAGTACCTAGTGCTATCTTATCTTATATATAAATATAAGATACCTCATTATACAATATAATATACATATGTACATACAGTATTATATAACGAGCTTCTAACTGTCGTATCTAAACGTAAATGTATGTATATGTCATTTGTATGACTATACTATAATTTGACATCTTAGAGCTAAACTGGTGATGAAGCCAAGAGGTGGATAGTTCAAGTCTTCAATGGCTACTAATCCAATTAAATTAAGTATATTTACAAGAAACTATAATCAACACTATTTGATATATAATATAGAAAAAATGTCATGAGAGTCTCTGAGATGAGTGAAACAGATTTGATAAAAAACCACTAGTATTTCAAAAAACCTTCGATAAATAAAACTTAATATATTAATACTTAAGTAATAACACATCCCCTCATAAATCACCCTCAAAGGTGGGCGCCGCACTTACGACCCTTGAGTTGCAGGTGTCCATGAACAGCGGTTGTCACTTACCATCATGTTCGTCTGTCCCCCTATAGTATATAAAAAAAGAAATATGCAAAAACAAGTAAATAAAAATATTATTTAAACGAAACAGAACACATAGTAATGTTAGTTCACCTTTTACCAAGATTCTAAGCACCAGAGGAATTGACGTCGGCCCTCCTCACAACGGCACTTATCGAGAGTGCTCAGAACAATAGGCCTCTCTCCTCCAGCATCAATACAGCCTCCAGACGCAAGTGGCACAGATCTACACACAAACTTATCGATATATACACGAATTCGTAGGAGAACAGCTTAAAACGGTACAGTTTTATATTGCTTTTTAGTTTTGCTCAGAATTTATTAGTTTTCTAACTATTCTTAGTATAAGTTATTAGAAAAGAGCTGATCAAGTACAAAGGGCTGAACATATCTTTTATTTTTTTGTGGGAGGAGGAAGAGAAAAAGGCATTCGGAACTTCACTCACTCGGTCACACAATGCAAGAATTGTTTAACAGACCGTTTGTGTGAGGCTGTGGTAATACTCCGGTCGAGCCGGCCCATAAGTGCCGAAGCATGTCTCTCCCACGTTAAAAAGGTCTTGTACTTGTTGGTTAATTTTAATTCACAAATAAATAAATGTTATAATCCTATTCAATGGTCAATATCTATGATATTGAGCAAGAACAAAATCAATGTTTTCCAACTATATTTTCGATTCTCCTTAGGACACAAAAACAGAAATCGATTTTTGAAAAAGCATTGTTTAACAGACCGTTTGTGTGAGGCTGTGGTAATACTCCGGTCGAGCCGACCCATAAGTGCCGAAGCATGTCTCTCCCACGTTAAAAAGGTCTTGTACCTCCCAGCTACAGCCAGGTCAAGTTACGTGTATGCGGTACCGATGTCCTCTAGCTATTGCTTACACTCCCAATCGCTTTTAATTCATAGCTAAGAACACTCGATCAAGTCAAAACTCTTTCGAACATTATTAAAAACCGAAATGTCAACCGTCAATTTGATGCCACAGATAGACACAGATAGATGAATACTCACGGTAGATCCTATATTACTCTTCGAGAGGTTGCCAATTTAATAATTTGGTACTTATCTGTTTAATATAAAGGGACTCCGAATGTCTGTTATTTTTAACGTGATATAAATGGAACGTTCGAGAATTGAGAAAAAATTAAATGGGAGGGTCTATATACATATATACACTCACGCATGTATCCTGGAAGGGGAAGGCAGAAATCTGTGACCGTCACCCGAGCACTGTACACATACTGTCTGATAGACAACAGCCCGATCCAGTAGCCGTCTCTTATCTTTTACTTTTAGGATAACGTTTACTACACAAGCGGGAAGCTATTGTACTGTACCGAGAAACACACAGCTCATGGTTTGTGTATTGTAACTTATTTGTAACGCATTGCATCGTTGGGTGCGTCCACGACGCTCTTCATTCAACCACAAATTATGTTCAAAGGATATCGCCGTATCTCGACACAAAACCAAGAAAAATAAGTATAAATAATTATGGTGGACATAATTATTTATATATTTTAATAAATTAGAGGCAAATATTAGGATCGTATGGACCAGCACCTATTTTTTATTTTATTTTTTTACGACGGATCACCTGATAGTGAGTGACAACCGCCGTCTATGGACACCTGTAACTCAAGTCGTAAGTGCGCTGGTGATGGGGGGATGCGGGGAAGGGAAAATAGAGGGAGATGAGGAGATAGGAAAGAGGAGAAGGGGTTGGGTGGAGAGGAAAGGGGTAAGGGGGTGTTGGGCTTCCAGAAATCTCACTCACGTTACTTTACAGCCGGTTTTCTGTGAGGCCGTGGTATCATACCGGTCGAGCCGGCCCTATTCTCAATTTGTAATTAAGTAGTAATATAACCATCTTATTACATATAATGTAATTGTAGTTCTGGTTAAATATTTAAAGCTAACACATGTTGGTGTAAGGATAACGAATAAATTGCTTACAAACAAGTACATAACTGATTTATATATACCGAAATAACAATATCAACGTTATTAAAATAACCATCGTATATTATTTATATAGATATAGAATAACATGTTTTATACTTTTAGGTGCCTACAATCTAATTCAATATATGTTACTATGATAATAATTAATGATGTTATGACATCGGCCAATTTCGGAATTGGTTATTTACACAATCAACATTATTCATGAACATATCTAGTTAATTTTAATTCACAAATAAATAAATGTTATAATCCTATTCAATGATCAATATCCGTTATATGTTTTCCAATCCATATTTTCGATTCTTAAGGAGACAAAAAAGAAATCGATTTTTGATCCCATCAATATTATCGATTCGATAGAATTTGGGATTAATTCTTACCTCAAATTTCTGTCACTTCGTTTTATTTCTGATATTTTGGATATTTCTTTTAGTACTCTGCTATTCCAAAGAACTATGATTACTTGAATTCCGACATACTCTGGCTGCCATTTCTAGACTTTGTGTATTACATTCATGATAACCTGGCTTTGATAACGGATATAAGACTTAAGAATGTTTGTTTCGCGCTAATAGCCCATCTGTTGGCGCTTCTGTGGTTTTAGACGATGTAATTAATGCAAATTATTCTTTGTATACAATAATGGCCGCACCTAGTTTGGTAACCACATTATGGCCTTTATACTAGCGCTAAGCGATTTGCTGGTAATTATTATATTAACCGGAGATTTCGATCATATAAATCAAATTTTTTTAACAAAAAATCATATTATTTTTTGCATATATATAGCTACCATTTATGAGACTATCTACTACCATTTATGAGACAAATATATATTTTAAGACAATATTCGAAATGCTAATAGAGAAATATTAATACGTAAAGAATGTATTAAAAATGCATTTTTTTATTTATTACCAGTACTTATTTTATTTTCGTATATCTCTGTAGCAATACTAACATAAAATGATGTAGGTAATACGACGAACTCGCCGGTCTCGTGGTTAATAATTATATTTATCAATAGCACCTATAAAAAGTATTTAAACGTCTTTAAATACATTCGAGTTAATATATGTATATAACAAATAATTAATAAATGATACAAACATAATCCCAAAATCTGATGTATTTTTTGTATTTTTGCGCTTTACTGCCTAGTCCGTCTTATAAATAAAACGTGATAAGAAATCATTTATGATTTCAAATATAACAAACATTTTTCAATTGCTGTTAGTTCTGTGGCGAATGATGTATGGACGCAGAACAATGTCCCTTATGTGTTACGATATATTTTAAAGGGTTGCCACATTTGCCAATTTTAACACTGTAATGAACATAATCTGAGCTAAACGAAGATGCTTTTATATGCTAGATGAAGGCTTCCCCCAAAAAGCTTTAGTGTATCTGTAGGAACCTATGTACAGAGTGTATAATGTCAATCTTTAAAATATAGAAGTTTTTATATACATACGTGTATACATAACTCACGCCCACATACCTGAAGGGGTAGACAGAGGCGCATTCAAATACCCACATTTTGCGAACCGTAATATAATTTAGTTAATTTGTCATTGTATTAACTCACACACACACGCACTCATTCAATAACTTTATTTCGTGCGGAAAATATACCAAATTCTGGCCATGACAGCATTGCATGATTGTATGTATACTGACTGATAGATAACAGTCCGATCGCTTAGTTGACTTTGACCAGACTTTGTTGCCCCACGACAAGAGATGGAGTTGTCCAATTAATTCCATTTCTTGAGTTGATGATGCATGATTGTATGTATACTGACTGATAGATAACAGTCCGATCGCTTAGTTGACTTTGACAAGACTTTGTTGCCCCACGACAAGAGATGGAGTTGTCCAATTAATTCCATTTCTTGAGTTGTAATCCGTGTCATTGTGTTCTTACCAACATGTCCATTTGAGCGTACAGTTTTAATTATCTCAGTTTGCATACTCTTGGGTATTACAACTAATTTCTAAAACCGTGTAAAGTAACCCACCTTCTATATATTTACCACCACTTTCGAAATAAGGTGGAAAAATTGGTATCCTATTATTTAATATTCCTAAAAACTCAGGATAGAAGGGAAGAAAAAGGATATTACTGAAACAAAATATAGGGAAGTGTCAGCAGTAGCCCGATCAGATCAGCGTATCCGAAAATAATTCTCAATAAAATAAATATCCGAACATCACATATCTTGCACATCACTAACTATTAATCGAATGGCTAACTGCACCTGCCCGATAATTATTTTAATTGGTATTTAAATCTGAAACCCACTGCACCACTGCCAAGTGGTACGGTTCTGTCAATACCACGGCATTAAAACATTAATTAAATAGTGAATAATGGACAAGGTTTCAATGTTCATTAATCTCTCCTCTCCATCTTACAGAAAACCGGTACACAAATAATGCTTGTATTGTATTGCCGTGTGAGTGACGTTACCGCAGGCCCACCTCATGCTCCTGCAGTGCACAACGGCTCTCGAGTTGCAGGTGTCTATGGGTGCCGGTTGTAACTTACCATCAGGTGACCCATCTGTTCGTCTGTCCCCTACATTATACAAAAAAGCAGTTTTACACGACTGCCCAAATAATAGACCTGAAGAAAAAGTAGATGTTATATTTCAAAGAGCTTATCGTGATGAATCGTGAAGAGCTTTATGCTTATTCATCACATTCATTTTCCCCTTAGAAGTGGAATATTTTCTTCAAATTTAAAAGAGGACAAACGGGATGTATACTCTGCCAAATGAAACAAAGATTTTCGAAATCAGTTAGTAAATGTCGGAGTCACGCAATAACAAACATGATAAAAATACAACCGAATTGAGAACCTTCTTCTTTTTTTAAATCGTTTAAAAAGGAGTGTTATATTTTTATGAAGTTTCATGTATGTATCTGAGTCACTTATGTATGCTAGTTTCTTATGCACTGCCGCATTATGAATAATTCCTGCGTCGCGGGGGCTTTACAAACATTCAATCAATGGGCACATACAAACCCAGACTCGAGATAGTTTTTTTTTTTATTGACCTCATGGCTTTTTT
Organism: Tyria jacobaeae; assembly: GCA_947561695.1. Lineage (NCBI taxonomy): Eukaryota > Metazoa > Arthropoda > Insecta > Lepidoptera > Erebidae > Tyria > Tyria jacobaeae. The sequence continues at coordinate 3,658,854 of OX387237.1, read as the reverse complement.
CAGCAGTCAGGGTCACTAGCCACTAGACCAACAGGTCCGTCTTTGTTCTACCATAACTTTTCAAATTTGGATGTACGGTGTGTTTAAAGTTAGGATCCTTACATCATTCGCACTGCGAGTGAAACACCCAATTTTTTTTTTGCAAGAAATCCACATGGCCACATTAGTTTTTGACTTAGTATTGAACCTAGTATAATTATTATCCCAGTATAGTCTATTTGTGGGACTTATCAAATGACCAAATCTGTCTGTTGTCTCCGCATACACCGAACGAAACTTACCTACAGCCCCAGACAGACAGATCCCAAACTAAGCAGAGTACTGCACTATTGTAACCGGACCACCGGTATACACGTAACAAATACAACTACTCATCACTAAATTTTGTAGTGGATGGGAATGGAACCCAACTAGAGCTCAGCAGTCAGGGCCAGGATCAATAATAATCAAACAGTTGTTGGCCAACCCTACGCCAAAACTAATATAAACCAAATATCCGGGCCTGCATTAATTACCAAACGCCACACGAACGCCGCATGAACGAATATTATGTATTTACAGAACTTCGGTCTGTGATCCTCTAAATATATAACTACATGTTATACCACGGCCAATCGACTAACCAAATGCGAAGTAACTAGTTTCGTGACTAATTCAAGCAAATATTGCATCTGTTTTAACTAAAAATATAATATGTTAGTAAGTAGTTACATTACTGTACTGACTCCAAAACTAATTATTTATATAAAATACTATCATTTATAACAGTGTTTATGTAAATCACTATTTTCAAGACGAAAAATTGGCGCTAAAACCGCCATTTTTGTTTTTGTGTCAAAGTGAAGTGTCGTTATTGTTCAATGCGCCTTTTTTAAATCATAAAAACGTGCAATTTAAAAACTTATTAGTAATTTTACTGGTATCCCATAATCAAATCCGGATTTGTTTACAATGGTCCACCGATGGAGTATACTCTTAAAAAACAAATGATTCACAATTGGCGGCAAAATCGCTTAACATCAACAAACCTTGTTTGAAGTCGGTTAAAAATAAATTCAAAGCCACAAAAAAAAATATGGTATATGAATGTAGTTATTTTATTAAAATAGTCGAATGGTTAAAGGCAGTACTGTTGTATAAGATAATGAGTATAGTTGTGATTAATAATATATATTTATTGGTAAAGGAATTGACATACTATAAATAATTGTACTGTCTTATCTACGTTATACGCCTATATTCTCAAAGGGATTAACAGAAGCCTCTCATCATCACGTCATCATTCGACATACATCATTTAGTTACACTTATATAATATGGGGCAAACTTATTCCTGTCAACCGGGCACTGACTGTGTATATGCTGCCTTATAGATAACCTATTCCACTCCTCCTAGAACCACACGTCAAAAGTGTCATAAAAGAGAGACCAAATAGAATTGACACTCATAATAATTTTGATAACTATTGGACTTCCACTTTTCATTTATAACATCAAATAACAAACGACCAATTCTGCACAACTTTAACCGAAACCTTTTAACCGACTGCGAACACACATTAAGACATTATATTTCCATCGGCCACGGACGACATTTTGATTTAAACTTTGATAGATGTAATATCTAGAGTTTATTTTGGCCGCGACATATGATTTTAATCACGTATGAGTTATTCCGACATGTTTACGTCAAATCTTTAAATAGTCCGCGCAGTCTCATATTAATTAAATGTCTATGCTCCACTTTACTTTTAATATAGTTTTTTTTTTTTAAGATGAAAGTGACTGTCACGGCGCTTGTCAATAATGATTTCCGTTATCGCATTAATTTGACAAAATTCGTGTCTTCTTACGAGAATAAAAATGTAGTAATTGACTCTGTTTTTTTGTTAGATTAAATAAAATATGTACTAGATATTTAGCTTTGTTTGTTTTTTATGTGTTATCACCTCTTATTATGATTATTATTTTTTTGGATATATCTACATATATGTATCGCGCTTGTTAATATATTTATTTATTTAAAACTCTTCCTGCATACTACAATCGACGAGGCGGACTTAATGCCACGGCATGCAAGCAAACATATATGTATATGGAAAAACATAAATAACAAATCTATGTATACTCATACATACATATATATATATATACATATATGTATACAGGCTACAAGCGTGCCAGCGTTGTGGGAATCGTTATGAAGTATTAGCCACAGAACACTCACTGTCTTCCAAGCGTTAGGTGTATGAGCAGTCTGGTTACCATACTAAAATAACTATTTAGTTATAGATCAGATCATATCTATCTATGAGATTTCGAAACGTATTTTTCTAGTTTTTTTTTTTTTATGCGATAGAGGGCAAACGAGCAGACGGGTCACCTGATGGTAAATGACTACCGCCGCCCATGGACACCCGCAACTCAAGGGTCACAAGTGCGTTGCCGGCTTTTTAGGTAGGAGTACGCTCTTTTCTTGAAGGTTTGAAGGTCGTATCGGTTCGGAAATACGGCAGGCGACAATTTGTTCCATAAGCTGGTTGTGCGAGGCAAAAAGCTTCTGGAGAAGCGCACAGTGGTGGAGTGAGAATCGTCCAGGTGATGGGGATGGATATTTTGTCGCGTAGTACGATGGCGGAAACCAGCAGCCAGTCCGAAGTCCGAACAATTCCTCTGAACACTCCCCATGATACAAGCGATAGAGGATGCAGAGTGAAGCTACATCTCTACGCAACGCCAAGGTGTCAAGTCGATAGATATATTTGTATATAGAATTGCTCTCAAAAGCTACCGTGCTGTCGGTTTGGTTTTCGTGCAGTTTTTGAATCGCAACATGAGTATGCCCAAGAAAGCACCTTCATTCAATAATGCATTATTTTGAGAAATTCGATCTTGATATACATAAGAGCATATAATACGTAAGTACGTCGTTACCACAGTACGTGTTGGTCATGTGTCCCTCGCATCTGCGTCCAACATTGACTAACGAGCGGCTAACTAAACGTCGCTTACGTTACATCCATATGCCTAATATGTAAGTTCTGTACTAACTATTAGTTTTTCATGAAAATTAACGTTGTATAAAAAGAGTAATTAAATTTAAGGTTTTTATATTCATAAAATAGTAAAAGAAACAAGAAATACATTAAAAACGTCTCATCTCGACTCAATCGCAACAAATTCGAAAAAAAGAAGGATTTCCAAGAATATGGTCAGTCAACGTCAAGTCACATTTTCATATGCAATTTTTACACTGTCGGGCATACAAAAATATTTTTTGGCCATATATACTATACCGTCTATGTTGTCTAAAAAGCAGGCTAAACGCACCCGTAATGGAAGACCGTATGAAACGACTGATTAATGTGGAAGAGGCGACAGCTGTGTGTCAAGATCGCTGTAATCTACCGCCTCTGCCTACCCTGGACGAGAAGAAGGCGTAATCTTGACAAGAAATTCCTATACAAAGTTAATTTGCTTTAATATTTAAATAAAAGAGTATGCAATGAACTCACATCCGCCAGAAAAGCTATATGCCATGAGAAGACATATTAACACGAATACCAAAACAAATACAATTCGTTCACCGTTATATAGCTTATTCTTTGGAAGCTATTATTAATAACTTGGGTACTTAACTCTAAGAATATTGATAATTGCGCCATCTGTTTTCTTTGGATCATAAACTTTTGACAAAACAATGTCATTTGTTCATTCATTCCCTTTAAATTATCTTAACCTATATTTATAATAACTTGAAATGTTAGAATAAGAACTTTCGTGACTTACATTCATATTTATTTAAATATACAGTTTTACTCACGTGTGTAATTCGGGGATGCCCGACTTTTCAAGGAGTAAAACGTCAAGCAGCGATGGTACCGGATATCATATCTCGCGTCTGCTACCGTCGCAGCTGGACGTCTTGAGAAAGGTCTCCTGTCAAGACCGAAATTCGTCGGGCATCCGCTTCATGAAAAACAAAATGTTAGAATAGTGTTAGTTGCTTGCAAGAAACACTATTACAAAATTTATGCACATAATGTCTAACCAATTATAAATGCAATGTAGTGACGTTCTCGGTGGAGTACAAATTGGAAACCTAATCTCTTCCCGTGGGTGTGGTAAAACGCGCCTGAAGTATCTCGGACTGTTGTCATACAGTGTCAGGATGACGGCACTAAGCTTGCGAAATATTCCTTCGGTAAAATAGACGTGAGTGTATATATGTATATATCAATTCAATATTTAAAATACTCCAGACTTAAAAATCCCTCCAACGATTCGAAAAGACCTGTTAATTCGCCAATGGCTGATTAGATTTCCTAGAAACATTGCTAACAACATTTTCTATTAGGACACACTTAAAACGAATGAAACTTCCATCCGTTCATGAGCAATAATGCACAGACACGAACATACACTACAAACTTGTAACACTCCCCTTTTTAGTTGATATAAAAAGAAAGAAATATTAGAAATTTAAAGTTTACACACAAACAGAATAAAAAGTAATTGAGAAGACGATATTCTGACTGGCCTGTTCTGTTCGCCGTCCGATGGAAAGTGACCTTTAGCCTGGGGTTTTGAAGGCCTTATATCGGATGATGCGTGACGTCACTTGTTTCTTCTTCTACCGTCATCTTAAAGATAGTTTAGTTGTTAAGTGACACGCTTACTGACTTCTATATTTTTTTTATATATTAAACATTCATACAAAATGGCCCATAATACTAAACTTGTCAAATGATTGTGTTATGAGTATTCGTAGCCACATCTTAGTGGTTTTTTTTTATGTTATTACAGATACATTTATGGTGCGTTTTGAGGTCGCCCATGTTTTGAAATGTAACTACAAGACTTAGAACACGAAGAACACTCAGACACGGGACAACTATTTCTAGATCATAATTTTTTTTATCGCGTTTCGGAATCAAACCCACGACCTCCAAGTCAGAAGTTAGGGTCACAAACGGGCCGGTCAAAAAAAAAAAATTGTGGTGAGAGGTAGAGAATAAGTTTTTTATTATTTTCTTGGTAACATTAAACCTTAAATAAAGTTAATTAAAGGTTTAGTTTTAACCCATGTATGTGTAAATTATTAGCATGTGTCGATCCACTGTCTGTCGACAAGCCGTTAATCATGCAACAGATGCAACTTGTCGCCCGCATGCAGACGACCAATGATCGATCACACTATAATTAAATTACTTAATAAGTGATTTTTTATTATTTCATTATCAATACAAGTAAATAAAGATTTAATTATGATTAGGGAGTCATTTGAGTTAAATGCTATCATTTTTTTGTTACCGGCATCGGTACCATTTATCTATTCACTCAAATACCGCATACTAAGCAAGTATTCCGGTAAGTATCTTTGCCCGGATATCCAACTTATCGGACTACACGTTAACCGAATATCAGGGATCCGTATGTTCCTTGTCATCTGCATGTAGCAGGAGTAGTGTGTAGCTATATTCAAATACTAGCACACCTGTTGACACCCCGCAACATCCCTTGTGGATGGAATTTCGTAAAATCCTTTCTTAGCTGACCTCTACTCGGCGAAAGGAATAATTTTAACAAATTTCAAGTCTCTACGCCTTATGGTTCCAGAGATATCGTGATGAGTCAATATATCGGTGGAAATCTCTTATATATATATTGATAGTAATGCGTTAATTGTAGAAAAGAGTCATCTAGCGAAAAGTAGGATTACTACGTAGTTTTAGGCAATTGGAGGTCTGCATCTCACAATTAAAGTTTTAATAACAATATACTTAATACTATCAACCTTTTGGTCAGTCGTCATCACACAGCTATGTTGTTGGATTCTCTTATTCTAGATACTGCTAGTATCGACTAAACGCAGGGGTTCAGGGTATACTAGGAGTTTCTCCGAAAAAAAAATTATGTTTATGCTCTGTAGGACACCCATCCATAAACTGGTTGGACAATATATAGAGGTATATATGTAATCTAATATAATCCTTTCACAACATTGATATGATTTTAAAGCCTGCCGTGCGCAACAAATATTGTTGGAAATTTTTGAGAAGCCATATTTCAATGTAAGAGGCTGGCTTGCGTCCAACTTACAGCCGAGGCTCTAGCTCGTAAATAACACGTTTATGAGTCCCGTGTTCGATGCTGGGGCGAGGCAAACTTATTAAGTATTTCACTAATTTACTGTGGAAATTAAAATGAAGGCGTTTTAGAGCCTTAGTGCAGCGGGAATGCATGTCAAAAGTTTCAATACAGTTATTATATTACGACTCAGTCAGGGCTGTTCATAGGATTCGGGTTTCATAGTTCAATTGTATATGAAGAAGGTCTAAGTCCCACCGTGTAAGTAAAATTTAAAAAGAAAGTTTTTGTCGATGGTCTTTTCTTGTGAATGAAGTAAAGGCAATAAGAGTTTGAATTAAAATATATCGTCAAAATTAATCAGTTGTTATCGACGCGGACGAAGTTATGGGCAGTAGATGTAGGGAAGAAGTTTCTTTCAAATTATTTGAATTTTATGCGAAACTTTTATAACAAGATTGATTAAATTCAAGTCACTTTATACCAAAATCTAGGAAGTTTTAATGTATTTTTTTTTAGTATTTCGTTTCTTTCTTCGTTATTATTTATATAGCCATTCTTCTGTAGACTCTAGACTTAGTGTGACTGACTAATTGTACTAATTGAAATAAAAAAATAGTTTATATTTGTTATCGCTTTTTGGCATTCACGGAGTTACTCAACGACCCTAAAGGTCACTCCTTTCTATCGCCACCCTCAAGGGTATAAACATCCCTCAATATAGACGTATCGTAACCCTGATTTTTCTAAAGGTTTTTATGAAAAAAAAAAGTTTTTAAACCCAGACGACAGTGAAGGTTATAAGATTGTAGAGTGTATGTGTGTATCTGTCTGTGGTATTATTTTAGCTCCTATATGAATAAACTGATTTTGATTAAGTTATTTTCTTTAATGTTCGTGTTAGGAAAATCTGCTCAGTCGCTTGATGATCATCAGCTCTTTTTTATTTTAAAATTTACTTGTTTTGTCAATGTTGCGTTTTTTTTATATATGTAGGTATATGTGACTTCGCTTATATAAAACGCTATCACGCATTTATTCATCTTGCTATTATTCCTTATCACTTCATCATAAATTTTTAATTGAAAATTTAATTGAAATAAGATTAAAGTACAAAATGGTTCATTAAACATAAATATAGGACTTCTTGAATATATTAATAAAATCAAAATGGAGAAAGTTCTGTGCTCGACTGTTGTTTTGTTTGTTAAGCGATTTCTCCTACAATTGTCGACCGATTATCAAATGTTTGTTTTTTTATTAGAAAGAGACTACGAGTGTTAGAAATTGTTGTGAAGTGCGTTCTAATCTCAAAAACCAATTATTATTTTTAAAGACGGTTATTAACACAGAGTCTTTTTTTATAATATAGAGGGACAGACGAACAGAATTGCCACCTAAAGGTAAGTGACAACCCCCGTCCATGGACACTTGAACCTCAAGTGCGTCGTATTTGAGCTGTCCGTCTATAGGGTAGTGAGAGATGGAGAGATGAGGGGAGGGTAAACGGGAGAGGGGAATGAGAACATGGGAAAGAGGAGAGGGGAATAAGTGGAGGGGAAAGTGGGGGAGTGGGGCCTCTGGAAGCCTCATTAATTTAGGGAGATGCAACGCAAGCGTTGCTTCACAACAGGTTTTCTTTTAGGCCGTGGTATCGCACCAGTCGAGGCCGGCCCATTCGTGCCTGAGCATGGCTCTCCCACTATTCATGACTACGAGGTAAGGGACTGAGAGGGTTTCTTTTTGAGAAACAATTTTCTCCTCATAAGCCTAACAAGGGTTAACTAAAGGGCTGCATTATTAGTGATATCCTACTTGTTCCTGACATTATCTTGAAATATTATACACCATGTCACTCCTAGTGACATGGTGTATAATATTTCAATACTGTTAATACGATTCTAAAGACACATTCCTTGTCAGCATCCATGAAGTCAAAAGCAAAAACAGTGATGTGTCGAGAGATTATTGTGAAAATAACTGTTCTGTTTGTTATTTCATTGTTTCTCAAAATACGTTAACCGTTTAATTTTACAAAGAAAATTGAGATTTTAGTAAAGAAATAGTTATTTCATTTAATTTTACTTTATTTTATTTTGTGTAATTTTCTTATCTTTTATTTAGTTAACTTACTTAATTTAATTTATATTATTTAATTTTATTTGATTTTATACAACATCATGTTATTTTATTATATTCTGATAGTTTTGATTGTGTTTTTATGATTGCCGTTTGAATTAATACTACTTTATTCAACATTATATTGTATAAATCCCAGTTCTTAATTTAATGTCAGAATTTATAAGAAATATTCTCGACAATATATATACAATATAATAGTAGGAAGTCTGATTTATTAAACAAATTAATTTGATGAGAAACTAGGTGTATACTTCATAAAACATTTAGATATACATATGTACGTGTATGTGTAAAAGAAGAATAATACTATTTTGGCTTGTTATATTCTCATAATTTCTCTTACAAGAGAATGTTCCCGAGAACTTTACAGTGAAGTTCTGTGTGCGAGAATATTCTCGAGAATGTACCATCACTAGGCATAAACAAGAAGCCCACGTTGTATTTCGATAGAAAGCATACTGTGTCCTTCCCCAGGGTTCGAAACATCCACATGCAAAATATAATCCAAATCGGTTTAGCAGTTACTCGTTAAAAGGAAACTGACAGAAGAATAGATAGCGTTGCTTTCGCAATTATAATATTAACAAATTTATTTCAGTGGTAGAGCCATGCTTAGGCACGAATGCGCCGGCTCGACCGGTGCGATACCACGGCCTCACAGAAAACCGGTTGTGAAGTAACGCTTGCGTTGCATTTCCCCGAATTGAGTGAGGTTGCCGGAGGCCCAATTCCCCCTCCCCCCTTTTCTCTCCCCTCATCTCCTTTCTCCTTTTTTCCATCTCCTCATCCCTCCTCTCTTCTTTCCGCTCCCTGCATCCCCCATCCCTAATCACCCTCAAAGGCGGGCAGCGCACTTGCGACTCTTGAGTTGCAAGTGTCCATGGACGGCGGTGTCACTTCCCATCAGGTGACCCGTCTGTTCGTCTGTCCCCCTGTAGTATAAAAAAATAATAATAATAAAAATAAAAATAAAATATAATCACTCCGCAGTCCAAAGCATCAATATGTAGAATTTTGTTATATAAAGAGACCGACACTAAAGTAATACCATATTTTCCGAGCGTTTGATTGAATTTTAATTATAAAACCATTACATATTTTCCCTCACGTCCACTCCAAACAGCAAGTTGTTCCAGCACATTACTCTTCGCATAACTTACCCAAAACACTCCTCGGCAATGCTGTTCCCCTGGCACATTCATCATAGCAATATCTATTAATTAATGGGCAACTATTGTCCCCGGACAAAGCCGTGTAAAATAGCCGAATACCACCTACGTCGTTGGACTCCTGGTAAAGACAGCGCATTGAATACTAAATATAAAAAATATTAAGTTGGCCTAAAATGAAAATAAGTTCTTTCAGGGGTAGGCAGAGATGGTACATCGTCATTGGTAAACATCCTAACGAATGTATTAATTCTGCTTGCCCTGGATGGGAACTGTAAGAGACTTGTAGAGACTTTTCGTAACTTATCTATACTAATATTATAAATGTGAAAATAACTCTGTCCCTGTCTTACTTTTCGCGGCTATCGCCTGAACCGATTTTCATTAAATAAGTTATGGTGATACTTAGAACCCTGGGTGTTATATATAGACTTGATTGTTATCGACATATGTACATATTGGAACTCCAGAATTCTACTTTTCTCCTCTTTCTCTCAATTTAAAAAGGGGTAAGGAGAATATGTACATATGTTAATATTGTAAAATATATGATAAAGAGGCAGAATTTGTTTTTTTTATTTTTTTTGAGCGTGCCGATCTCTGGAACTAATAATCCGATTTAAAAATTCTATATATAGGCTATATATCATCATCATATCAAATGATAGCAAATCTTCCGATTTCCCTACTTTGTTGTAAATCGGGAAGGAAGTAGTAAGGGGTGCGCTGAGCCGTCTCAAGTAGCCATTTTCCGCTGACCATAACTTAATCACACTTACGTAACAGGGGCAAGACTTTTCTTGACATCCGGGCACTGTATGTTATAACTCTGTATTAATATTGTCTGATAGAAAACTGTGATCTGTGACTGTGGCACAACATCGCGGCACTTGTTTTAATTCTTACATATGATATGCTCTTCACATTAATATGTCAGTAATGTATTCTATACATGTGTAATACTTAATAATTCAAATTACACGTGTCCTGTGTATCTTGTACGCGTGACGGCTGGGAGTGTGGAATTGTAATTATATCTGTCATGGCTCATACTACCTTATATTTCATTCATATGGCATTTCTTTATTAGTTTGGTTTTGGTTAATTTAATTATATGGACACACATCCACAATTCATTAAATTATAGAGATAAATAGCGCTTTTTCGATGATAGAGAAAATGGTTTTAATATATACATATATACATACACTCAGGCCCTATATCTTGAAGGGGTAGGCAGAAGCGTCTGTAAGGCTTACCACCTTTGTCCCACTTACGTATAGGGGCAGGTCTGCTACAAAAATGCTTTTAGTTTTTACTAATTACACTGAAGTTCACATGAAACGCAAAAGATTCTTTCCGAGAACTAATAAACGGCCAAAAATCCTAAATATGCAGACTTTTAATACCCAAACCCGATACAAACCACTTTTTTTTTATATATTTGGAAAGCGATAAATGGAGTCCAAGAGATGTGGTCACCATCCTCATTGCTAGTGTAGTCAATGCAGTATGGTGGCCCACACTATGGCGGCTTAGTAGGTTGCTTTTTCACGTCCCGCTTAAAATACCCTTAAAATGGGATCAAAGTGGGAAGGAAACACGTGCGCTGGTAGTGAATTCCAGGCTTTCACAGATCGACACACGAAATCTGTTGTGCTCTTTCCTTATCGGCATATTATGACATCAGTAAGTTACGATAACCACTTTACTAGGAGCGAGCTATAATTTTTTTTTACTACTTTGATTCGTGACAATATTTTAAAGTACTGGGCGTGCATAACAATACTGAGATCAAGTAATAATATTCCCAAGTTAATGCTCTCGCAGCGTCTAGGCTCTTGACTTGACATTAAGCTTCAAGTTTTACTGAATTTAATTTAATTAACAGTTTCATGGATCTCATTTAAGTACGTGACATTCAAGTGTAATATATTTTTATGTAATGCAGGTGGCAAATAAAGATATTAACATAAAACAAGTGAAGAAAAACTTGACTGGTCTACTTTAAAAACAAAGTACAATAAGTTACATATTTCCGTGGGAGAGTCATGATTACACACGAAAAATCCGGCTTGACCAGAGCCTCGTAGAAAACAGGTTATCGAACAATGCTTGCGTAGCTCTTCACCGAGTGAGTGAGAGTACCACATGTAAAACCCGCTCCTCTCTTCCTTTACTACTTACTAAAGTTTGAGGTGTCCATGGGTGGAGGTTATCACTTACCATCAGGTGACCCGTCCGCTCGAAACAACAAGCATACCAGCGGTATAGTAGTTCTCAAGATGAAACTACACATATAGTTATTTTAACCGTCATTTTCCATTATACTCTAAAGGATTATTCAAAATTGAAAAATCAAAATCGCTTATTACAACTGAACCAATCATAGGTACTTTTGAACTGTTAAGAGAGAAAGTCGGTCAGACTAAGTCAGTCGTGAAGCTGGTTGCCTGTTCCAATAAGTAGATCCTGTGGAGAAGCCCAAGCAAGAAACTCCAAGGAGACACTTTTCAAATATTTTACATAAGTTTCTTCTTACTTCTTACAGTTCACAAATATATACATAAAATAAGATTAGATGTCATTAGTGTAATGTAGCATTCTGAAATAACGTTTATGGTAATTGCTATTCTATGTTAAGTAATAGCATTCTGGAGATGACCAGCCCCGATCTATCATCATCATCATCATCGCGCCAGCCATAGATTTAGAAGAACTGAACTGAGTAGAAATGGCCACCCCATTTCACCCCATGGGTGTCGTAAGAGGCGCACTTGTGACTCTTGAGTTTCGGGTGTCCATGGGCGGCGGTAGTCACTTACCATCAGGTGACCCGTCTGCTAGTTTGCCCCCTATCGCATAAAAAAAATCAGGCTTGACGCCCAATTTAAGGAAGTGGGACTATGTTGTGGTTGCCATTAAGTGGGCATTGGAGACGCTTCTGTCTACCCCTATCGGGATATAAGTCTTGAGTATGTACATATATGTACATATGTATGTATAACTATATTGGTTTACTTTTTTAAAAGGTATCAAATGCATTCTACCTTAACGGCAATGTACTCTTCTAACGTAACCTATCTATCATTGCGAGTATGCTCTACACTCACGGAATTGTTAGTAATGAATGACATTCATAATTCACATCGGAATTTGTGCAGCAAATTTTAAGAAATGACAATACAGTTAGCCGATATTGGTTTACGAGTAATAAAGATTATTTTTTAGACTCGAATAGGGAGAAGGTAGCTTAATTTTTAGGGTCCGTACCGAAAGGGTAGAACGGGACCCTGTTACTAAGACTCCACTGTCCGTCTGTCCGTCTGTCACCAGGCTGTATCTCATGAACCGTGATAGTTTGACAGTTGAAATTTTCACAGATAATGTATTTCTGTTGCAGCTATAACAACAAATTCTAAAAAGCAGAATAAAATAAATATTTAAGGGGCTCCCATACATCAAACGTGACTTTTTTTGCTTGTTTTTGCTCGATATTGATAACGGCAACAGGTAGACGCTTAAAATATTGACGAAACATTTAATTATATATTCACTTTAAAAAGAAATAGTTAAATAAAAATAAAACAAACGTGATTTTTTTGCACTTTTTATAGATTCGGTACGGAACCCTACGTGCACGAGTAAAACTCGCACTTAGACGGTTTTTTTTAAAAACAATTCTGTTATAGTTTGGAAGTACTGGGCATGCATACCAATAAAAGAGGTAGATAAACTTTTCTACAAAAAAATAGGTAACTTTCCTAATATATTCAACACCACCCCAAGCTCTAGAATGTGGGTAGGCAATAATTCAGGTAATTCACTTCAATAAAGGAATTTCATTTGTAAAGTTAAATGTAATAAATTTTCCAGCGCCATTGTACAGCGACATCTATTGTTAGTGGGAGGGAAACTCGGCGGATTGCATTTAAATCATTTCGGCGGAATGTTTTGTCCGAATTACTTGAGTAGAGTGTTGTGTTCAAAATTATGGGTTAGGACACCATGGAGATTGAATGGGTAGTTAAATGGCATTTCTAACATTGGATAATTTAACGTAAATGGTAATCAATGACTAAATAATTATAGAATCTAGTTTTAAATCCCCCACCCAAACAAATGGGCTAAAAGCTCTTAAACGGGTGAACTTGTGGTTGGGATGCGAAAATCGGTTCAGCCGTTTTAAGGTCTTCAGCTCTTATCTAATCTATTGAGGGGTTTTCAAGTCTTTCACTATTATTAAAAGTATATTTATAAAGATTCTTATATGAGAACTAAATTTAATAAAGGACAAATGTACCATGTTTAACCGATTTCAAAAAGAAGAAGGTTAAACTGTTTTTTTTTGTGTATTTTAATTATGTTTTTTGTTTGTTTTTATTCGAAAGATTATATTCGCATTACTCCTGCCGTGGTCCCCATTGCAGCCAAATTAGAAATTGATCATAGGTTATCAGAAAAATTTGAAATATTTTTTTAAAAGCACTTTTTTGCGGTTTAGGAGGGGCTTACTGATAATTAACGTTTGCGTGTTTTCAACCGACTTCAAAAAGAAGGAAGGTTCTCAATTCGACTGTATTTTTTTTCTTTTTTTGTATGTTGTGGGTGTGTGGGTGAACCAATTCTGATATTTTTTATTTGAAAGCTGGTCCTTCCCGTGTAGTCACATACAATTTGGTCTAGTTCTGACGACGGCATCCATGAGAAAACCATATAAATCTTAAATTTGCATTAAGTATGTGTGCGACAAATGGACGAATAACGCAATATCACATTCTTTTTTTTTATTGGAAAGGATGTACTTCAAGGGTAGTTACATGAGAGTATAACAAACTCTCATGTAACAAAGGTTCTGACAATGGCATCCATGAAAAACATCCATATGTCTTAAATTTTTATATAGACGCATTGAAGTCGATTGTTATTTTTTTAAAGTGAATTATTTTTTGACCTATAAACTTGTAATGTGATGTGAAATACACACGTCACCGCTGCTATAGGCTACTAACAAACTCCTGGCCACTCTTAAATCACCAGATAGGTATATTTTATACTACACAATAAAACACTATTTTCTCATGTGTATCTCTTATTATGTTGCTAAAAGGGAATAAACTAAAATTATGCTATTAAAGCAATGTAGTCAGGCTGGGAAAAAAGCAGGTAAAAAGGATTAAAAAGAAATATAACAAAAAAAGACAGAAAATGAGAAACATATTAGCTCACATTACGCTGCACTTATTATTTGAAATAGATCGTGAATCTCTAACTGTTCAATCCGAAGCGCTCCTATTTTCCATGTCATCCACCCTGAGTAATAAATAACCTTTAAAGCACAACTTACAGTTTACAGTGGACTTCAATTTATTTAGCATTTAAGTTTGTATATTACAGGGATTTTATTATAAAGTCGCACACATTGACCTATAAACCACTTTTTTGGAGCCCAGAGGCAGGTAAAACAAATCAATGTTTATCACATGTATTATAAGAGCGTATATCATTTTTTTTATAAACTGAATTATCGACATGTGCTTTACACGCGGCTGAGCGCGAGCATTGGTTCGGAATACCGCGACTTGATACCAGCTTCAGTTGTTCATGAACTCCTGGTAATGTTGTTTCTAAAATGTGTTGTATATTTTAAAACAAGTTTGTCTTGGATATTTTCCCGTACTTAAAAAAGTTAGGTACGTAAACTAAGAAAGAACGCACTCGAAAAAATTCAATCAGAATCAATCCATTCGTTAGGAATTTCTGATGTAACCTACCAGCCTGCTCACTTTCTGCTTTATATAATAATTTTGTCATACGTTCCTCACTCACTTGGTTTACGTGTTCGAACCACATCAGAATATTAATTGTCTCTCAAGACACACTTCTTTAATATTAAAAAAAAAAACACTCCTATCCTTGAAGTGGTAGGCAGAGGAGTATTATGCACGCACACATTAATCAAGCCCATTGCCGTCATTCGGGCACTATATGACTGTATATACATATACTGTCTGATAGATCAACAAACTAATCCCTCAGTCGCCTCTCACGAACTACACGGCAAATAAAACCAAATAATTTTTAAATGTCGAGTAATGAAATCTTTTAAATTATTATCTAATACTAAATAATCGCTTATCGGTTGTGGTGTTGTGACGTATTCACTATTTTATTCGCTACTTTACAAGTACATACATACATACGAATACACTCAAAAAACATAAAATAAATAAAAACAATCTTATATGCGCAGTAGGAATCTAAACTAGGTCGCTTAGTATTAAAAGCACCAGGCGCTCAGAAGTGATTAGTAGATATCGTTGTAAATATAGGACGGCTAATTACACGCGCTTGTAGGGTTTGTGAGCGAATACATCAGCTCACGAGACACCTGTCCGTCACGTCTGCAGCCCTGGTACGCATGTTACGAATGTGCGTAGTTTTCTCTCTCAGATTATATCTAGAAGATAGATTTGTAGCATCCAGCCAGATTGGATTGGAATCAACCGAAGGAGATTTGAAGATAAATACATAAATACATTTTAACTATTTATACTAATTTTATTTATATATTTTTACATACTGCCATTGTAAATCCATTCTCTTATTAAAGGTTCTCTGTATCTCTACAAATTTTTTAACCGACTTCAAAAAAGGAGGTCTGTATGTACCTACAAGGAAACCTGCGTGAGTGTACTGTGTCTGTATATATCACCGTTCAGAAAATTTCGGTGACTGACATACTAATTTGTAATCCAGAATCACATTTGATTCCAGAAAATTCCACAGTAATGATGTCATCAATTGATGCTTGCGCAAATCAATCTGTCTGTGCGCTTGTTATAAATAGACCGCCATCTTGTGTGACGGCATCGTACACGACCAGATCATTTGATTACAGTTGATCTACTTTGATCTTCAGTTCATACTTCAACTAGTAGTTTGAGATATGTGAATTTTATTTATTTATTATTTACACTTCAAATAAATATTCAATGAGATCGATAGATATACCCAACTGCGCAGGAGGGTGGGTAATGGTTTTCAAGTATGCCTGTTTTATCTAGAAAATAGACATTTATTCATTTGTCATTCATCAGTGTCTGAGTGTGATTTATCTATAATATGTATGTATTTAGAAGTATATAAGTATGTTTATCAGCTGTGTGGTGGCCATAGTACAAGCTCTGCTTAGTTTGGGATCAGACGGCCGCGTGTGAGATGTGTGGAGTTATTATTATTATTTTTTTATACTTTAGAGGGACAGACGAACAGACAGGTCACCAGATGATAATTGACATACGCCGTCAATGGACACCTGCAACTCAAGAGTCGTAAGTGCGCTGTCCTCCTTTGAGGGTGATGAGGGGAAAGAAGAGGGGAGACGAAAGACAAGAGTGGGAGTTGAGCCTCCCGAAACTTAACTAATCAGGGGGAAATGGGAAATGTTTTCTGTGAGGCCGTGGTATCGCACCGGTCGAGCCGGCCCATTCGTGCCTAAGCATGGCTCTACCACTGTTAATTTTTTTATGTAACCAGTGGTATAGCCATGCTTTTATTATTAAATTATTATTCTAATAGTCTTAGTAGTGAGAGCGGGTATACATACACTCACGCCTATGTCCCCGAGGGGCAGACAGAGGCGTCTCAAGCGCTTAATTTAGTCCAACTTTCGTAGAAGGGGGGGAGCATATTGCCGTCCTCTGGACACTACATGCCTGTCTGATGGATAAAAGTCCGACTCTTTTACACAACCCATGCAGTGGCCCTGATATACGACACCCAGAATCACACGGTGGAAAGCACCAACTGTGTTAGTTAAACTGAATTTTAATTTTTTTATTGTATTGTTTCAGGTACAATTCAAACAACAACATTGCAAGCTTAGAACGGTGCACCTAAATCCCACAATACCGATATTAACTAATCTCTTTATAAATTAATTTATTGGGTAATTATCCACACTAGCTTAGAATAGAATCAATTTTATTGTGCATAACTAAAATATAATTGCACGGATGGCGTAGCGGTTTAAGTGGTCACCTCGCCACTTGCGTTGTGGGTTCGAGCCCCGTACGTATTAAAAAAAAACTTTTTTGTTAGTTTGTTTAAACGTGTTTATCCACGGAGGTTACATGTTGGACTAGACAAAAATACTTTTAGTAATAGATTGACTGTTTAGTGAGGACTATGTATGGTATGTATTTATGGGAGTTATTGACCAAATCCATATATCTTTTTTAGTTACAAAAGTTAGTTTTATTGATTTTCTGTTGATAACAAAACATACGTAAGATTTAAGGCTTAGGTTAGATTCTAAAGGGTTTTAAAATCTATAACTATAAACATTCCACCTGCATTTATGAGAAATGGAAGTGATAATAGCTGGAAATTAAAAAGGTCATAACTTTTATACGGGTAGGTGAAATCCGCCCTTAAGAGTCTGTTAAGTGAGCGGAGTGAAGAGATGGATCAGAAGGAAAATTGGGCCTTTGATATCCTCACTCCCTCGGCAATACATTGTTACATTGTTTTTCCACCGGTTTTCTGTTAGGCCGATGGCTCTCCCACTGTTAAAAGGGTATTTGCTTTTTTATTCATAGCGAGGCGCAAAAGCCGCAGCTTTGAGTAATCAAAACACTAGTTTATTTATTAGTCGTGGACACTGTATATAAATTATTGCACGTTGCTAAGTAGAACTAAATGAATGTGCCAAATAATTCGAAAAATAAATAAGTATTGAAATATATTTTGGCGTTTGAATGACAGAAATACAAACTACGAGAACGCGACTCGGTTTTAAAGACACGTGTAATTCAAAATATAAAAGCAATAGCTTTTAGCCGCTACCTCGTTCGTGTCGAAAATTAAAATAAAATTCCAGGCTATAAGCTATCTATCGTTGAGCCAATATTCATCGAAATTAGTTCAACGATTCTGGCGAGATGGAGTCACAAACAGCCATAGTAAGATTTTTTTGCAGTTTGGTAAACGGTGTTGTAGATAGGGCCACCCTATCTCTATCCGTGGTTTTCGTAAAAGGGATCGGACTGTTATATATAGGTACAATACACGGATACAGTACGCGGATGACGGCAATAGGCTGGCTCTTTGGTGCGACTAAATTGTTGGTGGCAAAAAGTGGGCGTTAGAGAAGCCTCTGCCTACCCCTCCGAGGATATAGGCGTGATTGTACGTGTATATAAGGATTTCTCTTTTAAATTTGGTGAACGGAATTCTAAAATACTAGAAAAATTTAACAAAACTTCTTTCTTGATAAGTTCAAAAAGGGAAGGAAACAAAGAGGTTTTGTTTAATGTAAGAACTGTTATTTTGCCAAATGAGCAAATACATATAAGAGTTCTTGTATTTTAAACAAAGAAAACATCACTATATAAATAAGTCAACTAGAAAATTTATTGAAATATACGGTTTTACGCTCACATGTATTTACGACAACTTACTCCTTGAGAAAGGTCTCCTGTCGAGACCGAAACTAGTCAGGCATTCCCGAAATACACACGTGAGTAAAACCGTAGTTTTATTCCAACTTGCAAATTCTTTACATTATAATTAAACAAAAGAATTTCACTTTCAAACAAATTAATTCCACATTAATGAAAATCGCAAAAACTAAATCACTCTACCGTTAACATACGCTAGTTACTCGCGCGAGTTACTCGCTCGTGTCGTAATAAAACAAGTCATAAACTAACGGGATCTCTAATTTGAGTTGAGACGGAGCGACACGATCTCATGTGGGAAGTCAGTTAGAACTCATTCGTTCAACTCTAATGAAGTGGAATTATACCTTTTGTAACAAACGGCGTTCCAAGGGAGCTGGAGTTACGAGGCGTTAGTAATTAAAGAAAATCATTCTTAACTGTTTTGTCTCGTCTAGATGCCGTTAAATCTGCATTGAGGTTATGACATCACAGATGATGTGGACCATTTCATACAATGGTCGTATTTCTGTCTTTTTTATTATATGTGCAACTCAAGAGTCGTAAGTGCGCTATCCATCCTTGAAGATGATGGAGGAGAAAAAGTAGAGTGGGTGACGGGAGACGAAAATGGAAATTGGAAGTTGGGCCTCCGGAAATCTCACTATTTTCGGGATAATGCAACACAAGCGTTGCTTCCCAACCGGTCTTCTGTGAGGCCGTGGTATCGCACCAATCAGGCCGGCCCATTCGTGTTATATCTCAATGCACAAAAAATGTTTGATACCCTTTACTTTTCAAATAAAAAAAAAATGTGTTAATGCAAGAGCACGTTCATATAATCTGAATTTAAAATCTTGAACGCTCTAAAACCGCGATAAGCCATGTTTGATTCCCACCCTCTTCAAGAGTGCTCTGATAGACTGTAGACGGCCCTCTGAGCTAGAGGAGGGCCCGATCTGCTGACGAGAGAGGTTCAAGCACATATTTGAGAGGGAAGTCTTGTTTATCACAAGGGTTTGACAATGGATCAATTTTGAAGTGTCAGGACATTTGAAGTAAAAATTGACAAGTATTAAAATTTTAAATGTATGTATATTCTTTGCTTGGTACGAGTATTTGTACAATGGGTAGGGCGTTGTACTTAATACGACGTAATAAATCTTATTTTTCGTCACAAAACAACCTGGTTTTGGAATAAAATAGGTACCTAATTTTGACTAAATTATTTGACTGGCGTATTGGTATAGCTAGTGGTTAATGACCTGACAGCTAAGCCAAAGGTCGTGGGTTCGATGCCAACAGAAACTTGTGTAATCCTACTCGTCCCGAGTCTGGGTGGACTTGACTTGGTGTGACCGTTTTGACACAGGAATCATTTCTAGTACAGTTATCTTTATTAAAACAAAGAAACAAATTATCGGTTGAGCGCGAGGCCAGAGGGTTTGATTAAAATTTCAGAAATGTTGAGTTTAATACCTTTTTCTTGCAATAGTTGCACGCATGTACAATTTTTAACATATGTATATGACTATTTCCACTTTAAACCGACTTCAAACAGGTTGAGGTTTACAGTTCGATAGTATTATGTACATACGAGTATATGTTACGTGATATCTTGTTCTGAAGGTTAGACCAATTTTAATTTAAAGAAAATATTCCACATCTAAGTTGAAATATAATTGATAAAGAACACATACAGACGCCTGCATCCCTAAAAGGGTAGGCAGGGGCTAATTTAAGTCGAAATTTTTCCGATTATAATGTATTAGATATTGATATTAATGAATTAGATAGGAAAATTTGGAGTATATTGACAGAAAAGGGGAAGAAAAGGGAAATTGATTATACAGAAGCATTGGGGAGTAAAGCAATAGCTGAAGCAAGTCAGGGTCGCGTACCTACCACTCAACTGGCCAGTGCAGCGAAGTCCAAGCTCTTTCAGTATAATAATACAGTTATTCGAAAACATGCATGCACTATACGAACATCTCCAATAAAAGTCTATTTCACAGCTTAATAATAGCACAGAGACAACTTCTCAAACTAATTCTATTCTGGGGAGGGTCAGACAGGTAGCTCTCTATGCGGTGTGATCAATATCTGTGAAGCCAGACAAGCTCGGAAGCCCTACACGACAAAGATGCCCTGCTTAACAAGTGTTTATGTCACCAAAAGTGCTAACTTAGGGCTGACACTTCGTTAAAACCATACAAACATATAATCGCCTCTAACGTCAAAGGGGAAGCGTATTTAACACTAAAAAAAACATCGCAGCCTTGTGATTCACGGTAGACTAGAATAAGGTCACCCCATCTCTCTCCGTGGGTCTCGTAAAAGGTGACTTAGTGATCGGACCTTGTTCTGTCAGACAGTAGATAAACAGTCATAGGCTTATCCCCTATTAGGTAATTGGTCCTTTCTACCGCCTGCCTTTAAGAGGATTGGCGTGAGTGTATGATTTTCACAACTAGTTTTGAGGGTTAGGACTTCGCAGCCATAGTAATTTAAGGCTATAAGGCCATATTAGCCTCGAAGAAGCTTGGTGTGCTAAACAGATCGAGACAGTATTTTACTCCGGCCCACCGCCTGCAACTTTATAAGGCGCAGGTTCGGCCGCACATGGAATACTGTTCTCATCTCTATGCAGGTGCACCCCAGTACCAACTTCTGCCTCTTGACCGCATTCAACGGAGAGCGACTCGCATCATCGACTGCCAAGATATTTCTGATCGACTTGACACCTTGGCGTTGCGTAGAGATGTAGCTTCACTCTGCATCCTCTATCGCTTGTATCATGGGGAGTGTTCAGAGGAATTGTTCGGACTTATACCGGCTGCTGGTTTCCGCCATCGTCCTACGCGACAAAATATCCATCCCCATCACCTGGACGATTGGCACTCCACCACTGTGCGCTTCTCGAGAAGCTTTTTGCCTCGCACAACAAGCTTATGGAACAAATTGTCGCCTGCCGTATTTCCGAACCGATACGACCTTCAAACCTTCAAGAAGAGAGCGTACCTCTACCTAAAAGGCCGGCAACGCACTTGTGACTCTTGAGTTGCGGGTGTCCATGGGCGGCGGTAGTCACTTACCATCAGGTGACCCGTCTGCTCGTTTGCCCCCTATCGCATAAAAAAAAAAAAAAAAAAAAAAAATTTCGAGTTACAGGCGACCAGGACCTAACCCATTCGCAACCTTTCTTTTTTTCAATTCTATTGTGTTTTTCATATACCGGCCAATTTTTTCTACCCCTAATACCAAAAGTGTCCCGGTGAAGGCTCTCCGTTGTCTCGGCTTTTCCTACTTAAAGATAACGTCACTAAAAAGAGAATAGAAACAATATAATTGTTATCTAAATATTTATTCAACTTTTCATGTATTTCGCCATGTTTTCTTAGTTTATTGCTACCTAAAGTACTAGGAAACCATAGCTACGAAGAGCTATGGTATGAATTAGAAGTCAGTTAAGCCATAATTCGTAGTACCTTGTAAGTGTCGTAGCAGATGCGTAGACATGGCTACGCCGTAGACCACACCGCATAAACAGTTTTAATAGATATCGTAGCGTCGCTTGTGGTGGCGCAATGGCGCCATAATTGTTTATTGCTTGTGTTACAAATAGTTTCCTTAAATGTAACGCCTATATTATATTGACGTATATTATGATTATATAAAAAGTTGTGAAGTCAAACCAATTTTTCTAACTGGCTTGTTGGTGTAGTCGTTATTGACTCTGACTTCTGAGTCAGAGGACGTGGGTACGATGCCCAACGGGACCAAATTTTGTGTAAACCATAAAGTGTTATTCTGAGTCTTTGTAAAGATAAGGTTTGTAAAGTCACCCGCGACTCGCGAGTTACTCCTGGTGCAAGAGTTCTTTTCAATTAAAACAGTCTGAACTGATGCAAAATTATGTCTGTCTGCTTGTCCGTTAAGTTTGCACACGGAAACTAAATTTTATTAATAAATATTATTAGAGATTTGTGATAATTTGGAGAACTCTTTATTACATAAGCAATACTGTGTTACCAGAATATTTTATTTTCTACAATTAAATACTCCACGATAAACCATTTAATAGTAAAAATATTCTCCAGTTTTATGAATAAACAAACCAACAAACAGTCAATGTTATGTTGAAATGTCGTCTCCACACAATGCGGGTACCAGGCGGCCAGACCTTGCGGGAGATATCACGTTGCCTCCTATTGTATTTTATTCAATGTTTACTTATTGTTGTAAACGAGTGCTGCAGCCACATCGGTGTCCGGTAACCACTTTCTTGTATATATGTCACCCTGGTACTTACTGCTCTAAAACTGTCATGTACCTGGAACTTTTCTGTCTGTCTGTGATATATATATTAACTCCTAAACGGATGTAACGATTTGAATTTAGTTTTTTTGTTTGTTTGTAAAGTAACTTGATCGAGAACATTCATTTACATACACATTTTGTAAGTGCCTCTTTTCAAGTTTTTAGTGGAAAAGAAAAGGCTGGGCTGGTTATTTTAATGTTATTTTTATATTTTATAAAGTTGATGTTTTCTTAATTTTATAAATATAATATAACGTTAGCCGTTCCCCATAGTATAACTCACGTTTATGTTCAATGCTCCGCTCCTAAGTGTCGAAGCATAATGATCTCTCCAATACAAAAAGAATTTTGTAAATCCGATTCCAGAGATTTACCCGCTTGAATATTCATACAAACAAAATTCTCCTCAGCTTTACCATATATATATATACATATATATATACATATATATGATAAAGCTGAGAAGGATATACATATATCTTTACATATATAATTCTTCTGTGAGTGTGTATGTCACTGAACTACTCTCAAACGACTGGACGGATTTGGATGAAATTTTTTAGATTCACAAATCAGCCTGGCAGATGGCGCTGCAGTCGGTATCTAGGTTATTTATCTATATTGATCCTAATCGCTTGAAATATCATGCAGGACAACGTCTGTCGGGTCCGCTAGTGTATATATATATGTATATATATATATATCAGTAAACAAACCGGGAATATGAAATATCATTCAACAGCGGCCATCATTCTACGTCATAACCGCAGTGTGTGTGCGACAGAGACACAAATACTTATTAACGCCAACTGCATGCGCGGTTGAAATGCGTTACCAATTAGCTAAAATCTACGTCACTCTTATGTCGTCCTGGTACCAGAGAGTAATTATAATCTAGTTAGGTGCTTTCAACTGATTTGTATATTTCCACATGAAAACACTCCCAATGAATATGAAGAGAAGAAAGAAAAAAGAAAAAAGAAAAAGAAAAGAAGATGAAAATGAATATGCATATGAAGTCCCCACTTACGTCAGAGGGAATAGTCTATTGTCGTCAAACGGGCACTGTGTCACTGATTTCTTCTGCCACCAAATCCGGTACAACACTGAATGAATCTAGATAGATTCATTCAGTGTTGTACCGAATACAGGGTTACAGGGTGTTGCAAAGAAGTGGGTGGGTATTAATATATAGACATAATCTACCGCATGAGAAACTATATATAATGATTTTTAAAAATTCGGGGGTAATAACAAGGGTGTTCATCGGTGCCGAATTCAGATTTTTCTGAATGTTTTTTTTTTATACTATAGAGGGACAGACGAACAGACGGGTCACCTGATGGTAAGTGACAACCGCCGTCCATGGACATCCGCTTCTCAAGAGTCGCAAGTGCGCGAATGTGCGGATTTATATATTTTCTCAACAAAGGCCTTTCAATAAAAACACGAAAATAAAGCCTCTCCTATGTTTCAGACAGTAAACATGTATATATTATGTATAGTGACATATGCCCGAATGACGGCAACAGGCTTGCCCACAATTACGTAAGTGGGACGAAGATGTGGTTTGTAAAATGAGGTCGCCCCTGCCTACCCCTTCGGTGATATAGAACTGACTGTAGTATCTATGTAAGTTTGTTTAACCATAGACAAATCAGTAGCGCTATCGATTCCTTAACCGACTTTAAATAAGAGAAGATTCTCCACTTAAGTATTTTCTTTTTGTGTAACAGTGTCATTACCGGATATTATCGCTTTAGTAATTCCTGTGCCCGCGACGGTAAACTCGACAAACATACACAAACGGACACAAAAACACTCAGTAAAAAAATCGTACTGTGTGGGAATCCGTGTTCTGGCGCAGCAGTCAGGATCACTAAGCGCAAAACCAACAGGCGAATTTTAATAAGTCTGTTTTAATTGAATGGGTTATGGTAAAGGTTCGTCCAAATCCATCTGTAAGGGTATGAACTAAAGGATGAAGCTGTAGTACAGATTATCATAATTTAGGCGCGTTGAAGTCTGTGATACTTCGATTTTGGTTAAAATTAATTTAATTTTAAAACAGGAGGAAGTTCTATGTTCTACTCTATGTAATCGTTTATGTATCTTAAGCAGTTTGTCCGCAAATTATAAAAAGATTTTCTATTTTTTTAATTCAAAAGAGTATCCTTTTGCGGTGGTCTCTTTGACCAAGAACACTTCGCTTCTAAGGGTCTCAAACGTAATATTTGTGCATACTTTATTAAGTTAGTTTTATGAATAACTAACGATGTATTAAATACTGATGTGCGCAGTAAAATGTCGTATTTGTCGAAAGCTCAATAATAAAATATCACCATGGCAACCAGGCTTGTTGTTTCAATAGGTACGTAATGTATTGATTATATCGTCCGTATTGTTAAAGGGGTATTATTTGTTCATTTATTGTGGTTCTCAGTGGAGTGGAAAAGGGCCATGCCATCTATTACTGTGGACGGATAGGACTATCATATATCAGATTGGCAACAGACTTGGCCAATATTACGTAGGTGGCACTAGATTATGGTTGGCTAAAAGAGAGCGTTTCAGACGCCTCTCCCTACCCATTTGGAAATGTAGGAGTGAGTATACATGTATTTTATTATTGAAATAATTTGTACATTTGACATGGAATTAACTCTGTTAATTAAAATTTCCGAAAGGGTAAGCAGAGGCGCATCAAACGCACACATTTTGCCAACTTTTAAATATAGTTTTTTTGCCATGGACAAACTCCCACCTACCAGAGGCTGTCTATGACAGTCCACATTACGGATGGGTTCAGGACACGCCCTTCTGCGCTTGACGCACTGTGCAAGTTCTGATTAATTGAGCTTTTTGTGTTTCTGGGTTTGATGGGCAGTTTGAGTTATGAGTTAAGTATACGCCTCTGTTTAGTGGAGTGTAAATGAGTCGCCAGTATATGTCGTTAATAGAGATTAAGAATAGAGTGGCCACGCTTACCAAGCCAGTACAAAATGCGACATTTAAAATTTGTTTTTGAATTTTGTCTATCTCATTGTTGTATACTAATATTATTTATAAAGATAGTTGTTTGGCCGGTAGGGGTCGTCCGGGAAGAATATTTTCTCTCTATATATCAAAGTGGTGTCAACGACAACTCAGTGTTGGGTTAAGCACGCCTTTGTACATACCATTTCCTTAGTTCTATAAAAAAAAAATTGTGTACAATAAAGAATAAATAAAAAAATAACAATAAATTTTATTATTATTGAACAAGCCTTGTGATCACGTATAGCGTATAGCATTCATTTAAAGAATAAATTTATAAATACTACAATCTATAATCTATAAATATAATATTTTAGACCTAAACTCCAAGTAATAAAACAATACCTACGCATATATAAAACTTTCTCTTAATTTACAACAACCTGTACATTTATCATTAAAATTGCTATTCATTTAACATCAACCTGACCTATTAAATAAATTTCTAAATTTACGGTATTTAATAAATTTTGCACCTTACACCCAACTAAATAGAATATAATTTAATTTAACGTCAATCTAACCACAAATAAGTGTTTGAAATTACAAATTTTGTACATTACATTTTAAACGTTACCGCTCAAGGAATAAGGTTGATAATAAAAGGAGCAGTTTTTGAGAACAAATTTGCGGCTTTTTGGTGTATAAATTATGACATGATTTAAATTATTAATACCCGCATATTATTTGCAATATATTCAATATTTGGTACTCGGACTTAAGAAAATTAAGATAGTTTTTACGTTTTCATATCATTTTCAAATTTGATATCTATTCATTTTTAACCGACGTCAAAAAAGGAGGAGGTTCTATGTTCGAATGCATTTATCTTTTCTTGTAAGTATGTTAAGCGATTTCTCCCCCAGTTGTCCACCGACTTTATTTTTTTTTTATTATTAGAAAGAGTTGGTGGTGGTTGTGTTGGTCCCATTGTAACCAAATCAGTCCAGCCGCTTAGGAGGAGTTCAGTGACATACACACGTACAGTAGAATTATATATATAAAGAAAACAATGGGTTATATAATTCAAACCTTTTTAATTTTAAAAAATAAGCCTTTTCATGAAGTGTAGTTGTCGACTCTTCATCAATGTTAAAAAAAAAACAAATAAGCGCAATGGAGTTTACCAGTAGCCACAGAAAGCATTCACTATCCACCTCATGACTCCTTCATCACATCAGCTCCGAGATACCATAGATATAGTTTTTGGGGACTTGACAAACATACAAATAACTACATACAAATAACTACATACATATTTCTGAATCACTCGTGGGAATGGAACCCACGACCTCTGGCTCAGCAGTCAGCACCACCAACACTAGACCAGCGAGTTACAAGTGAAACTAATACAAGCGTGTGTAAAAGCTATCTCCTCACCAGTATATTCCCCTGGTACTTAGTTAGTCGTATATACGTTCTGTATATACAGGTTACATACAGACATACTCACGACCATACTGACTGCACGGATAGCGTAGCGGTGTAAGTGGTCACCTCGCTACTACGATTTGGGTTCGATCCCCGCAGGAGACAACACTTTGTAATCCTCAAATTATTGTTCTGAGCCTGGGTGTTCTTTGTGTCCGTTGTTGAATGTTTGTAAAGCCCGACACGTGAAATATTGCTAACGCGGGAGTGGGTCTCAATTAAATAAAATTATAAACAAAACATGCACTATAAAGAATCATCATTAAGGTTATTTAAAAAAATATCTCCAAACTTCTAAATGTTTGTAATACAAAATAGTATAAGTACGCGACAAAATATCCATCCCCATCACCTGGACGATTGGCACTCCACCACTGTTCGCTTCTCCAGAAGCTTTTTGCCTCGCACAACCAGCTTATGGAACAAATTGTCGCCTGCCGTATTTCCAAACCGATACGACCTTCAAACCTTCAAGAAAAGAGCGCGTACTCCTACCTAAAAGGCCGGCAACGCACTTGTGACTCTTGAGTTGCGGGTGTCCATGGGCGGCGGTAGTCACTTACCATCAGGTGACCCGTCTGCTCGTTTGCCCCTTATCGCATAGAAAAAAAAAAAAAAAGTAAGCGTAAAATCACTCACACATTTAAAAATGCCAGTACCGCGACTCGAGATGTTTAGAGCGAGCTGTGTGCATATGGCACCGCTTATCTATAATGCGCTGCCTGAAAATATAGTTACCGCATCATAAATTCTGTCCAGCTTTACGAAAATGGTTGATAGAAGAGAGCTTTTGATGAGTCAGTGAATTTCTAAAAAAAAATCGCAGGTGCATTCAGACAGACATTATAATGTACTAATATGAACGATTGTGTATATAAGCAATTTCTATTAACAATTTTAACTTCATGGTATAATTTTGCCAGTTGTCAATGTGTGTGTCAGTTTTAAGTTAATTCGTAATTGTATTGTCTATTATATAATTGTTAGTATTCAATATCATAATGTACTTATCTAATATTTGCATGCCACTATGTATGGCTAAATGTGTCTTATGCTCATAATTAATCCTTCCTCCTTCCAGCTTTTTACCACATTTTAACAAAGATATTATTATTTTAACCGTTAAGGAGCTGTAGCTTCAGCTCAGCAACATGAGACGAAAATATGTTAAAAGGGGCCATCCATAGATTACTATTCACCCATCCTTGTCACAGGTGGTCACACTTGTGAAACCTCCTCGCCCTGGTGTGACGTCACATATTTTTCAATGTTATGTAGCATAATCTGATGTCATTTGCTGCGGACTTGGACAGACTGTAGATCGAGATTGTAATATTTGTAAGATTTTGGTTTATACATATATTAATGTCAGGTTTTATTATTTTAGATTTTAACATGGGACGTCTCATTTCGCTTTTGACCTTCTCTTGTCACACAATGTCACATATCGTTGCCCCCTTAACGTGTAACGAAATTTGGGACGGCCCCATAGCTTCAGAAAGTGTATAAAAAAACATACATACAGTCAAAAATACAACTTTCTCCATTTATGAAGTCGGTTAAAAAGATTCCGTTACAAAGCAATATAGTTCCGGTCGTAAAAAATCTCGTCCGAGACATTAAATGTTCAGCAAATGGCTTAAATATCATTTAAAATTGATCGACTGTTTCTGCCAGTACCGGTACTTGTAATGCACTTGAAGATACTCTTCAAAATCCAGAATCTCTTAAACATTTTGTGTGAACTGAAATTTATATGTAATGCAATGACGCCGAGATCTCTGTGGAGAAGAATACAGTGATCTCTTGCCGTGGGTGTGGTCTATCAGACAGTATATGTATAAAGTTTATATTTACACAGAGCCCTAAGTGGGATTAAGTGATGGTCGGCAAAAGTTGGCGCTTGAGACGCCTCTGACTGCCTCTTCAGGGATATAGGCGTGAGTTAACTATGGTATGGCAATTGGGCACTGCCCTGTACCTTTAATTAATTAATTTAGAGGCGGACTTAATGCCACATGGTGCTCTCTACGAGTCACCTTTGGCGACACACACGGCGCGCATACTTGATGGAGTTTAGCTTTAACCGGGTCATTTTTGAATATTTGCTCACGACCTTTTCCGATCGTCTGACTCGTTCTTTCTTCAGAACATCACCAATTTAATGGGCGTATGTTCTGCGTGGACGACACCTGCAAGCACTTCTTAACAATTTTGCCTTGTGTACAAACAATCAATTAAAAAAGAATTCTAAAAATCTATTAATTATATTTATATATTGTATTTATCTACATATGCATGCATATTTATGTATATATTTTATGTGTCATAATTAATTATGAATATTGATTTCCCTCAGCTCACTTTTCATGATACACCTGCCTCGTCCCTTGCACACCCCTATAGCACATTAAGTCCGCCTCGTGCAATGTAAAATGCAGAAAGCAATAAATGAATAAATAACTATAAATGACAAATCGCTTAACATACATTCTTCATCTTATAATTGAGATCAAAGGAGAAGCATGCTCTCATGTCTGATGATACAGGCTGACTAGAAGTCATCGATGAGTTCCGCTTGTTCATTTATGATATTGGGGGAGAGGGGAGCAGACGGGTACGGACCTAATGGTAAGTGGCAAACACCGTCCATGGACACCGGTAACTCAAGAATCGTAAGTGCGGGGAGGGTAAAGAAGAGATGGGGGATGAGGAGATGTGTATGTTAAAATTAAGTTAGAGATTTGTTTATGTAGTTAGTTACAGAGTGAAGTAAATAAATGCGTGGTGGTATAATTGTAGTTGTACTATCTCTTGAAATAGAAAGCAATCATTTAGAGTTTGAAACTCTGGATTCTGAATTGAGCTCGCTTTGTGACCACTGAACTAAAATAATATACTTTAAAAGTACTTATTTTCACAGGATTTTATGGTTTATAGTAATACACTTATTAATTAAATTTTATTGCATCTGTGTTGGAACCTAAACCTCTACGATAAAACCAGTTCCCTCCCCCCTCACCCTAATGTACTGGGAGGGAGGTTGGCTTCCACGATTTACGATTCCGACGGGCAAGGCAGATGTGTAACTAACGCACACATTTTGCCGATTTTAATTTAGTGCCATTTACGTAATAGGGGGCAAGAGTATTGTCATCCGAGCATTTATGAGAACTGGATGGGAAAAGTTGGAGTATATTGATAGAAGGGGAAGCAAAGGGAGATTGCTTAAACGGATGGATTGAGGAGTACAAGCAATAGCTCAAGCAAGTCAGCGTCGCATAACTATAACTCGAACACGCTGGTGCCAGGAAGTCCGAAGCCTCTAATTTACATTTAAGGTAGATATCTGCTTTAATCGCTTTAGGCTTTGCAACGTAACATCATCAAATTGAAGAGTCAAAATTATAATTATATAACTATGAAGAGATGTCCAAGAAAAACTTACAAAAAACTCTCCCTGCATAAAAGTATTACAATTACATGGAAATTGAATTCAAAAAACCACTTCGCTAATCTTATTTTCAAATTTAGCAAGTTCCAATGTCTCACAAACAGATGTCACTCTAATTAATTCGTGATTTCAGAGAGATTAGCGGCGCCTTAGCGGTTTTTGTCTCGTGTTAGCATAATGGAGACGAGTAGTTAACTTTTTTATATAAATATTTAAATAGTACTCTAACTCCATTAAAATTAGTAAGTTTTAATATATTTTTGCCTTAAATGAATTTCGATTGTTACCATACAAGCAGACCACCAGATTGCTGTCTTGTGAAGAAAGGTGAAAAAAAATATGACAAAGAGAACTGGTTCAACCCGTTTTAACCGACGTTGCAAAAACCTAGTGCTTCTTTCAATTATATGAAAAATGTTAAACAGCTATATTGTATATATATGTATATATGTATATACATACTCTCACAATATCAGCGGTGTAATTAATCTACTTTTTTTTATCTACCTACCCCTTCCTAGATATAGGTGTCATTGTATGTATGTGTGTATGTATGTAATCTGTAAAGAAATAGAAACTATAAACACAAATAGCAGTGTTAAACATTCTACAACATTTTGCCTCTAAAATATCTGTTTGGTATCTTTCATTTGTAGTCGTTACATACAATATACAATGGCTGAGCAACATACATTCGTTCGAGAAAATTGAATTCAAAATATGTCTTATGTCGAACAAATCCTTCTTTATGTTGATAGAACTCCGTTACGATATGGGCGCCTGGTACCTTGGCGTTACTTATGCAGCGTTGGTGGGGAAATAAGCAGTGAATTACGCGTTTTTATGGCAAAAAGGTGTTTTGGGAATTTCAAGAGTTCGGCAGTTTGATGCAAAAATGTTTATATAGCTTTATTTACTTTCATAGCCCCGGCTTACATGTCGAAATACATCCCGCTCAATATCTAAACGTCATACATACATACACTAAAAAAAATGCTCCTCTTCGCGTAGTCGGGTAACCGACCTTGCTGTATATTTATTTAATAAAAGACAACTCCCACACTTGTATGAATTCCTGTATCAACAACAGACAGAATACTTACATTTTTATGAATGACACAAAATGTTGTCATATATGGGGATCGCACCCACAACACATAGGAAACACTCCTACTGACCCAAGACAATCTCAACCACCATGATTATTAGAATATCAATAACAATTTTACTGATACCAACATATATATCATAAACCCATTCTGGTACAACAGCGACATTCACTACAAAATAGTAGTTACATTCTAAACTAAATTGGCAACACTAAGCCCAATATAGTAGTAATTTATAATACTATGATTCAGTCCTATCTACACATAACGACCTATTGTTTCCGCAGTATTGATCTGCTCGATTTGGCCTGTGTATTTTTAGAGCTGCATGCATACCTTGTACTGTCTAATACCGTTTGCTTTTTAAAAGCATTTAAACATAATTACTAGCTGACCCGGCAAACGTTGTTCTGTCATAAAAAAACTTTATAGGGTCACCCTTATCATTCAGGTGTATGAAAAATATATGTTGGCCTATTCTCAGACCTACCCGATATGCACACTAAGTTTCATAAAAATCGGTCCAGCCGTTTTGTACGTTGATATACGTACGGGGTAGGCAGTTAGCCTATTGCCGCCATCCATACGTTTCGGACATTTATAAGTATTTTGACAGGAAAGGTAAAATAGAAAGGGATTGCTAGCGATATAGCTTATATATATAGATGGATGATGGAAAGATGGTACAAGCAATAGCTCAAGCGAGTCAGGGTTGTCACCCACATCGCGAACTGGCCGGCGCTGGGAAGCCGACTCCTCTAACTTATTTAATTTCTGGTAACGACGCATTTATAATATATCAAACTAAACGCTCCGTAATAATTACCTTAAAATTTACAGCAGACAAACCATTTTAACCGACTTCAAAAACACGAAGGTTCTCAAAATTGAATTTGCTTTATTTTCAGTGTATGTTACATTTATATGTATGGTATTTCTAAGAAATAAATATAACAAGCGCTACTATATTCATAGTAACAATAATCATTTCTCATGTTTTATTATTTACAATAGATCACATCATGCAATGGACGTACAGACAGATATTTATATATTGGTAACAGATATTAAAGAAATTTATAATGATTACAAATATTATGTGTCAAAACACATATTTGTCCATAATCGCCATTTTTTAACCGATTTCAAGCATTATTTTTTAATTTTAAAGAATATTTTCATATATTCTTTTCATATACATCTCTAAAGATGAAAATGCGTAATTTGCAGTCGGTTCATTGCAAGTTATCATTGGCTTTTTAGCTCGACTTGCCATTAAAACGTGTTTTTTAAACTAGGTACATATAATTTAGTAGATGCCAAAACGATAAGCAGAGTACTTACGCCACACCAATATGGGGGCACACTGAAATGAACGATAAGATTAATATTTGTATTGTTTTCGAAGTAGTCTCCGTTCCTTTCTAATCACCATCACATGCGATGGAACCATTTACAGAATCAGTGAGCCCACCCTTTTTTAAGAATCTCTTCCACGCCTTTTTCAGCCATGCCATCTTTAGGGTTCATAAAACGAATTCCTCTAAGAGACTGTAAGGAGGATGACTCCACATCTTCGATAGATAAATATTCGATAGATAGAGGAGGATCCTGCTTCTGCTTTCTAACAGTTTCCAAGACAGCTGGTAAACCATGACTGACATACTTTTACATACTATTTTTCATAGGCTGCTTTTCTTACTAGCCTATATTAAAATCTTCCAGTGTTACCCACGTGTTTAAACTTTTTTTACGACAAGAAAATGCAATATGAAATTTAAATAACTCAAGTTTTCTAAACAAGCCTTTTGCATAACAAGTAGAGCAAAAACTACTCGGTAACGAAATTAAATCGATTGGATGTTTGGGCGACATCGGTGCCTGCCGTGATGCAAAATAAGGAACTTTGTGAGTCCTCTGTAATCTATGCAATCACGCCATGTCATGGCATTGGATGTCAAGTAATTTTAGAATTATCAGTTCTAAAGAACCGTTGTATTTACTTGTATATGCTAGTTTCATAAATTTTGGTCCATAACCTGTAATAATTATTAATAAAAATTAGAATTAATGTACTCGGTTAGAGAGCCTGGAGTTTCTAGCATTAGTAACTTCGAACACATGTATACGATAATGATCTGCTTAAGCTATTTCTTACACTCCCTAATTCCGTAGCTAACTTTTCTTTTTCTTTTCAATTGACTTCCGATTTTGACATCCCAAAATGTCTGGTTGAAAGAAATAGGCTTGTTCCTTATTACGTAACTGAGCCTAAAATTATAGTAGATAAACCTTGGGCGTTGTCTCTGCCTTCAGCTATATAAGTGTGAATGCATGTATGTAACCATGTTAATCTATGTTACTAGAAAAATAATAAAGAATTTGTCTGATGTTCAACGTTTTAACTACTACAACAACAAGACGGATTCAAAAAAATCTTTTTGCTTGTGATTGTACAATTTTTAATGATTTACGTGTTATATTTAACATTGCGTTTCAATCCTTAAGAGGGGAGAAAGAGTTTTACTGTTTTACTTTTTATCTTAGACAAGAAGTAATCTTACTAATATTAAAAATGAAAAGTTTGATTCATATTTGTTTTTTATCCTTTCAAATGTACCTACGTATCAAAAATTGCCGCCCGAACGAAGTTGCGGGCAAAGGCTGGTGAAATATAATACTTTAGTTAAAAAGAGTTCTTTAAATATTTTGTAACAGTAATCAGTAGTATATTGGAAATGATAAATTAAGAACACATTTCAATTAAAAAATTGGAAATAAACACATATTGAATAACAAAAAAACGAAATTTATGTAACAAATTTGATTTTTTTGTTTGTTCGTTTCAATAAATTTAGAGACGCAGCTTAGCTTAGCAAGTCTGTGCTTATTTCGCTTATTACAAAAGAGTCTGTCATTAATTGGATTGGAGTGTCAAAGCATTATAGACGGCGCTGGCGTTGTACAAAGTAATCGTATGTAGGTTTTGTTTCTACGCTCACAGCGACTGTTATATCAGATATAAGGTATGACCATGCTACGTCGAAGACTTTTAACAAGTAAACATTATTTAGTTAGAGGGCTCGTACTTCTCGGCCCCAGTGAGTTCGAGTTATAGGTATGCGATACTTGCTTTAGCTATTGCTTATACCCACCAATCCATCTTTATAAGCAATATCTCTTCCCATCCCATTCCATCGTCTCTTTCCTGTCAATACTTTCAGTTTTCCCATTCAACTCCCAAAACTCGGATGACAGAAACGGGCTTGCCCCCTATTACGTAAATGTAGGCGATAATTACGACCAACCTCTTCAGGAGTGTGTGTGTAACGTATATATGTATGTAAAAATGACACGTTTAGTGCTTTAGAAACTACTATTTTGGAAGAATATGGTAGATTATTGTCAAGTCAATACAGTTTCTGTTAATAACGGTATAATCTGTGGAGCACTATGGAATAACAACTTTATAGGACGTCGTATGTTATAATCGTCAAGTTGAAATGACTTGTTTGCTTGGCTATTGCTGGGTTGCAGTGTCTTATAACAATAATTAATTGGTTTATGTGTGAATATATATGTATATACGCATCAATCTAGAATGTTGATATAAGTAATTATATAAATAATACATTAGAGTATATGTGTTCATGTTCTCGAGCCCAGATATACAGATTTTTTATGGCAGAACAACGTTTGCCGGGTCAGCTAGTAATATACATATAACCCAAATGTGAAATCATTTACTGCGCATTTTACTCTCGTAAGCTTTTTTCAAATAGGCAAGAAATGCCAAGGACACTCTTGATCATGCTTTCTTTTTTTAATTTTAAATGTCACTTAACAGAATTTGAATTTCGAATGTAAACACCAAAGCTGTGCTTACACAGTAGCTCAAAATCAAAGAGTGTCACACATTCGGGTAACATTAGCCTCCGCCAACAGATAGCGTGGTCCCATAAATTAGACATATCTCATTATGCGTGTATGCTATCGCCGTTTATAGTCCGAACTAACAGAACCAATAAACAATATGTATCAAGGTAAGTAAATTGATGAATATGGATAAACAGTATTCATTTTCGATCCTTAAAGGCATAATATTTTAGGATTCATATGTACATGGACTGTTATCTATCAGACAGTATAATATATATACAGTCATACAGTGCCCGAATGACAGTAAAACGACTTCCCCCTACCTGCTTACCCCTTGGGGAGTTAAGACGTGTTGGTATGTATGATACATACTCCACAGCGTTATATTTGCCTGGACTAAGTACAGCTTGTGCTATATAGAATTTAGACCAATTATGAACTTCATGCATATTAAATACATTTATAACAGACCTTAATAAAGACGAGGTTCTCAATTCGTTTGTTTCTTATTTACCACATGATATCCATACAATGGCCACCTAATAAATTAATTAATAACAATAATAAATAATTATACCCCAAAAATAAAAGAAGCAAATTTCTTATATCGCGCAAGTACCAGGACGCCATAAAAACCAGGAGTTTGTTGGCGCCTGGCTGTCTGGTGCGTATTGATTGTTTACAAGTGTCTACGCATTGTACGTATTCTGCAGGGAATGTGGGAACTTCGCTGAGATATGCTACCCTGGCATTATGACAAAAAAATTACAAGACTATTTTGATTCCTTACTTATTTTGTTTGTTTATTAATGATTAAATAAATATTATAATTATATCTTGCTTAACTGTTATTTTATTTTCTAAAAAAAGATCCTTTTTGTTCAGTCGCTGTAGATGTATAATCTTTAATCTGTCAATAAAAAAAATGAGTCATACTTACGTAACAGAGTGTAAGCCTATTGTCAGTGTGTGACTGTATGTATACTGTCTGATTGTTAACAGCCCGATCTCTAACTCGCAATTTTAGGACAATTGTTTACATATAGTATATTAAATGTAACGTCAGATTTTTAATAGGCCCTGTAAATCCAACTACAATAGATACCATCTATTGCATACTGCTCTCCTGGTACCTAGAGCAAACAAACTAGACTAATTCTATCACATAACATCGCCTTATCGATGGGTAAGTTTACGAGCGCGCGTGCTTATGCACGCTGCATGCCCTGTTAGCAACTAGAAGCATTATGGAGTAACCGATGCATTTATTGAAATGGGTTCCCATAGCGGTTGATTGCTTCTAGTATCAAGCGGAAGAGATTTTTGATCTTTTTTTAAATTCTTTAATCAGTGAATATATGTATCAATTGGATTTAAATGATTCTCTTGATGTTGGACAGAGGATTTATTACGGAATAATTTAGGCTTAAGAGTGAACATAAACGTAGTAGAAACTATAGTTATTATTAATGTTAGAAAAATATAAAGGAGACAACCTTATGATAAAATGTATTAAACATTACTTTATGGACTGTACTTTTATACCTGTGACGAGTTGACGAATGAATAATCGGACTTTAAAAAAGTAGACAACCGACTTCAATGCGTCTATCATAAAATTGAAGGCTAATATAGTTTTCTCATTGACGCCATTGTCACAACTAGGCCAAACTCTCACCTAACTACCCTTGAAGTACATCCTTTCCAATAAAAAAAAAATCATCGAAATCGGTTGGCGCGATATTGAGTTATTCGTCCATTTGTCGCGCACAAGCTTAATGCAAATTTAAGACTTATATGGTTTTCTCGTGGATGCCATTGCCAGAACTGGACCAAATTGAATTGGGACCATACGGGAAGCAGTTTTCAAATTAAAAAAAAGTCGAAATCGGTTCACGCAGTCGAATGTTCTGAGATAACAAACATAAAAAAATAAAAATACAGTCGAATTGAGAACCACCTCCTTTTTGAAGTCGGTTGAAAATAAATTAAAATAATTCAGGGGCGAGATATATAGAGAGATTTCAAGTGCCGAGATGACGAGTAAGTCATTATAAATAAGAAAGGTTAAATGGATGTTTGTTACTCAATGACGCCGGAATAGCTCGACAGATCATTATCAATTATTGCACAGAGAAACTTTCAACGCGAATAATAACTCACGCCTATATTCGCGTAGGCTTAGGCAGAGGTGTATTAAACTCTATTATAATTTGGTCCAAGTATTTAATTACTCTTTTAAAGAAACCTGACGTATTGAATCCTTGCTAATAATTAAATTGATAATGTAATTTTATTGTTTTTGTTAAGTTTACACACGAAACGAAGACAAGGACATAGAGTGCCTTTTGTATACATACAGACATACCCTTACTCTATTTACTTATAGAAGACAATCCTCCTACCGGCATCTTAACATACTGCCTGATTGAGAACATTCCGATCCCCTAGTCACCTTTTACAAAACCCGCAAGAAAAGAGAACTATTCTACTACAGCGAGAACCACGAGATTACCTTTTATCCAGAAACAAATACTATTTTTACGAGAAAGACAACATTCAAAGCTTTTGAGATAGTAAATAAATAAAATCAAAATCAAAGCATTTATTTCAATTAAAGCAATCAGAGGTATTT
This sequence comes from Tyria jacobaeae, assembly GCA_947561695.1. Taxonomy (NCBI): domain Eukaryota; kingdom Metazoa; phylum Arthropoda; class Insecta; order Lepidoptera; family Erebidae; genus Tyria; species Tyria jacobaeae. The sequence goes on along the minus strand of OX387237.1, from coordinate 3,620,146 downwards.
TTGAAGTTTCAAGAAAAGTAATCAGTCAGATGATACGTAGATAGGATCAAGATCTAGAACAAGCAAAAAAACTTTCAAAAGTCTCTTGCTTGTTCTTCTCAATAGGATCTACGTAGTGACACAAGCAACTACCTTCACGACTGACTTAGTTTGACCGACTTCTTTTCTTGACAATTCAAAAATACCACTGATTGGTTCAGTTGAAATAAACCATTTTGACTTTGATTTGATTTGATGACCAGCCCCGATCAACGGCACTCGTTCACGAACATGAAGCACGAGCCAGCCATCCTCCATCTCACCCATATTTTACCGAGCCTACACATACGCCACCATTGGCATAAATAAAACATCTTGCTTGCTTGCGACTTCGAAACATGTCCTCATTTCTCTTATCTTTATAATTACAATAAAAGCCGGAGGAACATCAACTCACGTGAGCACTCCCGGAAGGGACTGTGGAACAAAACGGAGGTGGCTTTTAATGTGCCACAACGGAGGGTGGACAGTCGCGTGTATGTTTTAGGGGATAGATACTGACGGTGTGAAGCTGTTTGTTGTAATATCAAGTCGTCATAAGGAAGACAAAATGTGACATATGGTGTTTTTTAATCTTATGGAATATGAATTTAGTAGTGATAAAGAATAATGATATATACATAAACTCACGTCTTTCTTGCTTCGGGGCAGGCAGACAGTCCGACAAAAAGATGTCGTTGTCTCTAAAAAAAACATATTTAAAAAGTGTCCTTGGTGTTTCTAGCTTGTTCTTCTTCATATGATCTACGTATTGTTTTTGTCTTTATTTAGTTTTTAAACTGATTAACTGTGTCGTTGAAATATTACTCTATCTATCAGCATTTATAGGCTATGTAACAACACGCTACGGCTCTCAGGAGCAGAGCAATGACGCAGTAGGAAGTACGGGGAACCCCTAGTTATTTATAAAGATTTGTAGTATTTTATTTTTTCGCTTTTGCCTCAGATAGAAGCGTGAGCGCATATATGTATGTATTTTATTTTTAATATATAACAGATGCTGTTTATGCAAAACACAAATATTTTATCTTATATATATACGAAAAAAAAACTCGTTTTTAATACAATGTAAACCACTTTTATACTCAAATAAACATATTCGTTAAAAGTCTCCAAAATCAACTTAAAAATTAATTTCCCGCACATCTTTATAGTATTATTATTATTTATTTATGGACTCTCTCGCGAATGTATATTCAACGCAGAGATTCTGCCAATGTCAAGTATTTCTAGAGAAAAAAACAGTCTATAAAAATATGATCGCCATGTTGGTCGAAAACTCTAAAAAAAAAGATCTTTATAATAATAAAATGCATATGTTAACCTTTGGCGCCATAAAATTAGCCGCCATATTTGCAAAATGGCGGCAGCTGTCAAAAATTAACATTAGGTGTTTTATAAAAGGAACAGGGTGTGTGATTGATAGCGTACGAGCGATTGAATTAGAATATTTGTGTCGTTAGACACATGTGTAGGGAATAGCCAAGGTTTAGGGTAATGGCGTGAACGAAGCAGATTGGTTTTGTGCGATAGCCTTTTTCGTAGAAGAACTATTAGTTAAATCCTCAATAGAGGGTAGAAGAGAAGGGTAGACACTATATAAGCGTCCCAAATGTCAGATGGAAGTAGTCTTTGATGAATTATTAATAGATGACGTAGATGCGTAGACGTATTAAATAGCTAATAAGCTGAAATGCTCCACAATACATCTTATACAAAAATAATAAAATTATATTGTTTAATTATTAACGGAGGGTAGGTCACTTGGTACCAAAGTGTAACTGGTGAAACGGCTCTTATTCAATAATATTTTTTTTATAAAACAATGAACCAGAATATATCTAATCTATCAATACATTACTAGTGAATTACATTTAATATAGAAATTTATTAAGTTATATTAGTATATATAGTATTAGTATATAATTATGACCTAAGTTTATACGATTTCAACACTGAGCACCGGTGTGTCCACTTCCACAAAAGTCCTTGCACTTGTAAAGTTAATGCAACGTCTTTTCTTTTCTCTCAGATACAGTGCCTAATAGTTACGAATCTTACACAAATGTCATTAATTGTTTTTACACTTTTAATATTTTTTATTGCTGACATATTTTATTATTTTATAATTAAAATATAATGCATTACACGTAAGTCTTGAGCTATAGCATTACAATACTTTAGTAAAATTGACGTAATGAATTTCTTTTCTTTAATAAAATGGTTCGTCCGAAAATAGATTTCTCAAAACACCGTGAAGCACTCTCAATAAAAGTCTTGGTTCTATTTCATTCCACAATTCTACAAATTTTCATTAGTCATTCGTAGTTTTCAAGATTTGCAATCACTTTAGATTATTAATTCTAAGCAAGAACCAAAATCCTTGAGACGTACCCAGTAACTCAGTTGATATAAAAAAAAAAGAAATTTCACAGTAAATTCAATAGAAACGCCCACGTTGTATGGACGAAAGGCGTAAAAATCAATAACAAGTCTCTCTCATTTAACTGTGAGATGAGGAACGCATATAATGTGATTCATGTCAACAGTAAATTTTGTACAGACACATTGAAATAGTATGTAAACTCACCCCACAAACATTTTAAATCAATAACTCCGTGCTAACTAAAATTTCGTGTAGCGCCATCTAGTAGAGGGTAGGGTTACTAGTAACGTTCAATGTGAAACTAACTAGTTGAAGTTTATCTTTTACAGTCGATAGGTGGCAGTTTTATAAATTTTAGTTAATGTTTTTTTTTGTTTCAGGTACATTGATTGTAATTGTTATCTGGTATACATTTGTTTCAAAGTACCCTATAAGTAAGGTCTGTAGGTGGTAAGTGATATAGTTAATTAAAATACTTAAGTACCTATCTCAGTATTATGAAGAAAAGATAAACGTGTTCTTCAAAATTAAATTCAACCACAACACATCTAATCACAACACAAGTACAACATCTAATTTAATATATTCGTTCTGCAGTAACTTACAAAACAATTAAAAACATTTGAAAATGTCGTAAGACGAAACCGGTCAGCTTTATTTAATATTGTCGAGCAGCACAAGTGACTTTGCTCAAGATGTGAACACGTTCGTAACCGTAAACCGTACACTATATAACATATTTGTTGAATCGTAATCAGCCCTAACTTATAATCCTCTCGAAACGTGTTTGTATCCCTTGAAACGTAAGTAAATAAAGAGAATACGTATTGTGTACAAAGAAGGAGTACCCTTGCAATTTCATTGATACATAGAAGAATTGTGGCGACCTCCACATATAGAAAAGACATGTCAGCACCATCTAGCGAAGACAGGTCGAACTACGTAGCAACGACACTTATGTCGTCGTCGATCCTGAATGACGATAATAAAGTTCTCGCTCTGATTAGTGTGTTTACGACTTCCCAACGTCAATCCTTAAGCCGCAGTCCGCCAAGGATGATCACCTCGCATGGTTGGAGGATCCACTCTTTGTGTTGGAGGGACATAACCCCGTTTCTCCACAGAATTATAATTTGTACGACGAATGTGATGAATTCTTGAGTTACTCTTACTAGGTCTTAAATAGATAGATTTTAGCCGTGTGCTTCTTGGAAGATTAGAATTGGGCCATCCCATATTTACGAAAACGGATGACGGTAATATGCTTGGCCCCTATAACGTAAGTGGGCCTAAATTATGTATTGTTGGTCTACTCTTTGGTGATTAAGGCGTGAGTTATTTTGTGGCTAAAATATATTGTTTACTAGATAGATAGATAACAACTTTACAACTTTATTTGTACAACATTGGTAGAATAAGAATTACACATAGAAGTTTAACACGCATTGTACAAAGGGCGGCCTTATTGCTATATGCAATCTCTTTCAGGTAATCTTAGGATGCCTAAACCTAATGAATTTAAGTTTTATAATATTTAAAAAAAGTAAAATTGTTAAAAACGCGACCTCATTCATCATTAGGTACTTCATGTCTTTATTGCTGACCTACATATGTCACTAACCCACTATAAAGATGATTGAAAAGAAAGAAAGAAAGAAACCTATGTTGAAATCCATCAAATCATATTTAGGATCTAGGCCGTGACAAATGTACTAAGTAAGTAAAAATGAAATGAATTATAATTTTCGACATGTTTGTACATTTTCTGTTGTGAAACGAAATATCTAAAGAATGACATCACACGTTATTGCACTACACAATGAACGAGTGTTTTTTTTTCTGTGATGAAAACAGATCAATAAAAAGTCATATTAGATATTTAAATTTTAAAAAATTAGCTAGCACACGGTGCCAGTACAAATTTTCTTGAATTAAAGAAACTCTAGATCAAAAAATGCACGCAATACCTATAACACTAGTAGAAAAGTATGTATATAATATGTACCTACCAGGACCAATAGAGTAGAAAGCTACGACTGTAGACCGATTGTGTAAGTTCACACTCCGTAGCCCTGAGAAACTACATGTAACTTCGTAGCATTTACGTAGCACGCGTGACGTACGTCGTAGACTCAGGGTCGAACTTTGTACGTAAGTCACACCAGAATAATTTTAATTGTTGTTTTTTATTTAACCTTGACAAATAAACATACGGAAAACAAAAAGCTCTGAGGATACTCTCAAAGCTTTTTGAAGAAGACTATTGACAACTTTTCTATACGGAACAGAGACTAATAAAAATAAGCGACAAAATAAGCATTGACTTGAGTCTCTTTACTAACTGTCACGTTGTGTTTCACCGAGTAAGTGAGGTTAACAGTCCCCCGGGGGCGTACCTGAGACAATTACCATCCTCCTTAAGGGTCATCATTGCTTACCAACTAAATCATAAAAAGAAACTGTGAAGTAATTTTTCTCTATATTATTAAACTGTAGCCGCGTCGTTCTCGCTGGAGTAGAATAGGGTCACTCCATCTCTTCCCGTGGGCGTCGTCAAAGGTGACTGGTCCCTTAGTCGATTGTTATCTATCCGACAGTATAATATAATTAATATATACATATCCATATGTACTGCCATATTGTGCCCGGGTGAAGGCAATAGGCTTGCCATCACCCGGGCACAATATATTAAGTTATGAAATGTTTTAAAGAGTTTTTAAATAAATTAAGGCATAAATTTCTTCCCTTTGCTCTCAATCGACACTAAAATTCATCGTTAAATAATTTTGTTGCGATAAAAATTCGTAATGTACTTATAATGAAGTTTTTATAGGTTTCTAACGGTAATGACCGCTGAAATGTACTTTTATTGCAATTTAAAAATCTATACATACTTAAGCCTATTTTTATAATTATTTGAAATGGTCTTATATAGATCAAAACACAGCGTTACTGCAACTATAGGTTGCCTTGTCAAATGTGAAATTAATATTAAAAAGATAAAATAATGAAATACCTGCCTGTGTTCATCTATAACCGCCCGTTTCCAAGCAGCTGAGCCTCATGAGAAGAAATCGGTCAAACAAACTCATGGCCGATCTTTTAAATCACCAGATAGGTAGTACAATATCTTGTGTACAACATACACTATTATATTATGTAATGTAGTAAGGCAGGGTAAAAGAAGTTAAAAAGGAAGAAGCAAATTGTTTTGAACTATTTAAATTTATACTTCACCAACTACTCAATAAGGAGTATATTGCCGTCATGAGGGCACATTAGGATTTCAGTGGGAATATTGGGAGTATATTTAAAGGGAAAAGGAGGGTAGAATGGGCGGAAATACATAGATATTGCTTATTCAGATGCATTGAGGAGTACAAGCAAAAGTTTAAGCCCGTCAGAGTCACATTTTATTTATACTATAGGGGACAGGCGAACAGACGGGTCACCTGATAAGTGACTCCCGCCGTCCATGGACACCTGCAACTCAAGAGTCGTAAGTGATTAATATTATTTATTTGCGATTACATAAAATTGGGTTGAGCTATAATTATAATAACGCCATATATCTATCTGTATGTTATATTTTCATGAATAAACGGCCGAACCGATTATGAATACATACATGTTGTATGTGTATATAAAAAAAAAAACAAAGAAACCTGGGGCAGGCCATAGGTTATTTTTATCGACACACCACTCGGGCGAAGCCGCGGTTGAAATCTAGTTCTTTTAAAAGTGAAAACTTCCTTAGGCTAGATGAGCACTTTTTGGGTGAACAAAAAGCGTAAAACTCGCGTCACCGGCACCGCACGCTTCCCATGAGCTATATGTATGATGTGTATAATCTAATAGCTCGACGATACAATTCACAAGTTACTTAGTTTTCACTTCTATCGGCAGTTCCCAACGACTGCCCGTATATTTTTGTTTGTAACGTAGTTGTATACATAGATAAGTACATAAGGTACCATAAAGGAACTAAACAACTTTTCGTAAAACAGAGTCACGGGCGAAAGTTTGTGTTAATGTAAACATTCAGATCCCCGGGTGTCTCTTTTACGAAGCCATTAAGTTCGTCGATGGCACTCAATGTCAGGCGCCATGTCGCTATTATCCAATATATAACACGTCATCGCTTTAAGGCAGGATAGTATCGAGTTCAAGCTACGCGATATCTAAACTAGGTACTACAAAACATACTACAATGCCATCTAGCCAACACTAAGAGAACTACTAAGTGAGTACTTGTAATGTAAAGGTTATTCTGTCTCTTAAACCAAACCTTGGCTAAATGCCTGAACCAATTTTGATTAAATTTGCTATTGTGATACTTCGAACCGAATGTTTGAACCAGTCAAGTTTGAAATATTTATTTGCGTTTAAACAGCTTTCTTTTAATGTAGATTATAGGCTCACATATGAACTTTATACATGAAACAAGTAAACAGTGCAGTAATGTATAGCAGCATGCGTTGCTGGACTGTTTATTATTTAAACAAATATATAAGGCGCTTTTCTACTTCACAGAGAACAATATAAAACGACCTAAGATTATATTTGCAAGCCAAAACTATAAGTGTCAGTGCTTTTCGCTTCTAGTACACTCAACCCTATACGAGAGTATAAACTGAGCATCAGTTGCAGGCGGGGGGTTAAGAGATATGATGATCAACGAGCGGTAGGGTTGAAACTCTTCTTCGTATTTAAAGCGTATGAACATAATTTACACAACAAAAGCAATGCAATAACTGTAGTCATTTCTTACACATGTCATCTATTTGTTAACCGTCTTCAAGAAAGGAGGAGGTTCTGTGTTCGACTCTATGTATCTTTTTTATGTATGTTTCTTCGCCAATTGTCAACTGATTTTTAATTCTAAATATATAAGTATCCTGCTATAAATATATATCCTCTCCTGCTATAGTTATATAAATATAACTGCAGAGAAATTGATAATAACTTTTTAAATTGCACTATTAATAAGTCCATTATTATTTTAGTCATTTCAGTTAAAAATAGTTTCAATAGGAAATTAAATCAATCAATTCGTTTCAAAGCTCTGTCAACGACAAGATCACTACTAATTAAAAAAAAAAAAAACAACTATCCTGAACCAAGGATGCGACTTATAGCCGCCATTTTGGATGATTTTTTACATAAAACTAGCGCGATGATGCAAGGATTGAAAGGATACCTGATGCATATAAAACTGTTCGGGCATACAGAAGTTATGGTTAAATGAAAGACCCACCTACTAACAGGCATACATATCAAAAACATGACACCTCACATGTCAAAAACCATCAACCCGTTTAGGCTCACCTTCTGTGTAGTCGGATAAAAAAAAAATCTTTACAATAAAAATCATGCCAAATTTTACAACCCTAGACTATGAAGTACCAGGGTATCATAAAACGCAGACGGTAGGAGAAACTCAAGATAACACGGAGCCTGATATTAATTTATAACTCCGCATCTTTTATATTCCGTGGAACGACCCTTTATTGTCCATAGACAATGAGTGCTTTTGACACTTCTGTGCAGAACTTTTCTTTAATGGCAAGAATGCGTTGTAATGTTTGTCGATTGCACAATGAATTAATGGAAAATATATTTCTGATATGTTATGGGATCAAAGTTTATAAAATTATGTTCTTAAAGCTGTACTTTCTTTCGAAAATATGAGGTTCTGTTGCTCGTAAGAAGATAATACCTACTTGGTTCTTTTTAACGTGTGCTTACATGAGCCCTAGAAGCTAAAATAAGTCAATAAAATTGGCATTTCTTCAATTAAAAATATGTAATCACCATTTTCGTTTTTATGTAAATGACTGGAGTTCATCCGACTCTTGATCTAAATTAGTAGACCTATTTACGTTTGACAAATTATATTGTATTTTATTAAACTGAAATGAGTATCTCGTAATTACTTACATCAATTTTAATTGGAGAATAATTTCGTTTGAAAATTTGTTTTGATTTTTATATAACAAAATAATAATAGACAAAGATTTTTATTGTATTATAACATTTATTACAAGTATTATAACATTTTTCCAAAATAGGTACCTTCCAGAATTACTTGGCTATGATTTTATTAAAAAAAATATAAGACATAATTTTAGTCGGTACTTATTTTTATACATAAATAGGTTCACGCCTGTATTCCTGTAGAAAAGAAAAAATATTAAATGTTAAAGTGTAACAACGCATTATTACCGTTGTTAAAAGAAAAAAAAAACTATTATCGATTGCAATTTTCTCAATAAAAAATCAACCAGAGATAGGCGTGGACATCGTTTCCACCGCGCTCGTTACTAACACAAAAACTTTTTTATCAAATCCCTAGCTTCCGCCATTTTTCCCACTTCATTAGTCTATGGCCAACAATTGTACCATTTTAGATTTACCACTGATGAACTTCAAACTATATCTTAACACCCAGCAATACAGTCAATTTTGGAATGAAAATTCATATTTGAACCGAATACTTAATTTTGTACAACCTACTTTGACATGACGTAAGCATTCGTTTTTGCAAAACTCACCGTGATTTGGTTGAACCAAATTAACTTAGAAGGGACGGGCCACTATTTAGGTCTTTTAAATAATGACTCATGGGCAAGTGAAATAATGACGCGAAGAAGAAAATGGGATGTCACGCCAACTTTTTTTGTTGGATAAAGGCGGGAAGATAAAGGACGCAATTTCCTTTGAAAATTGGGTTTTTTGCTTGTTACGGTTTATAGTCTTAGAGTTGTATCTTGGCAACGTTGTTTTTTTTTTTAATAAAGATGTAACGTATAACATGATGATTATTGATGATCTATAAATTCAAATTCGCATTACATTTCTTTATTTCAAAAATTGCTCAACAATGATTTGAAAAAAAAAAATAGATCAATACACAGCGTCACCACAACTATAGGTTGCCTTGTCAAATGTGAAATTAATTTTAAAAAGATAAGTTCGTTTTCAAAGAGTTGAGCCTCATGAGAAGAAATCGAGCTAATAAACTCATGAGCATTCTTTTAAATCACCAGATAGATATTACAATATTTCGTGTACAACATATACTATGAAATAAAACACAATTTTATCGTGTGCTATTATGTTTTGAAAAGTAAATTAAGTAAAATTATTATAATTAATACTGCAAGTGTGACTTGGTTGGCAGAAAATAGGCGTTTCATACGCCGCTGCCTACCTCTTCGGAGATACAAACGTGAGTGTATGTATTTGTTAAATGTTATACACCCAATTTATTCTTGTCGATTGTCAATAACTTTAATAGTTTTTAAAGTAATTAAGTTCAAAATCTTTTTATTTTGATTTTATTTACGGAACTCGCAAAGATGTTTTTGTAGACATAATTAGGAAAACAAAAACCTTTCTGACATAAAAAGTGTTGTGTAATTTACTTGTAAAAGAAACAAAATAGGTCAATGGTGTTGTTAATACGAGATGACACGTCAAGATCCACCATTTTATGTATCAGGATATTTTGTAGTATCGTCGTATTCTCGCAATTGAGTATCGTCGTATTCTCGCAATTGAGATGTGGCAAAATCTGCTGTGGGTTGTGTAGATTATTATGTACAGCCAAAATAGACAAACCTGTTTGTGTTCATATAATATTTTTTCTCTGTAGATCACAGATTATTATAAAAAACACCGAAATATCTACGATAATTATAAAGAATGAATAGCTTTTTGTTTATATCTTTATTAAACATATAAACCTTTAGAACTTAAAGTCGGATTTAAATAATTATTTTTGTATTGGATAAATTATTTGTAAAGGAATAATAAAACATCACGTGCCGACTTTTAGAAGCGGAACAATGACTATATATGCAAGTGCATAGTATGATGGTCCTGCTAGTCTAGTGGTTAGTGAACCTGACTGCTGAACCGGAGGTCGTGGGTTCGATTCCCGCACGGAATAAAAATTTGAGTGATCCACAAATATTTGTCCCGAGGTGGGTCTAGGTGTTGTTTGTGTCCGTTGATTGAATGTTTGTAAAACAATTATTCTTAATAAGGAAGTCGTTTAAAAAAAAACAAAAAGTATGTACTACAAGCTATGCTTAATTTGGTTCTAGACAACGATGTGTGATGTGATATCATAGTCCAAGAATATAATGCTATCAATAATCTTATATTTCAGAATCTTTGTGTCAGTTTATTATTTAACCGACTTCTAAGGAGGAGGTTCTCAAATCGGTTGTATTTAGACAAGGTGGAAAATTAGGTGATGAAGATTGAAGATGATGGCTTAATGAATTGGGATATCTACCTATTCTATTTTGGAAAAAAGTTTAAACACTTAAAAGCACCTTAAGCATTTTAACAATGGTAGAGCCATGCTTAGCCACGAAAGGCCCGGCCAGCAATATCACGGCCTCACAGAAAACCCCTTGGGAAGCAACGCTTTCGTAAGTGAGGTTTCCGGAGGCCCAAATCCCCCTCTCCACTTTTCTCTGCAGGCATCCCTCATCACCCTCAAAGGCGGGCAGCGCACTTACGACTCTTGAGTTGCAGGTGTCTAATGGCGGCGATTGCCACTAAACATCAAGTGACCCGTCTGTTCGTCTGTCCCCCCATATTATAAAACAAAAACATATGTAGGTACTTGTCATTCATACAATAAGCCCTTTTTCTGTTTTCCTTTGATAAGCTTTATATTTACAAGATACGAAAGCAACATGTTATCCTCTTACTGTCATTCTTGTCGGTGACATTGACAACAGACTTTCCTCAGGGCGAGTTTTATCTGATCCCTGAGAACTTAGAGGATACTGATGGAAGAACATACTAATATTTCTATCTTATTAAACTCTCAACTATCCAGAGGAGAGAACTCTATCATAAAGTCAAAATAATTATCATTTATTTCAATGCAACCAATCATAGATTTTTGGATTGTCAAGATGAGAAGTCAGTCAGACTAAGTCAGTCGTGAAGCTACTTGCCAGTTCTAATACGTAGATCCTATGAAGAAGAACAGATAACAAACTTCAAGGTCACTCTTTTTCAATATAACTCATACATACACATACATACATTAACGCCTGTGTTTGTGTCTGTCCATGGCATCATAGCCCCTCAAGGGACGGAACTTGTTTTTTTTTTTTTTTCATTTTAAAAGTATTTTATTCGAGATTGTTCTTAGCTAGTTAATATATAAAGCAGATAGTTTAAAGAATATGACGACAATAGGCTTGTGCTCATTACTATGGTGGGCAAAAAAAAAGTATTTTGATACGCCTCTACTTACCCCTTGGGGATATATGCAGTCGTGAGTGTATGGATATGTTTAAGGAACATCAGTATCTTCCAGCCGTTGCCGTTGGAGACAGTTTCTATTCGGTTATATTTTATATTATTCATTTAGACTCGTTAGGACACTAATTTAGATACTCTCACGTAAGAGACCTATTACGCCGACGTCTTTGATCTATTGTTTACAATTCCCATATCAATCGATACACTGCCAATTTTCAAGTCCTGAAGTTGTCGGTTGACGGTAATAACCTTGCCCCTGTTGATAGTGAAACAAATGCTAATTGGCTAAATGTTGACGTTTATACGTACCCCTTTGCACATACTACAATATTCCGAACATCTCTAGTTTACTATCAATCCTAATTATTTTTATTTTTATTCGTCATAATAGCTTGTATACTATGCCATCGGTCCTTTTCAGACAAATAGCTGAACCGCTTTTGACAAGTTTGGTATGTGAATACTTCGAACCCTGGAGAAGGACATTAGCAACTTTTTATCAACATACCACGCCTTCAAAGCCGTGGTCGGAAGCTAGTAATTAATAATATATTGTTACTACAATATGTCAACTTGTGTAAATTATAATTATCGCCTGAGTTTTAGATACTATCTTCGTCTTTAAGTTATGGTCCCCGCTTACCATCAAGGCCTTGGCACATCTATGTTTTCCTGCCACCTTAACGTTATACGAGATTGGATACTCTGCATAAAAATATTATAACAAATAAATTACAATAATGTATTTGTTTGTCAGTATTGTTTTTACGACTAAATTGATTATTACGAAATTTTGCATACGCGTTCCCAGGCGTACAGAAATAGAAAAAATTTCATCGCGAAATAGGTGGAGTTCCCGAGGTATGGACAATAATATCTGTCTTCTACCAGGACACCATGAGTACATAGAACCTTGAAGTTTTATGCATAATCGGCTATATGGTCATCGATAAATTCTAAGTCAGCAAAGCCGCTTAGGAGCCAAGGATAAGAGCTCGGCACTGCATCCTTCATCCATCATTTCAAATGTTAAATAATCATACAACTAAATTGTCTAAAAATACTAACTAAATTTCTTGGCTAATCGAATCTATTAGCCACTTACATAGCATAGCATATAAAAAAACAAACAAAAAAACTACAAAACAAAGTCTACAGGATTTTTGTGTGCCACCACATGAAAAGCTAAAACAGAATCCACAGTTCTACACAACCTTACCCCATTTCAATACAACCCTTAGAAGCGGGAGGTCTCCCAATCGATACGAATCCCATTAATCTTCGTATCTTCGTCCTCTTTCATGGTAAACTACTTTAACTATGAAAAAAAAAAGTATTTAACAATTGACTATACGTCGCAACGTAGGTAATTTTAAATTTATGTATTCTAAACTATGATTCTACAATTTGACCATTTAGTTTTGTGGTAATCTTAAAAACTCGGAAACATTATTTGGATGTTTGGAATTATGAATTATTATATTTAGATTATTTAAAGATTGAATTGAATTGAAACCGTGTATTCGCGAATAGAAAATGGCTGAGGTCGGGATGCAGCGTAAGAATGGTGCGCGCATGCGTAGTACCCCGCTCGATATATGCACCCTACGGCTATCATGTGTTAAACTGATATTACAGACGCTGGCCCGGGACAATATCTAGCGTTTTAGATACAGCATTTAACACTGACACTAAAAACTGACACGATACACTTTAATTTGAACACCAACTAACAAAAATTCGTGTCTTCGTATCTCGTGTTTCTTGTCAACCTGAAAGGAATCGTTAGCGTTACAAGATAATGAAATACAGTTTATAACAATAATATCTTGAAGGTTTTGATAATCTTCTAGTGATGAGGGTGCATCACCACGACCGGCTTGTCCGGGCGCAGCAGTAGTAAGATCGTACTGCTGTGACAGGACAATATGGCCGTAGCGAGCGGCGGCGGTGGCGACTCGCGGGCGTGTGAAGCAGCGTGGCTCGCGCCGCGCCCCGCAGCCCCCGCGCACGCGCGGACAGACCCCCCCTCGACCGCCTACATCACCCTCAATGAACGCCCACAATCAACTATCGATTTTCCAGTAAAAAAAATGGTTTAATTCATCAGCACGTATCTCTGGGGTAGTCTGCTTCTTGCGATGGGCTTCTTATATTTTGGCTTCTCCTTTCAGAATTGACATTTCCCTCCCTCGTTATATGTAGAAAATCTTTTACCAAAACGCAGGTTACCTAGATATTCGGACGATTAGTGACACTGATATGATCAGTGCAAGTTTTTAATTGAAAAGAGCCCTTACAAACTTGATGTACATACCTACGGTTACCTCTGCGTAGCTATGCGTACTGTTTTGTAGTAACTTTTCTTTATTGTTTGGTATAATATAATTCTGATTTTATATGCCAGTATAACTCGCTGGACTGTAGATCCACAGGTCGCTGGTTTAAATCCGGCTCGAAGGACCAACAAATGTACTGAACAGGCGAGCTCGGGCCTTTGAGAACTTGTGTTAAAAGAAACAAGTGGACTAGTTTTGGACTAAAAGCCTGTGACTTTCTGTGTTATGAAACCTGTTGACTTATTCGTTCACAGCATCGAGCCCTGTACCTATAGGTTCCGGGATGGGATGAAATTCAGGCACTATTCTTGATGTTCCTGTAGTGTTCAACAGCAGCGGGACGCAAATAAAATACCATTTCAAATTATAAGACGAGCTTGAGTTTTCTGCTTAGGTCTGTAAATAAAACAAGACGAGCTTGAGGCTTCTGTTTATATAATTTTCTTTCTTGAGAATCTCGAGACCCGTTGGTTGTTGATGTCCGCGCGATCGACCGCGCTTGCTTAGATACTTCACAATCTAACCGTAACGAGGAAAGGAGCATCGCCTCAAACTCAGTGCATTTTATACATTTTTGTCTATTGCTAAGGAACTACGTTTTGTATTTCCATGGGATAAACGGGAGCGGGTAGATCCTGTGGTCACCTATCCGATGGGATACACACCATTACCCTAAGTGTAGGTACTAGCAGCTAATGGTCGTTTAACTACTCAAATAACGGAACTTTACTTAACGAAACATACATAACTTAACGCAGGGACACTAAGACTATAATTACATCTGCATGAACTGGGTCTTAGGTCTCAAATCTGAGCTATATGCGTCTAAATGCTATTTTCGGGTACATAAAGCAATTATGAAAGTATTTACATAGAAAGGCACAAATTTCACTATTTTAGACTAACTAGGTATTTCACACAAGCACTAAACTATATAGCTATACGTACATATGCACTGTGATATCTTTGAAATGACACTACACTGTCTGTATTGAATGGATTTCAATCGCGGTTTTTACAGTTTATTGTTCACATTTTACATTTTCGAAACAGGGCTGTCACACGATTTTGAATCAGGGTTGTCGCGAATAGTCACATATCCCTTTTTCTTAAAATATTCTATTATCATACGTCTCAGGTTATTTTTTTTATTGAAATTAATGTTTTTAACCGTTTTTATTATTTTTTAAACACACGAAATCTATATTATTCTTAAAATAACGATTATATAAGTTTAAAGTTTATAATTTCATAGTTGTTATGATAGAACGATATTTGTTTGGTAGTCCCTGTTGGGCGCCATTATGAAATATTTTATTACTTCGCCCTTACTAATATAACGAATATTTTGTTTCACAAAATTACCCTTTTCATTTGACACTTAACACATAACATTATCCAAATGAAAACAATACTTATTACCTATTTGTTATTTATTAAAGAGCGGCAAAAGCTTCTACATAACCACTTTAAGAGATTCCTAAAATGAACATTTTATCATGTATTGCACTAAAAGCCCACCTTTTAGGTAATCAGAAGGCCATATTCTGGACTAAATCCTCGTAAGCGTCAGCCAGTCTTACTCAAACAATATACTTTGTAAAATTATGCATTTCCACAAAATCTTTGAGCCTATACTCCGAGGAAGGCCGTGTTCTTACATACTAATGTGATCGTCTCGGCTTTTAATCAAAAAAGCATATTTTATACAACTTGACACATATCTGACGGGAAAAAAACCTCATTAAGTGTTAGATACATAAAAAAATATTTTAACAAAATCTCTTGTTCTATTTTTTGAATCAGTACTCGCTCTCAGAGCCAGGATTTCGCAAAAAGGAAGTGATACATATGACAAAGAAGTTTTGTCAGAGAGAAGCCGACTAAACCCGGCTTTACGGCAATGGCTTTCAAATATCAAGTACCTAATTGCCGTGACTTTCTAATTGGCGGTTTGTGAACCTGACGGCTGAGCCGGACGTCGTGGGTTCGATTCGCACACGGAACAAAAATACTTCCCTTTCTGTTTTGGATGCGTCTCATGACATATTAAGTTATAGAGATATACCAACTGTTTATATAGTTTTAGATATAACGTTTATTTAATCGAAAATCCAGCAATCTAACTCGGATAAGATTAACTATAACTTACATGTGTGTACCTATAAATATGTACGCTAAATATAATAAACCGTTTTAAGTATTCATCATTCATCACTAATTATATATATCCAAAGAAAGTGCTCGTAGCAGATATCTTAAAATGTACTTCATAATAGATGGTACTGATAACCAGCGATTAAGTAAGGGTCAATCAAGTTTTTATAAGTTCATATTGTTAAAAGTAAGCAAAACGTTTTTGATTTCCAATATAGTATTTATGAAACATGAGTTTCTTGTTACTCCTAAATCATCGCCATGTTAGCGCCCTTATTACTGGAGCTTTGTAAAATAAATTGATGCCAGAGAAAAGCTTAAAAACCTTTTTCGAACAGCCCATACATCTCTTTTTGTTTTCTCTTCTTTTCTAGCTCCCATATCCTCACGAAGTATTTTCTTGTTCTCATTTTTAACCTCAATGTCAGTGTTATCAATGTGCTTTAAATATTGTATTGTACGTACATTTTATACTATCAGATTTTATACATAGCTATAGACCACGATTCTACTTGCATTTATTCGAAAAATCTCATCTAGACTATTTAATGTGACCTCTAAGATTTATATATAAAACATAATTATTTCATTTAATGCACTATTTTAAACAACAACAGTAATTTACTTTTGTTATCTTTTGAAGTACATACATATTATATTTCGAAATAGTATCCATTAGGAAGAAATCATCCCCGAACGATTAAAATAAACTATGTCAGGTCAACGACCGGAGGGCCGTCTCCCTCACGACAACGGACTCTCGAATATTTGTTGTGAATATTCCACACAGAGGGGATGAAATTATATTCTCCTCAAAAAGGTAATCGACTAAGACAGTATGAGCAAGCATAAACAAAATCCCTGGTGTATAATTTAAAAAGCATGTATCAATAATCCCGCCAGAATTAGTGTCATATTTCGATTTGACAACGATTTCTACTATCTATGATAATATAAATTGTCTAGGTACTTGAAAAGCACCTCCGCGTTAGAAGAGCCTGGTCAAAAACATTTTCAGCAAAGTTTTCTATGTCTTATCCCATGGCAAGTAGTCTAAACTCCGTGAAGATGTCATTGGTGTTATATACTTTCCTGGAGAAGGTGCTGTTGCCCTTGTTGCACATCAGAAGCAGGACGTATTTATTGTATAAAATAACTACATCTTATAAGGGCTTGATATCAACTCTTTTTTAGATGTTGGATTTGAATAACCAGTCCTACTGATTTGAAAAACTAGCACGCTGTCAAAACAGGAACCGAGAATTCATCTCGTTTTATTCATCTCTCGCAGTTTCACACACGTTTATGCTCACTGGTCTGCTCCTAAGGGCCGCATCGGGATGTTGTCTATATTATTCCTCAACAAATACTCTATCAAGCACAAAAAAAAAACATTCAGACCGATTGATAGTTCCAAAAATTAGCACGTAAAAATAAACAAACGACCAAAAAAATCTTGCACGCTTTATCTGTGTGAGTGTCTATGTAAATACTTGCAAAAGTAGAAGAGGAAGAGGATATGAAACGGGTACCAAAAAAACATTTAAAAAATCAATCTCCTATTGTAATTTACATAACACATCTAAAAAATTTTGTGTTTAGGATGTATTTATTGAGCACAATTATATCCGGGGTAGGAACACTCCGGATATAAGGGTAGGGGAGACGAAAGCTAACCGCGGCAATCACTTTTTATTGTGTTTATTCAGAGTAAATTAAGTTACTAACTTAAACGTACATACTTAAACGATTGAGTTTATTTATTTTATTTTATTTTTATATAAGTGTAATACGTTTATGGTTTAAAATGATAATTAAATGCCAAGGAAAAACTAAAGAATTTTTCCTCTACATCAACACCTAAAACTTTCATGGTGATTATGAATCGGCTGTTGGTCTGTTCATTTTAGCATTTACTTTTAAAGATGTCATATTTGACCATTTATCAGTCTCCTCAATCTGAATAAATGGTTAAATATGACGACTCACAATCTGCCAGCCCAAATAATAGAATGTGTAATATACGTGGGAGTGATGTTAACTATAGGCTAATACGGCTAAAATTGAATAATCTTCAAAGCATATTTCAAATACTGAAGAAAAAAAAACCAGTAGGCACCAATTCAGGTGAGTTTATATTTACTTACCTAAATAAAGCCGGAATGATTTTCGTCACTGCCATTTTACATCTACTGAAAGTAGAGAACGTCTCCACAAAACCACTTTCCACTTACACTATTCGACATAAATATCCAACAGACACGATTCAAAGAGTTTAAAACCAAACGGCTCGTCACGTTCTGCCGAGAAATGTGACATTTGCGACGCATTGACAACCAAAACCTCAGCCTGCCACGTCTCCTATCCGCCACTAGCAGCCCTATTTAAGTACCCCAGTACTTTTTTCAGTATTGTATTTTAAGAAAAAGCCTCTGAATCGGTAATACAAAAAAAATGTAATATGTTTGCGAATTTATTTTGTGTTCTAGACTAGGCCCGACCAGAGACAACAGAACAAGTGTATTTCTGTATAATAGAACGTAACTGTTTTACGTTTTAAAATGAGTTTTTTTGGTTTATATTTTGATAAATAACTTAGGTTTTATCTCAATAATTTTAATTTGTTCACTTATTTTTGTAAACTTTTTATTGGGAACAATTTCAATGTTGACACGTTATTACATAAAATTCCAACTAAGTGTTTCATTGTCTTAAATACTACAATAGGATTTTAGGACTTACTATTGAAACTATTAGGATATATTTGAAAAATAATATAGGTTGCAATGAATGCGCTAAAAAAAATATAACACACAACAAGTAACAAGTTCACAGAAAAGTGTAAATACTGTTAAGTAATTACACGTTGTCACCGATTTTGTGCAACAATATACGATTTCATTACTTCAATAAAAAGTTTCCAATCGGCCCTTCTACTGATAATGTCGAAACTTAACAGACTGCCCCTCCCCCTCACCTCTGACCCGAAAGCGAATTACACCGACTATTAGTCACGGTTGTGACGTTTTTCTCTCTTTTGGCTGACTCTTAATCTATTGGACTGAATTTATTGCTGTATCGAGGTTACATAATTCATCAGAAAAGGTGTTTCTGAATTGATTGTAAAGGAAGACATCTATTTTTATAAATCGAATTGTTATTATCTTTAGATTTGTATTACAGCGCTTATGTGAGCAATCTGTTATGTGCAAAAAATGTTTAGGCCCTACCTACACTATAATTAATTATCTAGGAAAATCTCAACTGCTTTTAAGATTTTATTAACAAAAATAAATATTTTATTATTGTACCTGTATATCCTGTTTTTTAAGTTTCCCGACACCGTGATAATACTGTTTTTCTTTTACCAAGATAAGCCTCTGACTAATTTTGGTGGAGCAAAACATAGAACCTCATGATCGATCACAGGATCAAATCCTATTTTTGACAAGAGACCCAAAACACAGATGAAAATAAAATACTATTAAAGTTTAGTGTTAAATAGTTTATATATCTCTAGTTTACATCGTACTTAATATGCTATATTAGGAAAAAGGTATAAATAAACCATAAAAGATCCACACATAGCACTCATAAAAATTAAAAATAAATAGGACTTTTGCATGACATTTTACTTTGCGGAAAAGGTATAATTCTCCAGCATGCGGAGCATAAAATATGTATTTTTAACGACTATTCCATCATCATCTATGTCATTTTATTACTGTATTGAAATCTTATACAGTTCTATTATCACGAAGTGCCTTAGAATTTAGACGAGATAAATTGCAAATACTTACTGTGATTAATAGTCGGACAGGGTTTTTTTCAAAAGAACCCACAAAGTTGGGCATTTATCAAACTTTTTCAACCAAGATTAAAGTATGTTATATTTTCTTAACTTGTGTTAAAAGAGGATTTGAAAGTTCTGGGTGCAGATGCTTGAGGATTCATGTTTTTCATAAATTTCATAATATTAATTAGGGTTTTCATTAATCATTCGTTAAAAATTTGCTGGAACAGAATATGTATGTTATATAATTTTCATAATATAAAATAATCAAATTGTATAGAATTATTCAATATCCAAGATTGAATCATAAAGTAGAAGCTGAATCCATACCAGAAGTCTTATAGTTAGTCTCGTCTTATTAGACTATTGCTACAGTCAATGAATTCGACATGCAAACCAAATATTTGATGACAAAAACCGCGTGCAAACACCCCTAGCCATGTTGTCTCACCCTCCACACTTCTAACCTGTGAGTGGGACAGCGATATGGTTAACTCTCTGGCTGAAAAAGAGCGAATGTATGTTTTTAAGAGAGAGATAGTAAAATGTTTTATTGGAAAATCACGAGTGCGAGAGGGATAGTAAGATTCACATGAAGATGGAATGCGCAACTCGTGGGAGGGCAATTTCTGTGGAGCAGCTGTACGGATAAGTTCATTTTCAATAAAATAAAAGCTTTTCCGGAGGAGGCGTGCGATTTCTATTAGGCATGGTCGTCTAGAAATTTGTAAAGTAAATTATTTTGCTTAAAAATTCCATGTAATAAAACTTTTTCTTGTATACGACACTATTATTTTCCTACAACACCGAGCGCGAATGGATTACAATGCAGTAAAGACAAAGTGGAAATGTTACTGTTCTGAGTCCTTGTACTATATTTTTTTTAATGTCATCAGATGTACATGTTGATATTAAGAATGTTTTCATCAAAAGATATGTAGATATCTTATACTTACAAATACTTGAATTTAAGTCGGCACTAACAGTAAGTCGTTACGTCGTCGCTGCAGGCTATTGACCTATTCATTTCTAATAAACAATGAAGTTGAATTTGGATTTCAGTTGATTTAAATTAAATGTATTCTTTATTTTATTCTAGTGTAAGAACTTGCACTTTTAAACATAATTGACAAACGTATATTCACTTTTCAAGATAAATAGACAATATTTAAAAACACATTAATTTACTATAACAATATTTTACTTATTGATTTAGAGTAAGTATTGATTTTAAAGCTTGTATTTGATAGACCCAAGATTTCGATACTATTTTCATTTAAGGTGACATATAGGTTTGCGTTGCGTCCACAAATATGGAAAATAGGCTCGTGACGTCACCGGGCTCGGACCCTATCATAACACCAACGCTGTAGTCTTCGGCTGCAGCAATATGCTAAGATAGGTACCTTTTCTGGCATCGCACAGAGCATTATAAGTACTTATGGATCTTATTTCCTTGTTAAAATTATGCGCTGTCCTGTGAATTTCAGAATAAAAGCTTTCTTTCTATATAGCCGTTCTTCTGTGTTAATTTGATAGGTAACTAATAAAGTAAGATGATATGTCCATAAGTTTTGTATAAAAGAAAACTTAAAAATTATCCATATTTTCTTAAATTCTTAAATTAATTATAATTTAATCTTTAGTTTCACAGTGACTCGTAGATGTTGAGATCTCCAGACTGTGGTGTAAATATTTACATTCTATTGAACTATTTTTAGCTGTCACCGTGTTGACAATTTTGTCTTTCATTACCATAAACAATACATTTGAAATGGCGACCTCCAACGATTATTAATTAAATTTTTCCTGCGATTACAATTCACATTAATGTTCGCGTTGTATGAAATGTAATAAAAATGGCTTATAATTAATTTTTAGATACTATTTTCATTAATTTGTCATTAGTTCTACTTACCACATTGGCGGGAAATTTGGCTGAATGTAAAAAGATCGTGTTTTGTTTTTTCTTATTCTTCTTTGGCTTGAAGTGAAAGCGTCGGTGTACTGAATCGTCGTTCGGCCATCGAGAATTACGCAAATTTAGTGTTAAGTTCAGCGTTGAGTGCAGTGGACGGTGTTAAAATGATGGGATTATATTCCAGCGGGGCGCTGGGTGGCGTGGAGGTGTTGGAAGGCGCTGTAGGCGGTCTGGTTGGCGGTGAGTTGGGTCGCGGACTGGTGGGTGGTGAACTCACCGCGCACGTGCTGAGTGCACAGGCCGCAGCTCACGCTGCTGCTGCAGCGCATCAACAGCAACAAATTGCAGTGCAACAGATCAGTGAGTACTTTTCTTGTTCTTTCTCAAACCCTTTTCATATTACGAACCTTTGTTTAATGTTTGATCACAATACTATACAAAACAAGAGTTAAGAATATTGTAATACTAATGTTGTGTCAGAGTCAAGGAATCATTGAAACATGATGGGCTTACAATTGTTTCATTTCCTGAACAACACAAGTAAGATTTCTTAAACAGACTATTTTATACTGATAACTTACTGAAAATATTCAATAAAGAATGAGTTGTTCAGAATTTAAAGAAGAAACGCCTATCTATATAATAGTTTATTATGTCTTATTTCACCATCATTTAAGTAAAATAATAAACATCTCAGCCATAGGAGCTCAACTGCTGAACATAGGCCTCCCTACATAAATTCAGAGAAGACCATTAAACATAAAATTGTTACTGATTAATTATATTAAACATTATTGTAAACTTATCACTGTGGAACTGATTAAATGCCTGAGCCATTAAGTCCGCCTTTGTACAAAATGTGCTATAAGTCGAAATAAATAAATAAATAAATTAATTAAAGTGTGCCCCACTAATAAGACTTAAGTATCTTTTTCAATGCCGACGGAAAGATCTAGTCTATATTATTTATTGTCTCTCATATTCTAGGTCTAAAATAAACATAATTACAACATTATTAATCTTTTATAAACAAACAAATATATTTTACCTTTACATCCATTCCTCTTGTTTTTAAACATAGCAGTATTTGTTTCAATGGTTACCTCACAATTAGTGATATTACTACATAATGTTAATACATAGTTTTGCAGTTTTTAGTGCTGCAATCCTGCTATTTTGAAAATCCTACTTAGCATTATTATATTGTGTACAAAAATTCCTGTAAAACTAATTTATTTTATGATATAATGAATATACTTTCTATACATCTAAATTATACCAACATACCTTCCCATAGATGTCTTAAAAGGTGACTAAGGGATCAGACTGTTATCTATCAGACAGTATATATGCTGTTATAAAGTGCCCAGTTGATGGCAATAGCCTTGCCCGCTATACTAAACCTTTTAATTCGATTCCAGATTTGACAATTTCAGTATTGCAACGTTATGACAAGTACTAAATAGTGACGTTGCGAAATTATTCGATACGGAAATGGAATATTTCCAGATCGATTCCTCTGGTTTATAGCAGTATATCTAAACAACTACTACTTTAATAGAAACTAAGTATATCAGGAAATTAAATATTTCTGAAAGGATAATTTAGTTATGACGATTAATTTTATTAAGGATCTGAGAGTTTTCTTTAATAATTGTGTGTGAAATGAATAAAAAAATGTGATCATGAAGGAACATGAGAAATAAAACAAATAGATGTATCATGGTAATATTTTATTTTATAAATCGTCGCCGTCATCGCTATCGCTATCGCTGTCACTTTCTGTAACATTTATTATAAATGTGTCTGTGATATTGTCAATTAACATATCTAGCCTACTCATTTTTTCCTCTTCTTTGACAACATGGGATACGCATTTAGACCATTCGGTAGCCGTAATTTTTTGAATGCCTTCCTCAAATAAATTTCGCACGTCTGTCAATTTGAAGGTTTTATTATTTTGAGCCACATGCCCCTTTACCTGCGCCCATATTAATTCGATAGGGTTCAGCTCGCAATGGTAAGGGGGCAGTCTTAAAACCGTGATCCCATGTTGTGCTGCCATTTCGTCTACAGCGTACTTATTAAAAGACTCGTTATGTGGAATCAGTTCTAAAAGCGTAGCTTTAACCATATATGGTTCGTAATGAATATTTCTATTTAAAAGCCAGTCTTGAATGGCAGCTTTTTTCCAGCTCATTTTTGGTGCCGTTTCCAATTTTCGGGAGTGGTAAGGTGCATTATCCATCACCACAATTGAGTTTGGTCTTAATTTTGGTAAGACTCCAGCGAACCACTCCTCAAAACAAACTGCATTCATCTCATCATGGTAATCTTCATAATTTTTCTTTGCTTCAAAAATCATGAGCCCCTCTTCCAGGAAGCCTTCTTCACTACCTATATGGCTAATTATGAGACGTTTGCCTTTTCCAGATGGATTTTTTAATCCAGTGGTCAGTCCCTCTAAAAACGCTTGCCGAGATGATGTGACTTTCTTGTCCACCCAAGTTTTTTTTACAGTATGACCTAAAAATAAATATAGTACATGAACATTTAATATTACTATTAAATTTAATGTAAAATATATATAAATTCAAAATGTTAGCCTTACCTGCGTTAACCCAAGTTTCATCTTGATAATATATGTATATGTCTCTCTTCTCGTCGAAACTGACATATAGAACGCAAGTAACGCTGGCGCCACGTTATTATATCATTTCGATCAATAAGTGTGCTCTTGCGTGACCGTGCAACAAATTTAAAATTAAGATGCTTCAAAATTTTTCTGAGGGTGTCTTTGGAAACCTTGGGCATTTCTGGATCATCGTTCATCACTTGTAAAATCTAAAATAGTAAATTTTATAATAGTTTGGAATCATTGCTTATATAGATAAAAGATGTAGGTAAATAATACTGTCTGACTGATTGACTAACTTTTGCAATGGTTGGAGGTTCATTTCGGTAAAAGAACTGATGAACAATTCTTCGTATTGCGGAGAATGTAAATTCATCAATTTTATCTTTGAAACTTCGCTTTGGTCCAGTTTTTTTAGGAGGAGTTGGCGGCGCACCTTTATTTCCTTCCTTCAAAACGTTACAAACAGAGCGTGAGGTTATTCCCAATATGTCAGCAACTTTGCTCATACATTCATTTTCGTCCACAACTTCAAAGGCCTCCAATTGCGCAGAAGTTTCATTTTTCACGTACTTGTAGGCGTTGCGGATCATTACTTTTTCAGTAACAGTGAAAGCTTTTCGTGGACGTTTTTTTCTTGGGGGCAAGAAAACATCCACGTCCTTTTGTGATGTACTTGGCTGAGGATCCATTTTGATGGGAAACCAAAACAAATAGATTCACTCTAAGTTCACAAAAAACTATAAACGTAACAACAAACACAACGTTACAAAACTTTAACAAATACCCAACAAAATATTGATTCGCAATGAAACAAGATATTCGTGCAGTCAGACTGGGAGAATGAAGCCGAATGACAAGATAAACAAAATGGCGATAGCTGCACGAGCGCGCACGGGTTGCCAATACAGAAAATTATTTAGGTTCTTTTATTATAAGTTTTGTTTTTAATATAAAAAACAAAAATACTAACTTTTTATAAAATAAAGCAGCGGTTACTAATTAATAAATCATTATTATGAATAGTTATGTATTTATTTAAATAAAAATCAATAATTTTGTCTTTAATTGGCACACCAATATTATGATTACTTAAACATAAATCGCGATTGTTTATCAATTTTTGAGTTCATCACTACACTATTATATGTGGTATCATTATTTTACAAAATGACAGTAGCTAATGTCAAATGTGGAATCGAATTAAAAGTCGTGGTATAGTACTTAAGTGGGTCTACATTATAATAGACAAAAAGTGTGTATGTATGTACTGATACTGCATATAGATAACATGTAGATGTTGGTTGCAGGCTGTTTCAAACTGGTCTGTTAGGAAGTCAATGTGGGAGGGCTGTGTCCAGTAGTGGACACCTTATAGCTGAAATAATAATAATAATGTTTATACATCTAACTCCCAAATAACAACATTAGAAGTCAAACAGATACTAATGCCCATAAATATAAGCAATAGGCTCTCCCCCATTTGTGGTCTGCTGTTGGTAAAATGTTGGTGTTTAAATTTACTACTACCTACTGTTTTGAGGTATCCTTAGAATGCCTTTATAGACATTTGTATGTCATAGGTAGGACATCATCAGCCAGTTCCAGTTATGGGTATGCCACCCTGACTTGCTTGAGCTGTTGTTTATACTACCCAAACCACCTGTGTAAGCAATTTCCCTTTACTTTGTTTCCTGTCAATGTACTCCCAAGTTTTCACATAAGTGTCTGAATGACAGCAATAAGCCTGCCCCCTATTCCTTGAATAGACCTAAATTATTATCGGCAAAATATAGGCGTTAATTTCGGCACTGTCTACCTTTTCCGCTATACATGCGCAAGTGTATGGTATATACATTTGCATGTAATTTTTTGCCTTGAGCTGTGAGTGTATGTATGTTTTATTTTTTTTTAATTATTATCATAGCAGGACAGATGAACAAACGGGTAAGTGACAGCCGCCGTCTAAGGACACCTGTAAATGCGCTGCCGCCTTTGAGGATGATGAGGGCTGGGGGTAGGGGATGAGGAGATGGGAAAAGGGGAGGTGGCAACTGGTTTTATGTGAGGCCGTGGTATCGTATGAGCTGGCCTGTGCCTAAGCATAGGCACGAATGACTACCACTGATAAATGCAGAAACAGACTGATTGTTTCAAAACCCGGACAAGTTTAAATACATCTCTCATTACCATATATGCTGTGTTTTTCTCTTTGTCCCTTAAATCTCTGCATTTATTTAACTGTTTGAAAGTACATATATGTTTGAAATTGGCTTCAGG
The DNA here is from genome assembly GCA_947561695.1 of Tyria jacobaeae. Lineage (NCBI taxonomy): Eukaryota > Metazoa > Arthropoda > Insecta > Lepidoptera > Erebidae > Tyria > Tyria jacobaeae. Next base: position 3,593,302 of record OX387237.1, on the reverse strand, counting down.
GTATTCAAGCGTGAGTGTATGTAACACTCACTCTTGAATCACCTAAGGGGTAGACAGACGTGTATTAGGCACTCACATTTTGCCAATTTTTTGATAGTATCATCATGCTTTTTAGTTGTGGGAATAGCTGTTGTCTGCTACTTAATGCCTGGTTGAAATAACGCCTTTTTGCTATTCCAGACTATAATATATCTTTGAACTAAAATTTCATCCAAATGTGTTCATCCCTTCTGAACTAATTGAAAATCTGGACACATCTATCAAAACTATTGCATTAATAATAGTATTAAGATTACATTTACAAACCATTAACAATACTTGAAACCCTGATTTCATTATTTAAAAGTTTCTACCACATGTCTAAGCATAAGCCCCGTGTCCTCTCATGAAGATAAGTCTTTCATTGAATGTATAATATAAAAAATATATATGTATATTGATGTGCGACATTTCAGACACTTTTTAAGTGCACTGATGGCGTAGCGGTTTAAGTGGTCACCTCGCCACCACGCTGCCGCGCCTAGTGTTGTGGTTTCGATCCCCGCACGGGACAACATTTTGTGTAATCCTCAAATTGTTGTTCTGAGTCTGGTGTTCTTTGTGTCCGTTGCTTGAATGTTTGTAAAGTCCCCCGCGACACAGGAATTAATCCTAATGCCGGAGTTCTTTTATAAAAAAAAAAGAAAAAAAAAGACAGCATTAGAAATAATACATACTCACGCCTGTTTTTCCGAAAGGGTAGTCAGAGGATTAAGTCTCATTAACACATAGGGGACAAGCCTGTTACCGTCATCCAGCCACTTTTGGGAATTAGATGGGAAAATTTGGGGTTTATTGACAGGAAATGGATGATAGAAATATAAGCAATAACTCAAGCAAGTTGGGGTCGCGTACCTATGACTAGAACTGGCTGGCGCCGGGAGTCAGAGTCCTGACATTGAAAATAATATATTTTTTAACTGAATAAAGGCCATAACAGAATATCAAACGCACTCATTACTATTAAAAAAAAGCTTTAAATAACTAATACGACAATGAATAAATGACTACCATATGGCTCTCGGAGTAGATTAAGGACCTCCATCTCTTCATGGTGGGTATCTACAAGGCTAGTAAGGGGTCGGACTGTAATCTATCAGACAGTATATACAGTCGTATGAGCCCAATAGGCTTGTCCCTATACTTTAGATTAATTTATGGTTGACAAAAAGCTGCGCCTGAGACTCCTGTTGCTGCCTCTTAGGGGATATATTATAAACTTAATTCCTTAACTGCTAAGTTATCAAATTCAACTGTTGATAATAGTACATTATAAATTATTTTTATTTGTCTCTCAACAGAAACTTCACCTTCATCAGGCCGTTCTACCCCAGTGACGTCAACAGCAAATGGCTCTGTGCCAACCTCTACTGGCACCACATCACCATCTCCAAGCAAACTATTTGTTGGTGGTCTATCTTGGCAGACCAGTTCCGAGAAGCTCAGAGAATACTTCGCAATGTTCGGACCGGTTACCGATGTGCTTATAATGAAAGACCCGGTGACGCAGGTGAGAGGGGGCTGGTTGTGGTTTATGTGTATGTGATGGTGGAATGTAGAATCACGGCTTAAAGAATTAGGAAATGTTTTTAGGATGTGAAACAAGGTGTTCCATAGCAGGTTATCCAAAATATTAGATACTAGTCGTTCCCTGTTTTACCAACGTCTTCAAAGTCGCAGCGTGATGTTTTATAGCTTATAACCTACCTCAATAAACGGGCTATTTAATGCAAAAAGAATTTCTGAAGTCGGATTAATAATTCTTGAGACTAGCGCTTTCGAACAAACAAACTGACTGTGTATAATATTATTATAAACTGTGGCCCGTGACTTCTTTCGCATGGAAATTGAACCCTACATTTTTAACAGATACAAATTAGTCTGAACTTTTCCAGACAATACTCTATCTGTGCCAAATTTCACCCAGATCTGTGCAGCCGTTCTGGCTTGATTGAGTAATGAATATCCACCCAAAGTTACGCCTTTATAATAGGAAGAAGATGTCCGAGATCTTATTATCATCTAGCTATTTAGAAATTGCAAAATGAACACTTTTCACGTATTGAATACATGTGCCGCGCACCTTTTATTGAGGAGGTATTATCCGATATTTTTGCCATATATATAAGAAGCATCAAATAAGTAAATTTTGTTTGTATATTTAAAAGCTGAATAACTTCCTCCCAATTTATCTTTTGCGGACATTATTATCATACCCAAGTCACCTACCTCTACCTATTAAGAAGATTTAAAGACAACTTACTTGTCGAAATCCATCAAGTGCAGAAATAGTCGCTCCAAATTAACGTTATGCTAAACGAAATAATTCGGAATTTTAACTTTGCCAAATGTAATTATGCCAAATAAAATTCTGCAATCTTAAACGTATGCCATTGTAAATTCAGACATACTAACATTCGGCCAAACAATAATTATATTAAATCATTTTTATATCAAAAACAGACCTATCCTTCTTGGTATTCGGGTAAAATATCACCCGCTCTCTCCTGCTGAGTAGGAAGCTTCTACGTCCTAAGAATAAGTTATGAATATTGTAAAACACAGTAGTCTGTTAAAGATATTCGTTCTTGATTCTACATTTCACTGATTATATATTAAGTAAGTAACATTTGAAACTACAAGTAGTTTATTTGAAAAACGTTTTAGCAACATGCGAAAAACGGTTACAATAAGTTATATTATCATTTAGCAATTCATTTTGCCATTTTAAGAAATCATTTTTTTTTACGGTAATGCCTAGGTCTCTAATCTGTCTTGATGATAAGCAATGAAAGTCCCTGAAACTCGTCAACACTGCAATAGGTACCGACCTTTCGCACGCTTAAACCCATACTAATATATGAAACCCATACTACACATACACACACAAGAACACAAATAAATAAAATAAATCAACAACCTAACAAAATATATAATTAAATATGCATATAAAAAAACCTTTTGTCCCTAAGCCGCATAGACAATATAGATATCAGCATTTTCATAGAAACCCTTTAATCACTCGCATGTTGCTAAAACTTAAACCCATGTCAAATATTCAAGACTTAAAATCTGAACTCGCCAGAAGTTTATTAAAGAGAGCAAAAATATTTTTTGTCTCTTAGCAATTTTAAGAGGTTTCGTGACTTTTAAATACTATCTTATTTGATCTCTAGCGAAGCCATGCTGAACTGTAAAGTAATAACTGACTAGTAATATATATGAGGTTCCACTTTCAACTAAAAGGCCATGGTCAATGAAATACTAGACAAACTATTGCCATACGAATATTTGAATTCCAAACAAATATTAGAATATATCTCTGGCATCACTAGACAGTCTTGAATTTTTGCACATTATAAAGGCTGGAACACATGATAAACTTCTTGATTAAAAAAAAAACCTTAACATTTACCTATTTAAGTCTACAAGAATTCTATCATGTGCCTAAGATTAATATTACGTAAAAATGATAATGCGATATTTTTCCAAAGACAGCGGTAGCCAGACGGCGGCGCGCAGTCGGTCAGTGATAGTTTGAATAGGGTTGAAATAGGTAGTACTCTAGGTTTGTGTGCAAGTCTGACAGACATATGTGCAAATATCACTCATTGAGAAAGGATGCTACATCTAGGTTCAGTTGCGGCCTTGACATGCTCGAGCCTTCACTCCCCCAATCCAGCCCTATAAGCAATATCCCTTTTCTTCGTTACTATCCTCATTTTCTCTTTTAGTGAACTCCCAATTTTCCCAATAGGCTTGCCCTCTATTAGGTAAATAGGATTAATAACCTACCCCTTTGGGAATCCGTATATGTATACGAAAGTTCTATCAACTTTCGTTAAAATAATGCTCGAAGGGTCAGTCAAGGGTTTAGTTCGCTATACGCCTAAAACTAATGCCCAAAGCCTGTAATACTCTTTTTCAGCTCTGAAATCTCTATTGTGGGAACTTGAGGTTCATTGGGCGAAAGCATCCTTTCTCTTTAAAAACAAACATTTTTTTTTTTGCGGATATGGCGAAAAGTCTGCACACTTAGTTGGGCTATGGTTGTTCAAAGTATATATAAATACACTAATAAATTAACATAGACAAGACGGCATGCTAGACTCACTAACATAAAAACTAGTTAGGCATAGACTTAATTATGATACAACTCTTCTATATCAACTTTTTCTATATTTGAATCTCTTCCTTCTGTCCCTTTTGCAGTGTTGCTATGCTGTAAGTAATTACTGTTTCGTTAGTTTTGATTTCGTTTTAGTTAGAATATTGTTGCGTTATAGTTTAATTTATAGTTATGTTGGTATTAAATATAATGGTTTTGGTAATATAGAAATCGAATAAAGTTGATAAGAAGAGGTATTTAAACCATTTTTATCTTTGAGAAGTTAAAATGTGTGCATGTGTTTTAATTTGTTTTAATGACAGTATTAGTTCCAAACATAGCAACACTGACCCCCTTTATCTTAAACCTACAAATAAAAGTTTCTATCAGTTATCAGTTAATTATTTGTACTTAGCTAAAATAACAGAATAGAATATTACTCTATTTTGGTAGAAAAATAAAGTAAATAGTTTTGTCACTCTTAACACTGAGATGCTCCGACAATGGTAGAAATTTAGTACATATTGAGGGTAACTATGCTCGGTTATAACAATATTCGTGCTATTATAATAAGAATCGTATTATCAGACATTATACTTAGTGCATACAATTGATAAAAGTCATCACTAATATATATATATATCCACTATAGTATAGATTCGTGTAATATAGCATGAATTGCAGGCATTTGATATTATATCACATATAGTTTACGTACAGGTACATAAACGAAATACGTACGAAGTTTTGCCCGAGAATCAAATTGATCAGTTTTTATGCTTCTTTCTATTTTATTAACACATCATTTTTAAACACAGATATACAGTTTATCTCAGCTTTAGGTTGAACATATTATGTTTGTTCAGGATCCGCGTGTTAGGTTTTCTATCTTTGAGCATCAAAAGTTCTTCAGAAACTGTTATCAAAGCCTTCGAGTGTTAGGGACCAGTAGTGGTGTAGCCCTTCCATCTTTTCATGCCAATTGTTGTATATTGGGATTTATGATTGTAGCGTAAAAAAATTTTATTCTCTCTCTCTCTATCTCGTCTCGTGTTGTACTTGTTGTGTACTTTCGTTTTTTCATTCAAACTTTGCAAACGACTTTGAGCCTTTACGTTCCACCACACTTGTTGAGCCTTTTTCGGTCTTCAGAATGGCCCCCACTGGGACGACTGCTTTACTCACATCAGACTCACCATAGGCCGTTGTTGACACTCACTTTGTTACACTTTATTTATTTTCTCACGCAAATATTTAGGTATGTGGGGTAGTTTTTTTTTTATGCTATAGGACAGACGAACAGACGGTTCACCTGATGGTAAGTGACAACCGCCATCCAAGGACCCCTGTAACTCAGAGTTGTAGATGCACTGCCCGCCTTTGAGGGTGATGAAGGTTGCGGGGAGGGAAAAGAATAGTGGGGGTTGAGGAAATGGGAAAGTAGAGGGGAGTGAGGGGATTGGAAAGTGGAGAGGGGGAGTTGGGCCTCCGGAAACCTCACTGATTTCAGGGAAATGCAACTCAAGCTACACAACCGGTTTTCTGTGAGGCCGTGCGTGGTATCGCATCCGTCGAGCTAGCCCATTCGTGCCTAAGCATGGCTCTACATCTGTTGAAAAGTTTCTAAAAACTTTGTGTAATTTTCGTTTGTTAACTCGAATTCCTCACTACTACTACGACTATAAATTGACTTAGTGCTATTGAAACTAATATGACTAAAATTTTAAAGCTTCGCTATAAATCTTAGGTTTAGTAAATGTTATAAACTCAACAATACACAGAAACATTAAAATGACTACACGAGATTTCTTCCTTCTTTGAACCTTCCTCATCCACTCAAACTGTGACATCTCGAATATACAATTTATCATTACGTATATTAGTTTTCAAGTTAGAACAAAAATAGCTGCAACAGCAATTTTCATATTTTATGTATTATACTGCGACATACTTTTTATTGTTTCTATACCTATTTCTGTAAAAACATTTCTCGTTATTATTAGAATATTATAGTTATGCCAGAATAGAATAGAATGAAACCAGTCTTCTAATAATCGCTGTATCAATAATATTGTAATTGATCTGTCTACTTTTTATTCTAAGAATCATGCTACCGACGTAACATTAGATTATTTAGTTGCCAAAAATATAACTACCACTTAGACTGAAAATAATATCGATATTCCTAACTTTTAGTATCTCCTTTAAATATTAATAGTCATAATACCGCCGTAAATTGTAGAATATTTAGTTGCCAACTTAAAATATTAAAAATACCATGTATACAAAAAAAATAGTGTCAATATATTTTAACCCTACCCTATAGTATCTCCTTATTGAGAAATCGTTTATAGTTTATTTTTTTTTACTTAAAAATACGTACTGTCAAAATATTTAGGTATGTTATATTATAACCTTAACAATATTAGATGGTATACGCTCTTGTTTGTCTTGAGTTTGAGTACATTGTCTATGGAATTAACCGTTGGATTTGAATTAATGTTTGACTATTGTAGAATACATATGTTTCACTTGTAGGTAGTGATACGAGTATGTAACAACGCTCCTTGCAATGTTTTAGAGGGTTTAGGCCATTTTGCATATCAAGTCAATACAGGACCATAGACGAGTAAATTGACTTTTTTTTATGTCAATTTTATTGATATTCATTCTTATTCAAAATAGCCTATCCCCTCTTATCGCAATTTAGAGTCACCCTATACTAAGACCCCGCCGCGCGCAGAGATCGCGCGGCTTTGGTTTCATCACATTTCAGGAGGCCTCCTCAGTCGACAAAGTCCTCGCTGTACCGGTCCACACGCTGGACGGGAAACGCATCGATCCAAAGCATGCTACACCAAAATCAGCCCCTCGACCTGCCAAAACGAAGAAAATCTTTGTAGGAGGCGTCGGCCAGGATACTTCAGCAGAGGAGGTCAGGTCATACTTCTCACAATTCGGTCTTGTAGAAGACGCCGTGATGCTCATGGACCAGCAGACTAAACGGCATAGGGGATTCGGCTTCGTGACCTTCCATTCCGAGGAGGCGGTAGAACGTGTGTGTGACATCCACTTCCATACAATAAAGAATAAAAAAGTTGAGTGTAAGCGCGCTCAACCCAAGGAAGCGGTGGCAGCGGCTCCTCTAGCTCTCGGCAAGAGACTAGTCTTAAGACCTGGTCGTGGCTTGGTGTACGCCACTGGAGGAGTGGGGGGGGTGTCTGCTGTAGGAGGCGTCTCTGCTGTAGGGGCCCACGCGTACCGATATGCCCCTTATGCCTTGCCTGTAGGAGCCGTCGGGCAAGGTGCTCCTGTAGTAGCACCAGCCGCTCCCGCACCACCACCAGCTCTACCCCAGTTCGGAGCAGCGTACTCCCTAGCTGGTGTCGACATGTCCTCGTTCCAAGGAGTAGACTGGGGAGCGATGTACGGCCTCCCCATGTACATCTAGATGTTGATTGGAGAGTAACCCACCCGCCTCTACAAGGTTAGGTTATTAGCGAGCATATTTTATTTCTTACGATAGAGTTCCTACGTACTATTTTTTTTTAAATTAAGGGTTTGTCTTGCCGCGGCTCGCAGGGGCCACGAGAGTTAATGATCAGTATTGAAGTAGTTAAGGTGTTTATTGGCTCATAAACTAAGTGTAAGACAGTTGCAAGCAATACTTATAGCCCGCGTTGGGCGTCAAAGAAAAGCATTTCTTTTTTTTTTTAATGAAGAGTTAATTTATTAAGGCGATTCATGACTGTTGCGCTCGAAAGCGGGGGAATGACGGTAGAATTATTTTGTGTTTTTGATTCTTTTTTTTTATTTTGTATTGTATGCTGTATTACTGTGTTTTGAAATGTAGGTAGTCAAAGAATACCTATAGTGTCGTCGATTTTCCCGCGGATTCGCGTCGTTTTGTGTCCCTTGATCCCTTAACGTTAAGGCGAAGATCTCAAGTAATTTAGTTGCGAAAAAAAACTTATTTTTTTCCTTATTGTCTTTGATATTTTGTAATTTAGTTGTAGAGTTAGTGCACGGTCGTTTGGCAATATGTTAACATGTTAATATTTATACCTTGACTGTATTATTATGAATCTCATTTGCAGCTATGTATTTTTTAAATATGAATACTAAGAATTAATATATATTACATATTTCGCGGTGTCGTGACGCTGTGTGACTACGCTGTACAAAATTATTCGAAATTTATCTACATTAGTGTCAATGTTGTCCACTAACACAAGCAATAATTAAATTATTGGTATACTTTTGTGACTAAACATTAGGGAAATGGTCTTCGAAAAAATCAGTATTATTAAACTAACAATAAGGTGCCATTTCTATAGGAACACGATTGTGCCAAATTATGCTCATTTTACCTCCATTTATTTCTAAGAGATCTGGAACACTTGAATTTAAGAAAAAGAATTGCTCATTCTTAATTTATCCAATTTGGTTGGTTCGAGTAAAAAACGATGTCTAGTAACATACCTGTTCGGTATTCAACTGTATAATTATTACAGTTGTTAAAGCATCGGATTCGGTCAGTCTGGGCTGGTCCCTCTTAATAAACGGACCTGTCGTACGCAAGCACTCTGTCACACGGCGTCAACCGCTCAGCTCACACACTCATACATATCTGACATGAGCGTAAAGCAATCTCATTCTACATATAGTATTATATATTGACATACGTAGTTATAGATGCCTGCGATTTTGGTGTGTTTTAGATTAGTATTTTGTTTAGTTTATACAATCTGAAACCGCTCTTATTTTCAAAATATTTTTTTACCATATTTACTGATCTAGCTTGAAATGTATGATTTTTTTATATCTATATCACACCAGGAACGCATTGTGGCATATAGTTTAAAATAATTTAGTTTAGTGTGTATGAGCGAATGGACTAACAACCCTTGTACCGTGACAATAAGCTAAATATTAAGCCGCTGTAGATTGTCATGGCCCCGCGGCGTCGCTTTTCTCCTAATATATTTAGAAGTATAGAAAACTTTGATTTCGGTGATTACTTAAAGCCGGATCTGAATAGTTATTGTGAAACTTAGTTTGTTGTGGTTTTAAGTGAAGTTCAATATCCGGCGTTGCGCCTTGTGGCTAACAAATAATTATAAAGTTTAATGATCTTTCCAATAACTAGAACCATTCTTACTTTGCTAAGCTCCAGGGACTTAGTTACAGTGAGTTTACATGAGTTTGAACATTCGTTCATTGAACCAGTAACGACAGTTTCGCTATAACTTTTTGAATCATTACGTCCTATAATTAAAAGTACTTATTTATCAAAAGTAGCATTAGATAAAAGAGCAATACACAATTTGTGACTAGTTTAAAAAGACATAAGTGGTTGTGTTCGTGCAATTTATAGATTTTAAGAGGACTTGACGGTCTTGGACCCAAATAACGGCAGTATTAAAAATTTTAGTGATTTTCTCGAAAAAAATCTTATAGTTCCTTGTAAGACGTACAATTCCAGAAACTGGAATACCAGCATGAAAATCTCCCTTATCCTTCTTCGAGTTTTATCTCAATACTGGGCAGCTCTTTGTACTTAATAGTAGTAATTATATATAATTTATAATATTTTAAAAGACATTTCCCCCCTTACTTACTAGAAAGTTTTAAAAATCTTAAACTTCACGTCAAGTAAAATAATGAAAATCAAGAAAAAAGCAATAAAAGTAAATATCAGTCTATGGGAAATTTCCCATAGGTAGGGAATCGTCTATTACTAAAGTACTTACTATATTTATACTAGCGTGTACGAGCTTGGTTCTACAGAGGCGACGCTGCGGGGCAAAGTAGTGCAGTATGCATGTGGTAGCTTGGTCGGCAATCCTGTCGCCGACACACTTGTAACCGTGATGTGTTGGTTGATTTAAAAGTCGTCAACGATTACAAAAAATAACCCCATAAATTTTGACGAAGGCGTAATAAAGCCAATCATTAAAACCTGTTAAGCACAACTGATTTATCTGTCTATTTTACTTTCACTGTGTTATCACCTACCCACATGTCACGGGTACCGTATGCTATGATATTCACTTATGTATACACATACCTACCCTTATTATAGCAGTATTCATAGTGTAAGTAGGCTAACTAAGCTAACCTCCTGAGATTATGGGCGGGTCGCGCTTTTTCGTCAAAAATTGTTTTACAGTGAAATAAATAATTTAAACTATTCATACCCAGTGAACTCACACCAGTTTTGAAGCAAATAAAAATCACTCCATTTCAGTGATAGGCTGTAATTTGAGTGTGTTACTGTTATTTTTAACTGATTCTTGTCGTAATTGGACAAGCAGCTTAATGTTTAGCTGCTATTTTAGTTGAAAGAGAGGTATCTGGTGTTTATAAATCCAATTTTAGAAGTTTGTGATCGAAAAGCGCGCGCCGCCGTTCACCCAACTACACCTTTTGTAAATTAGCGATCGTTTCCCAAAACAGTATTAGAATGGTTGACTACTGTGTCCGTCGCCGAATGCTTAGTATCTTGCCAAATTAGATAGACTGTGGCGGCGAGTGCGTGGACGCGAGTTCGCTTAAGTAATGTGGGTAGTGAGAAAAATATAAGTGCGACAAATGCTCTAAGATCCGTAAAGATAGTAGGCCTAATCATAATGATCTTAATTTTTTACAGTTTAAAGATATTTACTAATTATTATTAATAACTCATTAATTAACAACATTATAGTGTATTATCAAACTTCCATGTTAATATGTCTCCGTACCTTTTAATCTCGGTGACTAAATCTCAAGCACTTGTCTCATTCAAACTACACCTATTAATTAGAAATATTTTTTATCTCTTAACCGCACAGTGTTGACTTCACGATCCACTACCACCTCGCGTCCACACACTGTTTGTAATGTACTTATAACTTTGTTTTATTTTTCATATATTGTACTGTTCCAACTTCCCTTCAAGGGTGGCGATTATACCACTCACCTTTTCATAGTTACACGCGGTAACTGGTCGCTGTAGTCCGTCGCTTTGTCAACTTATAGGGTGACATTTTCAAGTATCGGCAATAATTTCAATTGATATTTTCTCAGTTTATTTTGATGAGATGGTTTGATTTCTGTGAGAAGTAGATTTTTTATAAGTACGATGTGTCCGGTTGTTGGCGTGTCACCCTATTGCGACGGTCGCCGGCAGTAGGTATAGTTTGTAGTTTTAGAAGGAATTTGCCCGCTGTATGGAGCACCTAGTAATTACCTAATGTGTCATTACATGGATATAATATTAGAAATTAAAATTGTGTGTTTTATTTAGCGTGGGACTTCCCGCTGGGTTTGGTTTTATTATCGTATTTACACATTTTATCTTTTTAGATAGTTTGCACGTTGAACTTGTAGTAATTAGTTTATAGGGTTGCCAATCATCTGTACTTTGGCTTTAAAACTGTGATTTAACTGCTATAGGGCGAACCCGTCAACAGGCACTAATCGAAATTGTAACATTTCTACTAAAAAGTTGGCAACCCTTTGTAAGTTATCATTGCCCCACGTTGGGCGCCAAAAAAACCTCAGTTGGTATAGGAGGGTGGGGCAGAACGGACGTGTGGTAAGTCGTAACGCGAACCAGGCATGAGTATAACATTTGTATCAGTGTTACGCAATAACTGTAGCTAAGCGTGTCTTCACACTCGAGACTAACTTAATGCTTCATAGTGAGACATAAAGAATACCGCGCGTTGACGACAGTTTATCACTAAGTTGGCTCGGTAGTTATTATTAAGCTGAAAAAATACTGTTTATTGACTACTTTACTATGAAAAAATTATGTGTTACATTCACAGTGATTATTCGTCAATTCGCGTGTTGTTCAGGGCCCTGCTTCAAGTATAATTGAATTCAGTCCTGTCAGTCAACCGCAAATTTGTTGTTCGAATTACGTGATTTATTTCATTAATGATTTTCCGTTTTAATAGTGTCTGACATATGTAATAGTAACAATTGCATGACTTAAGAATTACTATGTGAGCTTTTTTATATTAAAAATGTTTCGTCAAGTTACTATTTCATTGTAGACTTAGCTTTAGAAGTTGACTGGCAATTATTAGTCAATAGTTTGCTCTATGAAATAGGGCCCGACATGGTTGGCATGAATTGAATACGTAAAATAAAATCTATTCTTCCGTACAATATATACTTCACTGTCAATTTAAAGGCGATAGCCATACGTGGTTGTGATGCGTGCTATTAAAGTATTCCTTTTAAAGTGATCTCTAAAAGGAATATTGTATACGTAGACACGTAGATTAGACCTTTAGACGCTTCGCTTTAGACCTCGGTCTTCCTGGTATGACAATTGTTTTGCCAAAAATTAAACAAGCCAAACTCAGCCAAAAATGTTAATTTTGCTCAACATGTAGAAAGGAAATAAACTTACGTCGCTATAGAAAGAGCGAGCCTAATTTTGACAGAACAGGGGCTAAAAGCGATTAGAAATAAAATATTTTGCCAAAACTAAAGCAATGTTGCCAGTATAGCTTAAGAATGTGACAATAAATAAGACGAGACGATGCCAACTAAGACGCTATTACTACCTATTTAATCACTTCGTTGCCATATTCGAGAATACATTCCTATCTAGTCATTTTTTTATTTTTTTTCTTAAAACTTTTGGCGGGAAACTAAAATGCAGAGTGTTATCTTGCTCAATACTTATTCTTGCCTAGTTGTAGTTTATTTCTATTAATAAGCTTGACGCAGTAGATATGTGCCATACACAGTTATGCCATAGCACGCCAACAATTCTAGCGATACTTAGTCGCTCCAGGCTCCCTGGACCAATGTTACTACAGCATTTGAAAAATATATTATATTCATTAATATGTAAGCTAAGATATACATAAATATACAATTTTTGGATTGGTATAATGTTAAATTAAACATAAAAAATAATATGTTGTGTGTTTTTAATGTATGGCAATGCTAGAGTAGTGTTGTAGCGTAGACATTTTGAAGTTTTACATACATATGATAAATAAATATAACTAACCGAAAGCAATAACAATTAATATTACTTCAGCACGCGCGCGCTGCACCCATGGTTGAAGAGAATCGAATGTGTTGTGTTGTTTCCTTAGATTGTCGAAATGATTGTAGATAAAAATTTCTTAAAGAAAGTACGAAAATTAAAATTTATCCATTCCATCGAAATATTTTATCGTAAATGGATATAAAAGAAATGTTACCTACAAAGAACGTGATGCACACTTGAGTTAGTAAGTAAGTAAGGAAAGGGCACAGCAGCGCGCGTTACGTTAGAATTATTATAATTATACACACATGCATACAAATATTTTTGTAAAATAGGTATCTGTGTAATCGTAGCGTTGGTAATCTTGTATTTTTTAAATGTTGGCGACGGTAATGTGGGCTGTTTGGAGGTGACGTCAGAGTTGAACTGGATTCACCGTTCTGATTTTGAACTTAAGATCTTCAGTCACCATTTCCATCAGCTGTGCAATCTAAAATTAAATGCTATTTAAATTACGCCTCGAAAAGGAATTGATAGAGCTATAAAGCCTTTTAAGCGTTACTTCTTAGCGGCCTGTTATTTATACGGTATTTCAGCGTATGTATTCAATAAATTTCCACCATTGCCACCCATCTTAATATAACGAAGCTTGACGTGACCCGTTATCGCCTACATTAACGTCATCAGCTAACATAATTACATTGTTGAATAAGCGACAGTATGTGACGCCAGTGTTTATTGTGTAGGGCGTTCGCGCCGACGCTTGAAGGCGTGCGGCCATAGTTCTTTATTTTATTATTATTTTGAGAGCTCTGTCGTGATGTGCAGTCTGCTTTGACTTTAGAAATTCTAAAACTTTATGTTTTCTTAATGAGTAAGACTACACATCTCTACACGGTTTTGCCTTTGAAAACTTGGTGGCACAGATAATAGTATGGCGTCAACTACGTGTAGCCTTGTCTCTACATTCCTATATTTATATTTGTGAACGAATTATGCATTTTATTTATAGTAGTCATTAAAAATATAGTTTATCATATAGATTTAGTAATGGGCTGTTTTTTTATTTTTTGGTATTTACCGGCTCATAGAGGTTTCCTTAATTGTGTTGCTAGATGGTGCTAGTGTAATGTGCAGTGATTACGTGCTTAGTTTTAAACATATTATGGTATATTCGGTATTATGAATATTCTAATTTATGATCTCTATACATACGTACTATAAAGAGTTGTAAAAGTATTGCTTTAGGCCTAAATTAGAATTTTAGGATAAGGAAAGCTTCATTTTGTTATTTTTTTAAACTGTTTGATATTATTTGAAACACGTAGCGACATCTAGTAGCACATTTTGGAAGCTGGAACCTCATTTGTGCAATACAAAAGATTTATGTATATTATGTTGAGGTAACTCCGTAGTATTGGTTGGGTGTGGGTTCCGTAGGTGCGTAGCACATCTACGATAGGCTACGTTCCCCGAGCATAGAGCGTGTGTTTATGCACCGGGAGTAAGCTTCGCCGCAAGGAGTATTATTAATGAATGTTTCGTATAATTTTAATGTAGAGTATTATTTTAACGTCTTTTTTGAGTCAAAAGAGGCGTTCCTAGGCATAGTCGGGCTCGTTAGCGCCCCCTAGCTTGTGAACGCAGTAGTGCGCGGGCCGCGCGCCTCCTTCAGCCATTAACAATATTATGGATCATCTTCACTTAGTGACAAGTATTAGTAAAAAATAAAAATGGTAACACAACACAGCTGTTCTTTCATTTATCCGCTTTTGTTAGATTTTTGTACCTGTTCGTTAGTTAAAACTTAGTTTGGAGAAGATATTTTTTTATTGAGACTAGTAGATAATTAGAGCTTTGAAGTTTTTTGGGCTCATGATGGGCGCCAGTAAAAATTTGACCCCAAATCTGTAGTGTTAGACATGGAGTTGAGACACTTGGACATAGATGCATGAAGTGAAGGAGCAGTGTGTAGCGGTGGAGTGTGCATGAGTCGGTGTCTGCGCAGCGGCGTTCAGAAGACGAAGATCGAAGTTTTTGTAACAACGGTGAGGCAATACTGAAGCGCTCTGATCTCGTGTCAAATTAACCTATTTGTTAAAGGCTCTTGCTTTGCTTGCAAAATCAAAATGAATTTATAATGATTCACTAGGTACCTATTTTTTTTATTTTACCGTGTCTTAATAAGTAAATATTTACTTTAGTATTTATTATTATATTATGGTTCATTTCGACACGAGACTAGATGAAAATGAGGGCATGGTATAAAATTTAGAATGATGGAACGGTTGGTGCTAGAGCATAATTAAGTTTAAAGATGAGAGTTAATTTTACAGGTTTTGAAACATTTGCAACATTCTAAACTCTAATAAGAGAGATCAGAAATCAGTCACCCATCATGAAAGTTGTATTTCTTATCTACATTCCTCCACTAGTGCAGATGTAATAACAGTTCGGCGTTTTTGACGAATCAGTCGCTACTTGCACTCTGCTCATGTGTACCTACCCATATAGATAAAAGCCATGCATGTTACAAATGCAGTTTTTCATTTACCCGGTTCATCAATACCTTTGATTATTTAAACTATAAAAAATCACAGTATAGAAAAATATCTGGGTAATATTTCTGTAAAATCATGTCATCTCAGGACCAGGTCTGCCACCAACTGTTTCACTAAGATATCAGTATTGTCATTCACATCAGAAACTGCTGTTAAAATATCGCTTAGTTTTTATTTCTAGTACCCATCTCCAGTAAAGTGCATCCCAGTAACTAGTCGAGTAGTTATATACTATTGATAGACGTGGTACAAGCGGTGCTGGGTTTTTCAATAAGTAAAAATCGTAGTGTTAGTTGAATGGTGGATTCGATTAGTACGATAAAGAAAATTATTAATTGTGATGTATAAAACTCCAAGGGAGCTGCTTTTGATTTTTTTTTCTATCTTTTAAATACCTAAGTATGTAGTCTAGATTTTTCGTAGTTTAGAAAAGTCATATCAACCGAGAGACATAAAGACACAATTATATTGGGCCTTAATAGTTTGTTTTCTATTACTATTTGCTTTTAAATCTTAGAATACGGACCAAAACTTCAATTAGTTTGAAAAATATAAATGAAAACCTATTTTTTGTAAAATTTTATTTTCTGTTAAAATTGAGGAAGCGTTCTCTGTAGCGTATTTATTAGAAATAAAATGTAATCGAGTTACTATACAATGAATGTAGGTATCCAGTTTGTAGTAGTACAAAGTAATTTAAGTACTTGTATCTGCATAATGTTTAAGTCTTCCTTGATATAAAAAAATTGACTGAAAGATTAGTGACCCATGTACTTACAAATTTTCTTTTAATATCCCGTTTCGCTGGGATGCACTAGATTTTATTAACATATTTTACATGTGTAAATGGCACTTATTTAGATCGTAATAATTGTTACTTGACGTGAAAAAAACTTGCGATTCAGCTAATTAAATCTCCCGACATTACGTTCTAACTTTAGATAGTTTTTTTTTAAATACTCATTCAAGTGATACACAGCCTAATACGAAAAAAGGTCTGAAAAAGTGCTTTTTGTAATAAATTCCGAGAGGAATAATAGTTGTCTCATTGTAGTTAAAGTGTTCAGTAGAAATAAACCCTAGTACAATGATTATGTACGGAGAGTGCCTATGTGTGACAATATCCATAGCAGACTTGATTGTACTCCATTTAGTTACTAAAGGTCACAAGGTAGAAATATTAAACTAACTCTGAGTTGACTACATATAGACAAAGAATCTTATTTGGAAGTTACGGGTTTATTACTCGTGGAAGTAAAATTTCAATAAACAAAAACATATTTTACAGTAAACCTAAGCATTATCAAAATAAGATTCTTGTGACACACAAACAATAACAGAAGTAATTAAAACCGCATTTAGTTTGAACCTATTTAATAGTCTAGTCATTACACAAAATTGTTAAAACATATTTTTTAACCCTTGATAGATTAGCTATTTTGTTTTTTATTACTATTTTAAGACTCCACTAAAACCATAAACCCATGTCATTTTTTTATTTATTATTTGTAAGGAGTCTTGAAATGGCAGAAATAGTTGTTTCTACGAAGTTGTATATAATTTAGAGTAAGAATTGTTATTAATATAATAATGTGTGGTCTATTTTATTCATGTACTGACGTTACGTGTATAGGGTGGTTTAGAAATTTAGGCATATCTATCTCTTTCTCTCGTTTGAATCTTTCGATTTGAAAGTAGATTATTAACCTCTGGGTATGACGACGTTTTGTAAACTAAATTAATATGATACTTTTGCTATGTCAATACTGGCATGATCACAGATGACTACATATACAGTTCACGAAACGTCGGCAAGTACCTACTTTATTGATTCTCTAAAATAACAAAAGTGCCCTACGAATTTGTATATCGTAAGTTCATTGTTCTATTTACAATCATTAGGACGTAGTTTGTGATTTGTAATTAATAATACATTGGACGGATGTATAGATTTTTTACTATATCTTACATTTTGAGGCAAGTATTTCTTGGCGAACTGTGATTGTTTTGTTGTAAATATTGATATTAATTTCAAATAACCAAGATTAGCTTCTAACCATCTCAACAAAAAAACAGTGTTCTACCATTCCTGAAAAGTCGGATAAGTCTTGCTTCTAAAACATAGTAAGTTTATTCAATAATCAAAATATAGTTCTGTTTTGATTTGCCTGATCTAATCCGAAAAATACTTTTACTCATTGTCGGAAGATGAAACCGTGAGCCATTTTGGGAATGCATGTTAAAAAAATATTAGAAATGGAACTAAGTATGTGATGGGTAAAGTGGATCACAACCGTTTGTACTACAAAACGATCACAGCGCCAGCATTTATCCGTAAAAATACTAGTCACGGTAGTTTTTTAATTGTAAAGAAGAATATTATAATATATGCAATGTAACGGAGAGTTTCTGCTTTTAATATATTTATTCTAATTATTTACTGGCCGCCGGCTTCGTGTCGGCTTCCGCGACGCAATTTCAAATCGAACAAAACGTTTAATAAATGGTTTACATTCATGTTTGAGTTTAATTTACCTAGCTGTATCATACCGTATCGTACAATAAACCGTTCTGAGAGCGGTATTTATATTCGGTTTTATTTAACTTTTGCTCCCACATAAGATGGTGACTTCTGTAACCTGTATCCATGAGACACAATATAAGTAAGTAAAAACGGATATCTATTACCACGTAACTTATAAGCAAAGAATGTACGACAATTCATAAGTGTGGCTGGTAGTTAGGTTATGACTATGACAGCAGGTAGCGGATAATACTGTCGAATTGATACCTCATCAGTAAGTTCTCTTGCGTAAGGTTTAATAAGAACTGGTAATGAGCAGCACGCTTAGACAAGTGGCTTTTTCTATAGCGATTAAATTATAAAAACATGTCCTGTGACTACCACAGGATTTATGGACACACAGGATATTGATTTTAAGATTTTATCGAAATATCGCTTAAAGAACTTTAAACAATGGACGTTGAATGTAGGGGAGCCCAGTAGTGGATTCTGGGATTTACTCAAGCTTGGCATATTAACATCGGGAGGTTCTGTTGCCCACTGTTGAATACCTCGTCCATATAGCCCTATGTACGGCAGTTCTCGTAACTAGTTATACCATTCCAGAATATGTTTCTAATGACACAACTAAGCACAACTGATTTACTATAACCATTCTTTTCAGCACAACTACAGCACTAGCTAGGTTTAGGTTAGGTTAGTAACTGCGAACATCGCCCTGAGTGTGGCCGCGGGTGGTCGGGACGGGCTTTCTTCTCCACCCGCTTTAGGCCAGCCGCGAGGAGGTAACGACCGCGTGTGTCTGGACGCTGCCATATAGACAGGTTACCCGTAGGTGGTGCCCGCATAGTGCGGGCAAGCGCCGAATGTCTTAATAAAGCTGTTCCCGGATTCCTCCTATTTTAAGTGCAGCATGGCACACCGTGTGGTTTTAGTCGGTTCGATTCCGACACACCGTTCCACCTAAAACCCCAGTGGAATGACGGCCCGAGGGGGTTCCCACAGGAAAAAAAAAAGTAACTGCGAATATATCAGTTCATGTTATCCGAGACAAGTAAGGCACATATAAGTATATAGGTACACTATAAATATCAAACGCGCTCGAGTAACCTACAAGTGTTGGAGCTGTCTATTCTAACGATCGCAACGTCTTTCGCCAAATCGATATAAGAATATACCTATAGTATAGTTGTAAATTCTGTAACAGATATTAGTAGGTAGGACCCACCTTAAACCTACCTTCAGGCAGACAAACTTCGCAATACCATTCATTAGTTACTCTTTTACTGTCTTCAAGCGGAATTAAGGTTTGCGCGTTCACCGCTAAAAAGATGCCATTGGTCGTATCACCTCAAATTGAGAGCACTTCCCTAACTGCATCAGCCAGTATCGGAATTCTTGGCGTCGATATATCAAGCGAAGTCCAGTTTCGCGGTCACTTAGAGAGTAAGGCCATATTAGCCTCGAAGAAGCTTGGTGTGCTAAACAGATCGAGACAGTATTTTACTCCGGCCCACCGCCTGCAACTTTATAAGGTGCAGGTTCGGCCGCACATGGAATGCTGTTCTCATCTCTATGCAGGTGCACCCCAGTACCAGCTTCTCCCTCTTGACCGCATTCAACGGACGCATTGTTCGGACTTATACCGGCTGCAGGTTTCCGCCATCGTCCTACGTGACAAAATATCCATCCCCATCACCTGGACGATTGGCACTCCCCCACTGTAAGTAAGTAAGTAAGTAAGTACTCTTTATTGTACACCAAATATACATATAAAATACATCTGATATTTTCACATAAAATGTACAATGGGCGGCCTTATCACAATTAGCAATATCTTACAGGCAACCTTTGGATGGACAGGACTTTAATGATCTCTTATGGGTGGCTGTGGTGTACAGTCATGTAATGTATGCTAGTTTAATGCCAAATATATATAAATGCCAATATAAGTACTTAGATATAAATACATATATATAGAAACATACATACATATAACTACACATACAAGTAAATATATACCTATAGTTATCTTAGACATTACCTTGCAAATAGTAGTCTTTTAACATTTTTTTGAAGGATCCTAATGATTGAGCTCGTCTGATAGGTAAAGGTAGGGCATTCCAGAGGCGTGCTGCTTCAACTGTGTATGATTTGTCAGCAAACTTTGTCGAATGCACTGGTATTTGCAGTTTTAAGCTTTCCGATGATCGCAACAACCTCGAATGTGTGTCACATAGGAAATTAAAACGTTGCTTGAGATAAGGTGGAGTAAGGGGACTGAACAATATGTTATAAAGTAGAGAAAGAATATGAGTATTCCGACGAAGGCGAATCGGGAGCCACTTGAGCAAATTGCGGTATTCGGATACGTGGTCATATTTGCGTAGGCCAAATATAAACCTTATACAAAAATTTTGAAGGCGCTCAAGCTTATCGAGTTGCTCCTCTGTGAGATCAAGATGTGCGCTTCTCCAGAAGCTTTTTGCTCGCACAACCAGCTTATGGAAAAAAATTGTCGACTGCCGTATTTCCGAACCGATACGACCTTCAAACCTTCAAGAAAAGGCCGGCAACGCACTTGTGACTCTTGAGTTGCGGGTGTCCATGGGCGGCGGTAGTCACTTACCATCAGGTGACCGACCGGTGACGTCTGCTCGTTTGCCCCCTATCGCATAAAAAAATTACTGCTACCGGTCTACTGAGTCGAAAAGAAAACCTCGATCTGGCCGCTGACACAACATTATCTATGCACATCCCTAATCAAGCTTCAAGTAGCTGTCATTTCGATAGTTCGTTGTGTACTTTTGTTTTCTTCTGATATTTTGGATATTCCTTCTTCTACTCGGCTATTTTAAGGGACTCTGATTACATGCAGTATCGACATACTCTAGACTTTGGGTACTACTTTCCAAGACATAGCATACGAAATGGAATCCTAATTCCGGATCTCAGTTCCAGGGTTTTTGAAGATTAGAAAATTCTTTTAAATACTTCGCAGGGAGATAATAAAAACCGGCCAGGAAGGCACGAGTCGGACTCGCGCACGAAGGGTTCCGCATCATTATCTATACAAACGGCAAAAATGTTTGTTGTATGGGAGCCCCCCTTATATATTCATCTTATTGGAATTTAATTATTTATTTTTAAAGTGAATATACTTACAACTAAATATTCTGTCAATATTTCAAGCGTCTTCCTGTCGCCGTTATCAATATCGAGCAAAATAAATCACGTTTGCTGTATGAGAGCCCCCTTTAATATTTATTTTATTCAGTTTTTTAGTATTTGTTGTTTTACCAGCAACAGAAATACATCATCTGTGAAAAATTTAACTGTCTAACTATTACGGTGACAGACTGACAGACAGACAGACGGACAGGGGAGTCTTAGTACTAGGGTCCCGTTTCACCCTTTGGGTAAGTTGATACGACGAACTCGTTAATCTCGTGATTAGTGAACCTTACTGTTAACTTTGAGGTTATGGGTTCGATTCCCAAACCACTGCAAATCTTTATGTGATGAACATGTCCTTGTTCTGTAGATTGTATACCTTTAAACAAGTATCTATAAAAAGTATTTTAAAATCTTTCATGACAATCAAAATATATAACGAATTAAAGTATTTAAACATAACCTTAAAATCTTATATATTATAAGCATTTCTGCGCTTTACCAGCTAGTCCGTCTTTTAAATAAAATGAGATAAGAATTCAAACATGCTTCTAAATAGACCAAGAATTTTCCATTTCCTATGGACGGACTACGATTCTCATTATTGCTTCTAAAGCAAATTAGCTAATAGCAGTCTGGAGATGACCAGCCTTAATTAACGGCACTGGTTCACGTGCATGACGCACTCGCCAGTCATCGTCCAACTAAAACATATCACACGCAATGAATGTCCTGCTGGCTAACAAAATGCTACAATAGTGAAGTTATAGTTATTGTGCTAAAACGCTGTATTCTGTACAGACGCTGTATTCTGCCTTTCGTTAGATTCGAGTAGAAATATAGTAGGTACTGGCTTTCGCTATCTATTTTCAATAATTTTTTTTTATAAATGCCCTTGACAAAGTGAATTGAAATATCAGGATTTAGTATTTTAGGCTGAAAGCTTAACAAACAAAGAAAAACACACAGTATTAAGTAATATTGTTTAGAATGGCTGCACGGACGGTGTAGCGGTTTAAGTGGTCACCTCGCCACCACGCTGCCGCGCCGAGTGTTGTGGGTTTGATCCCCGCACAGGACAACACTTTGCGTAATCTTCAAATTGTGGTTCTGAGTCTGGGTATTCTTTGTGTCCGTTGTTTGAATGTTTGTAAAGTCCCCGCGACACGGGAATTAATCCTAATGCGGGAGTTGTCTTTACGAAAAAAAAATGTCATGAATGTTTGAATATTCGTCTGTCCCCCTGTAATGTGAACAAAATATGTAATAAAGCTTTTATGACAAAAAGGCGCACAGAAACTTGCACGCCATTGCAGGCGGTATATGTATGAATACTAAATTATTGTAAGCAAATAAACATTTGAGTTTACTTGTAGCCGCTCAGTCCTTGAGCTTTTCGTAATTTACTATCGCAACGTCTATTACAAGTTTCAATAAGTATTTCATACGCCTCTGCCTACCCTTTCGGTCCTATATGTATGTTTATTGATACACATGAGAACAAAATAGATACTTCTAACAAGACTTATACATTACGTCAATCCAACTGTTAAGACGACTCAAATGACAATTAAAATGTCGACATCCAGCAACTTCTACTTGCCAGAGGAGTCATGATCACGCATATTGTTCTTAGGTGTGCAGCACCACTTGGAGGGGGGCAGAGTCAAGTGCTCTGGTGCTCCTTTTTAGGGTATACCTGAAACCTCGGCCACAAGATACAATGACGGAACAGTGTGTGGGTTTAGTCGGTTCGAGTCCGACATGCCACCTTACCAGCCCTGGTAAGGTGACGACCCGTGGGAGTTTCCCCACAAAAAAAAAGTGGTGTGCAGCACCACAGTGCTTACGTTCACATACACTTGACAACCATGACAGTTCTTGCTAAGAAAGTATTTTTGTAGTTCTCATAAATACAAGGAAGAAAATAAAAATAGGAACTATTTACTCATAAGCACCATAAAATACCCTGGTAGCGTTCACAGGAGGCTGGCAACATTACTATCTACGTTCAACAGCAATGCTTAAACGCTATGCAAGGAAAAGGCCAAACCAGAGGTGTCGATCAGTCGCTTAGCTGGTTTCTTATAAAAGGAACGAACACATGGACCCCATGTGGTCTCCACAAATATAATAATAATACATATATAATTCCTGAATATATATTCTATCCAATACAGAGAGAATCATTTACATCCGACTAACAGTGCCAGATATTATCGCATTTAATCAAACCAATATTCTGGTTTATTAATAAATATTCTTTCTTACTTAGATTGTTTTAGCTAAATGAGGTAGTAGTTTACATTTCATTTTAAAAGCATCTCTTACAAGATCTCTAAAGTATTTCAATATTTTTCGTTAACATAAAAAATAAGAAAATATTTTATTCGCGCACCGATGTTGACTGCGGGTGACATTGTATTACACGGGTGGCAACGTTGTGCTTCGGCGGGTAAAAATTGCTCAAATGTCAAAGTCAGGCACTGGCGACACAGGGAGAGCAATTGAGTAGAATTTTGAACAGTGTTGTAGTACTTTTGGATTTTTGAACAAATCCGGATTAAGTAAATAAATACCTACAGTTTAATTCTTTCTTAATTTATTATATTGCATAAACAAATAAATGCTAATGAAATATGAAAACCGATTGCATTATAAACTTAGTCTTTTTTTAACATTATCTCTAAATGTTAAACTCAAATAATTATGTCACTCCCCTGTTAAGGCGATTCTAATGACACCTACATGTCAAAATCCATCAAGTCGTCTAGGCGTAAATCGTGACAAAGGAATATATATACACAAACACTTGAAAAAATCGTTATTCGGTTATAGCAACACCTTTTATAAAACAAATTAAACATTTCATTAGAATAATAAAAGTCATAAGCATGAAAATGTACCCAAACACACAAATTACCGAAATTAAAAAAGTTATTCCTTTTTATTGTCATCAAAAGGCAATTATTAAAATGCGAAGCATTTCCCGCCTCGTAACTCGAAATATGTATGTATAAAACTCGCGACGCGGTTTGTGTTATTAATTCGCGCCAAATAAGAGAACTTTCGTGATCTGTGGTCACCACGTGTGAACGCGTTTCCATTGTATATTGAAAATAGATTTATATTTGATTGAAATTGCTTTAACACTTGTGACCTTTTGATAATGACATAACAAGTGACGACACAATTTTTTCATTTCTTGGAATTTGATCACATATATATTTTTTTTATTGTGTAAACAAATCAACCGAGTAGATAGCAAAATAGTAGATGAACGAAAAACGATATGTCCTGCAGCAAGGTTTTTCTTTTTCTATTAAGTATATGAAATCTCAAACATCTATAATCTTTATCTATCTACCTATATAGAATAATTAAACTTACGAGAGACTGCAGGATTTTTAGCACCTTCATTCACTTCAGAACAGTGGAAATGCTTTCCTCCTGTTTCGGGAACGTTAACACAAATTAAAAAAAAAATACATGAGTGGCTCACCGCGCAATAACGCGGTCACATTGTTTAGAAAAAGTAAAATCGTCATGACGGGCGTCGGTTGTTTACTCGTGACATGAGTGGAAATGGCGCGCAAATGGAATTTCGGAAACTTTTGAAGAATTTTTAATATGTTTTGGGTGTTTTATTTACTATGACCATATTTAAATTATTCGTTATTAAGTAGCATTGAGCTATTACTACTTAATAATACCTGAATATTCAGTAGCAGGTATGTAACCTCTTATTTAATGTAAAAAAAAAAAAAAAGTAAACATGCAATGAAAAAAATAAAAATAAATTACATTATTATATATATTTGTCATAAAACAAGTAAAGATACTAAAAAATAAAAGACTTGTCTGAATTTTAAACTTCAATTTTTATTTGCTGACATGTTATACCCTATTCGTATGTCACTCCCACGATTAAGACGATTTAAATAAGACTTCACATATCATATCGTCACTACACACACTCCTAGACTGTGATTATGCACCTTACAAACATACAATATACACAAATACATACAGTCAAAAACATATCCTTCATTCGCAGTCGGGTAGAAATATTTTATACACAAAGTAAATAGCCAGTAGGTAGGTGTTAGGTAGAGTAGGGTTGTGAAAACGGCGGCGGAATAAATGATGTATAAAGGCGAGATAATACGCTCCGTTGCACGCCTGTGATTTATAGTTCAGTCGGTGCTACTACGACTACTGTGGGAACAACGCTATGGGCTCGTGATTTGTGATAGTTATGGGTCGAGAGAATATTTTCTCATAGAGAGAATAATATTTTAAAAATAGAAATGAAATTGCATAGCAAAGTGCTTAATACATTAAAAGTAAACTATTCTGTTTGTAATTTTATTGTTTCTAAAAAAGGTTAACCTTCTAAGGTTTACAAACGAAATTGTTTTAATTATCAAACAGTGATTTTGTTTTACTTTATTGCATATTACTTTATGTAATTAGATTTAGTTTTCTTTAATATTATTTAACTTTATTTACTTATATTTAATTTTCTTCAAATTTTTGAATTCATTTATTATTATTTAGTCGTGGGAGAGCTATGCTCAGGAAGGAATGGGCCGACTAGATGGGAGATATACCACGGCCTCAAAGAAAACGGGTAGACAAACAGTGCTTGCAATGTAGTGCCGAGTGAGTCTCTGCACCGGAGACCCAACTCCCACTCTCATCTTTCCCCTCCTCTCCCCCTCACCCCCTTTGTCACCCTCAAAGGCAGACAGCGCACTTCCAACTCTTCGGTTCCAGGTGTCCACGTCGTCACTTACCATCATATGACCCGTCTGTTCATCTTTCTAACTACGTCATAAAAAAAATGTAACTTATAATTTATTTTATTTTATTCTGTTCTGTTTTCCTATTGTATTTTATTATATATTTTTTTATATTATTTTTGTTTCTTCTATTAAGAATTTAGTATTTAAATTAAAATAAGAATTTAGTTTGATTTAATATTACTTTAACCATACGCTGTATGAATTCTAATTCAATTTTAATGCCTTACAAAATGGAAGAGATTGTATAAGAAATTTCAAAAACAAAAATCATTTGTGGAGGAAATTAACCACGTGTACACTTCGTAAAACATTTATATAAGTACATCAAAAAACAATTATTTTAGAAAAATCGTAATGCAATTGTGTTATGATATTTTTAAATTTTCGTAATTCTCTTCTAATAGAATGTACCTGAGAACTTAACACCTAAGTTGTCGCTACAAGAATTTTCTGGGTTATTTGCTATCAATAGTAGTGAGTATTCGTGAGGTCCTAGGGGTAAGTTGAATTATTCCCTCACTTCCATAGAATATTTAAAATATTTAAGGGTAATAAAAATATGTTATAGAATACTTACCACGAGGTTCTCGTTTTCAAGGTTATCGTGATAGGCGACTAAAGAATTGGGCTATTATCTATCCGACAGCATGTCTACAGACATAGAGGTCCAGGGTGACGGCAACAGGCTTGCCCCCTATTACTAAATGGGCATTTTGGACGCCTCTGCCTACCTCCTATGGGATATGGGCTCGAAATCGTGTGTAAATAATACTACACCTACGTATGTTATTCATTTATCAATCAGGAAGTCCACAAGTTAAAACTGTAAGTGAATTGTACAACTGGTGGTCTTATCGCAAATACGCGATGGCCCATAACGTGCAAATAAGAAATGTCTTACGGAGGACGGAGAGGAGATGTCGTTAAGAGAAGATATCTGGCAGTTCCTGGTGCCATGTAATATGTCGATGCAGACGCTTTTTCTGGCAGTAAGCCCGCCTCTTGCAAAGCAAAGTATAGGAAGTATCGCATTAATATTGTAAAGGCGACGGCCTGACCAATTCTTGATAAAATTTGGTATGGAAGTAGCTGACACTCTGACTTAAGAAAGAGGCAGCGCAAGAAGGTTTATGTTTTTCGTGTGTATGTATATAAATACGCATGTACCTAGAACCAACTAAGTAAACTTGAGAGACTTCAAACCTTCTGCATCAGACCTCAAAACTTCTGCGTAAATACCAACATGTTTCTGAATTTCCAAAACAACTCAAGTGGTTACCTGTGCGCTGTCGCCGGAACAATCTCTTTCACTCTCCTTCCCACTCAGAAACCTACAACTGAATACGACTGAATATCCTTTACGGTCACTTAAATCCGTTTGTTGAATGCACTGCCAGTGGACATCTCCTTTAAATCACTCCTAAAAAAAGACAACACCCGCACTAGGTTTATATCCTGTTTCGAGGTCTTTGCAAACATTCAAACAACGGACACAAAGAACACCCATGCTCAGAACAACAATTTGAGGATTACACAAGGTGTTGTCCCGTGCGGGGATCGAAACCACAACACTAGGCGCGGCAGCGTGGTGGCGAGGTGACCACTTAAACCGCTACGCCATCCGTGCAGTGCATTACCTGACATTGTAAATAATTTAAAATCTCTTTTGTGAGCCTATTCGAATAGATCCTATCATCATATGGAACCGAACAATCAAGAATTCAAAGCTC
This sequence comes from Tyria jacobaeae, assembly GCA_947561695.1. NCBI lineage: Eukaryota > Metazoa > Arthropoda > Insecta > Lepidoptera > Erebidae > Tyria > Tyria jacobaeae. Next base: position 3,565,357 of record OX387237.1, on the reverse strand, counting down.
TAAACCTCCACTTATCTAGACTCGGCCGTGGAGGGCGTGACCCGAGTGGCAATTGAACCATAATCTTCATGACCCTCTGGGTCTGAAGTCAAACACTAAAAGAACAACAGGCCATCGATTTCATTTAAAATAAGATATTAGGCCGATTTACTTAACTAATCCTACTTTACATATTTCATTATGCATGTTAACCTCTCCGTAATCATCACCATTTATCTGTCCGTTACAGCACTGTGTGATTAATTATGATAACTAGGAGATAATTCGGACACCTGAACCTCACCTGGACAACTTAATACTTAGATTTACGACCGGTATCTTGCCCTATGCAGAAAATCCCTCACAACAGCCTAAGAAACTTGTTTAATATACATACACTATGTAAGTTATATTTTTATTATTTAGGGGACACCCTCGTTTATGGCCGGCATCCGCACTATATGACTAGTACTAGCAAAATAAAATAATGTATAAATTAAACGCAGTAAAGGGCCAATTTGATCATCTTAAAACTTTCGTGGTGATAAAACTGTCTATTTTATACGAATGCTTTAATGTATGTTACAAATCCACCTAAACTTTTCTTTAGAATTATAATTTTTCTTTAACAAAAAAAAAACATTACTCTAGTATCATCATTATTTATGATTGATCTACTAAAGAATAATATTTTTCCTGTATACTGTACTCCTTTATTAGCAACCGTTCGCCGATAAAGCGTAAAACTAGTTAATTTTTCTTCGACTTGGTAAACAAGTGCTGAAATTTAACACAGAAAAAGGGTAATATATCAGAATAAAATATAGCCTATATCACACAGACACAGAAAGAGTCTACCTTACTATCTGTGTAAGAATTTTTAGAATCGGATTGTTGGATCCAGAGTTTACCCGCTACGAACTAAGAAACAAACAAATTATACTTCTTTATAATATTTATGTGTTATTTACGTATAGATATATACTGTCTGATAAATAACAGTCCGATCCCTTAGTCGCCTTTCACGACACACGGCAAGAGATGGGGTGACCCTATTCTACTCTGCCCAGAACCACATGGCAAAGCTTTTTTTATTTTAATAATTATAGTAACTTGAGATGCTTGTGCCATGGTAATCAGACTTCTGATAAATATACATGTATATTACTAAATACATACATATTTATAGGTAAATTATAAGCCGGCACATATGAAATGTTTTTGAAATGAGTTCATCACAAAAATTATTTGTAACCTGTGGAAATCGAACCCACAACCTCTGGCTCAGCAGTCAGGGTCACTAATCACTACACCAACAGGCCAGTATTAGTTAGGGTTATGCGTACTTTAGAAAATAAATATATGCATACATACGCCATCATCCCTTCAGGGGTACGCAGAGATGTATTAAACACCTACATATTGAAATAGAATTTGTTTCCACTAACGTAACAGAGAGCAGGCTCATTGCCGTCTACCGGGCACTGTGTATGTAAATTCTGTCTGATAGATTACAGTCCGCTTCCTTATTTACCTTATACGACGCCCACGGGGAGAGATGGGGTGACCCTCGTAAATTGATAACCATTTCAATAAACAACTTCAAAAAGAATGAGGTTATCGATAAGACAGATTTTTTGTAGATGTTTATATGTTACGCGATATCTTTGCCATTTGTAAAGCGATTTCAACAATTATTTTTATTATTGCAAAGGTTTTTTTGAAATGAAAACTCCTTTAGGCTCCTTGAGCACTTTTCGGGTGAACGAAAGTCATAGAAACCATGAGCTATATGTATACTGTGTATAATCTAATAGCTCGACGATACAATTTACAAGTTACTTAGTTTTCACTTCTTTTGGCAGTCCCCAACGATGCTCGTATATATTTTTTTTCTTCAGAGACCAAATTAAAATTTGTAGAGTATCTTCCACCTTAAAAAATGATAAAACAACGAAGGACCAAAGAATACAGGATAATTTATCGTGTAAAAGATCTTAGAACATATTAGTACAAAATATACCGAAGCCTCTGTATTGTATAAATGACAAATCATCCTCGAAACCGGGCGACACGGTGTCAGATGCAATCTCCTGCCGCCCTCTAGCGGTGGCGTTAATGAAATCGTCAAACATGGCTGCTCGAGCGGTTCCCATAACATTTTATCTGTTGGATTTCGAATCGTTTAACCCCACCGATGAACTTGATCATCTTTGTGTTAAGTTGGGGTGTGGGTTTGGTAGACGAGGTAGCGAGTAAAGTTAAAAGTCTGCTTTAATTGCGTAAATAAAGATGGTGCTGATTGGAATAGGTCAGGACAATGGAAAAATGAGATCTTATTGATTGCGTTTTAATCATTTCGAAACTTATGAACTAAATTCATGCTGTATGGTTTCTTTTTTCATAATTTAAAAATGCCTTTCTTTGCTAAGGGAGTAGGACGATGAGTGGAGTTTGAGTAGAGTTTTTAAGTTATAAAAAGAAGCACGACTTCAAGAAATTCTGATCAATTAAATAAAATAAAGAATTTCAGTTTGCAATGTGCGTTCATTTTAGCCACTGATCGCTTTCACTTGCCTGGCCTGTAGATGTAGTGATTAGGCTTCGTGACTTCGGGTCTCACACGGGACAAACATTTTTGTGATCCATGATTTGTGTTTAGGTGTCCTTCGCGTTCCTCTGTTGTTTTGTTTGTTAATGCCCCCGTGACATGAGTTATTACTAATGCAGGATTTATCCAAAACAAATCTTATCACCCAGAGTAGGTACTTAAGATAAAGCCGTGTGGTTATCGGCGGAGTAGAATAGGGCCACCCCATCCCTTCCCGTCGGTGTCGTATAATGCGAATAAGGAGTGTGGCCTGTCATCTATCAAAAAATGTAGGCGTTTTATACGCCTCTGTCTATCCCTTCAGCGATATAGGCGTGAGTATATGTATTTATGCTGAAGATATTAGTAACTTATCGCTGACAACAAGTTAGTATAAAACCGCTCCTCGTATCCCTTTGTTTCACCCTTCCAGTTATCATGTTCACGGGTCATTTAGTCCACCATTTTGTGGCGCGAACTCTAATGGAAAACGGCGGGAAGCTAGGTACTAACACCCGCCATTTTGTTTTTAATTATGACGTATCATAAAGCTGTCAACAATGAAAACATGGTGGTGAGTCAACAGTTTTGGACGTTTTATCGTAAAACTGGTTTATTGTTTGGTTATAAAAGGGGATCATAATACAAATCATAAATATTAAGATCATACTTTAGAAGTATCTTTTTACCTAGAGGCGTTAGGAGGAGGGTTATGTTTTTTGAGAGTATGAATTTACGAGTATGATGGCTTGATGGATTTCGATTTTTTTTTTTGTGACGGGGTGGAAGATCCTCATGGATGTCCTTCCCCCATGGGATGGGGGGAAGGGGTATGTCGGACTCTTACCGACTAAAAACCACCCCGCTGTTCTTCTGCTTGCCTATGATCGGGGGAGAGAGAATTGCCGTGTCATTCTTCCGCTGCCTCCGACCGGCTTGATGGATTTCGACATGCGAAGTGTCACTTGACTTGTTTTAATAAGTAATACCTATGAATCCAAAAGCGGTCTGGTTTTATATGATTTATTTTTAATGATTGTATTTGTTTTAAGTTGGTAGAGCATACTAAATTTCGGATGTTTGTTTAATTGAGGCGGAATTCTAACTGGAAGTATCGGTTACCTGTAGAGTGCAATCTAAGTAAGATTGAAGTTGTGGAGAACCTATAAGTTGTGATTGCGTTCCGTCATTACCGACATGTGTAGTTTACTTGGTTTCGAGTGTGTGAGTGTGAGTGACGCGTCATTAAAAATAAAACTGCACTGACGATGATTGCAAAATCTCCCTTCCCTAAATACGCAATGTCATTCGCACTGTCACTATTAAGACGATTTAAATAATACCCCACATATTGAAATCCATGAAGTTGTTTGGGCTTTTGGCTGTGACAAGAAAATATTTCACTCGTAAAATATATTCACCTTGTGCAGAAGGGTTAAAGTCCAACAATTTCACAATACCTGATGACGTTTTATTTTTATTGAAAACAAAACCCTATTCAATGTTTTTATTATTTTAATGAGAACCTGAATGTTATGCTCATATTTAAGGCAAAAACTAAACGTGAATTTGACAATTCACTACAGCTGATTTTCTAACCTATAATATAAAACTTGAACAAAAACATTGTGATATAAGAAATATAAGACATTGGCAAAATTGTGGCCACTCCACAGAAGCCATTTATCAAAAGTAGAAGTGATATAAGCAAGATGCGATATTTATCTCGTTTATTTCAACCTGTTATTACAATACCAAAGAACGCTAAGCTTAAAAACACAGAGATAACATGTAAAAGTCAAAAGGTAAGTTAATTTCAAATTGGTTTATATTTTCTAATTTACAGACGTTAATATATTTCAACAATTGAAAAATGTATTAAAAAAAAAAGAAAAGATTTTGTAATGACAGCCTAGTGGTTGGTGATCCTGTCTACTGAGCCGTAGGTCGTGGGTTCGATTTCCACAGATACAAAAGTTGTATTATCCACGAATAGCTTCCCTGAATCTGAGTGTTCCTTGTATCCATTGTTTATATATTTGTGGAGTCCTTTGTGACACAGGAATCATTTCTAAAGCGGGAGTTGTTTTTTTTTAAAAGAAGAAGAGGATGAAAATATCTCTGGGCTTGTCTTCTCCATAGGATCTACGTATTAGAACAGGCACCTAGCTTTACAACTGATCCTGACAGACATATTCCACTCACTATTTACTTAATAAGACATTTTAAAACTTAATAAAACTTTTTAATTACTTCCAGCTACTTCTAGAATGTGGTTTGATACGTCCAACCAACTCAGGACTTTTTGCAATACTCCCATTAGCTCGCAGAGCACTTGATAAGCTTGAATCACAAATTAAGTTATGTATTGAAGAGGCAGGTGCACAGCGGATGTCTCTGCCTTGTTTGACAGCAGCCTCCTTATGGGAGAAGACGGGTAGACTACAAGATATAGGGCCAGAGTTAATGAAGATGGAAGATAGACATGGGAAGCAGTTTTTATTAGCTCCGGTGAGGTTCTTAGTACATGAATTTGTTTTTTAAATGGTTTTTTTATGCAGCTGAGATGGCTAGACATAAGTTGATAAGTAGATATGAATGTGAAAATATAACTAATAGAAAATTTGTTTTGTATTTTTCAATGCAAAAAATATCAATAATTTTATAAGTTTTTCCACATTTTTACCCAATTGTGCAAGAAGCACTAGTGCTTCTTGCTAGTACTTTGATAGATTTCGGGATGTGGATTATTATTTGAATTATTTAACAATACAAGTGACACATAGATAATATTTCAAGATAACATCAGCAAATAAAATAGGAAGTCAGTAATGCAGTGTGGTTTTATATATTTTGTTAATTTTACGGTATAAAAAATTGGCTTAGTTATATGTTTGGTAGTGGTGGGTAGCCTGTGGAGGTTTACACACGTAAAAAAAAAGGTTTATGATTTTGGAGTGTATGTATATGATTGTGTTATTTATAGACTCCAGAATCTAATATCAAACTGTACCTATGTATTTCTCAACTGTAACCAAAAGTAGGTATTCCAAAATTATAACAGTCACTTTAAGACTTATACAAAACGAATGATATTTTTTCATAGACGAGTCTGTGTTGGGGCTTTATAAACATCATCCTTAAACAGTCACAAATGACACCCAGACTCAGGACAACTGTGGAAACTAAACCAACAACCTCTGAAAGACCACTCAGAAGTCAAGACCACTAGCCATAAGACTAACAGGTCAGTGTTGATACCATACTACAATATAATCTATGTTACAGACACATGAAGAGGCTCTAGCTGATCTGTTTGCAGATGTTGGTCCATTATCTTACAAACAGCTTCCATTGTTACTGTATCAGGTTAGTAGTGTACAATTTTTCTACCTTTGAACTACATGAATGTATATATTAGATTTCTCCTTACGCCATCTATTGTAACATAGATGTGATGACCTATTACAGCGCCATCTAGTGTGGAGTTACAGCAATTTTGTTACTGTACTTAACACTAGATGACTTATTGTCGGAGTTGGGCCCTTTCATTAATTAGTTATAATATATTTTGAATGATGTGTAAATCAAGCTATCAGTATAAGTTGCACTGCAATTGTATATACTTTCCTTGCTATGGCAGAGCAGTATATATTAATGTGTAGATACCGGGATCCTGTAGCTTCCGATTCATTTACATTTTTTAATTATAGTTAAAAACTTTGAAATGTATGTATGTCTCAGTTTAGAGGTGAATAAGAACTTTCATGTAATAATATTGCATTTCTTGTTCCGCCCATTGTGCATTTCTTGTTCTTTTATATAATTCTGTTTCTGTGTATTTGTTTGGTGTACAATAAAGAATATATTATTATTATTATTATTATTATTAATATATTAAAATCTCTAAAATATTGTTGCAGATTAGCAATAAATATAGAGACGAGCACCGTCCTAAACATGGCATGCTCAGAGCCAGAGAGTTCTCCATGCTAGACGCGTATGGAGCCCATTGCTCTATGGACAACGCTGTACAAGTGTATGAAACTGTGATGGAGGCGTACAACCAGCTGTTCAGGAGGCTGCAGCTGCCGGTTTATAGAGGTGAGGTACCAGGCGTACAGTAATATAAAGTAGGTCTTGTTTTGTTATTATTCTTTTTAATTTTTTTAATGTACTAACAGAGGAACAGACGGGTCACCAGTTGGTAAGTAACAACCTCCGTCCATTGACATCTGCAACTCAATAGTCGTAAGTGCGCTCTGCCTTTGAAGGTGATGAGGGATGGGGAATACAGAGATGGGAAAAAGGATTAGGCAAATGCAACGCAAGCTTCACAACTGTTTTTCTGTGAGGCCGTGGTATCGCACCGGTCGAGCCGGCCCTTTCGTGCCTATGGCTATACTGCGTTTTTTTTTAACATCTTACTCATACAGCCATCTTATTGAATTAAAAAAAAGATATATAGCCGTAGGGTATTCGGTCGAGTATATAGGGTCACCCTATCTCTTCCCGTGCGTTTCGTAAGGTTCTAAGACTAAGTGAATCCTGTATGAGACAATGTTCAGCCAATCTAAGAAATTACCTTATAGCACAAAGCTGTGTCAGTTCATTGACGTGGTGCATTTGTGTGTTGTGTGATGGGAGTAATGTATGTGTATGTGGTTTGAAAGGTTATGCGATGTATAATAATAATAATTGATTGATCCAAAAGTATACAACAACAGTGAAACATATTAGACAAAGTAGGTGTTTACAGAATTATATACTCAGAATTGTACAGTTCTAAAAGGTTACTTATGTATTGCAGGCTATACCAAAAATTGAGCTCTGTCTCTCACACTAGGCCTGTATCTTAAGAGACAGGTATCGGCTATAAGGTGTAAGAGGAAGATACTGTGTTGGTTGTATGATGACCGTTTTTATATGTGATAATGACAGTTATGAGTAAGTATGCGTGCGTGCGTGGGTGTGTGTCTTTGTGTGCGTGTGTGTGTGCATGCCTGTGTGTGTGTGTGTGTGTGCGTGTGTGTGTATTGTATACGAGTAAACATTCGGTACTTGACTAGTCTTGTTGTATTAACCAAGTAGTGGGCTTTTAAGATACCTCTGCCTCCCCTTCGAGGAGATACGCGTCGGTGTATCTATGCTTATATGGCCGTGACACTTGAATGATGTAAGAATAGCAATAATACTCCATACATTCCTCGTTACTATTGTTACAAATTTTCATATTTAAACGGGTGTTACTTAATCAGTTTTTATTAAAGTCTGCTCTCTCCAGTCCCAGCGCCATCTGGTGATATGGGTGGTTCAATATCCCACGAGTGGCAGCTCCCAGCCGCCGCGGGAGAAGATCAGCTTGAAGTTTGCGAGAACTGCCACGTCGCCACTCTGGACAGCTGCGACACCTGCTCCAAATGTGGACAGAAAACGCTAAACATTAATAGTATTGAGGTATGTATACATTCACGCCTATATAACCGAAGGGGTACGCTGAGGCGTCTGGATCTGAAACTACAACATCCTTGGGAAGAGATTAGGTGTCTCCATCAAAAACCATATGAGTCTGATGATTTTAATATGTATGTATATTATATTAAAGATTCTAATCCAACCACTTCCCCTCTTCACGTTCGTTTCCCCTCGCCCCCCTCTCCTCTTTCCCATCTCCATATCCCCCTTCTCTTCTTTACCCTCCCCGCATCTCCCCATGCCTGATATCCCTTAAAAGCGGGTAGCTCACTTAATGCTCTTGGGTTGCATGTGTCCGTGGACGGTGGTTGTCACTTACCATCAGGCCACCCGTCTGTATGTCTGTCCCTCTATATTATAAACAAAAAATCTTTCCGTGGTCATTTGCTGTCTTCTTTACATGACTTCCATAAAAAGATAGATAGATATTAATACTTTATTAAACACCAAAATATAGGATATTTAACAAAAAACATATTAATTACATTGTGTTGTACAATGAGCTATCTTATCGCAATCTGCGAGCTCTTACAGACAACTACACTACACTGTATAGTGATGGGTAACTCGAGGTGCACAATTAAACTTCAAACATGGTAACGTTATTGTTATTACAACTGTTAAATAGAAATGGGTAATATGAAATTTGCATATAAATATTTACCACAATACATACAATACTATACTACTGTTATAAACATAACAGTAACACATATACTTACACAATTTACACCTACATACACACAAATATATATATACATAAAGACATATAATCATAAAAAAATCTCTGGTAAATCATTCCACAGACGTGCACTGTAAAAGATTTATCACAAAAAGTTGTGGTGTGGATTGGTTATCCGATGAAGTACCAAGTATCTTTGTGTGTGTCGTGAATCAATGCGATGCGTTTCTTTAGGTATACATTAAATAAAATATTATACTATACAACAAAGTTGATATGAGTGCTATGTTTTAAGGGTGTGCATGCATTTTAGTATCATGTACTTTTGAGATTGTATTTATAAGTCAGGCTGGGACAAAATATCTCCAAAACCTGTTGTTCTCCATAAGATCTACTTATTAGAACAGGCAACTAGCTTAACTACTTTTATTTTGGCAGGTGGGGCACACATTCATCTTGGGAACAAAGTACAGCTCCGCCCTTCAAGCTCACCACACTCCCCCCAGTGGGCCCACGGAACCCATCATCATGTCTTGTTACGGCATAGGCATTACCAGGTACTACATGATACATATTAATGATCCTGACTTCGGAGCTACATGTCGTAAGTTCCATTTCCACCAACGAATTTTTTTTTTTTTACATTTGGTTTGACCATATATAATAATTGTACTTTAAGTATAGTCGTTTGCGTCAGAGCCATGCTTTGGCACAAATACCACCCCCTCACAGCAAAACCGATTGTTAAGTAATGGTTGTGTGGTGTTTCAATTAATATGTAAGTGAGATAACCGTACGTTCACTCTCAAAGGGGAACAGCGCACTGCTAGCGAGATACAGGTCGTCCATAGACGGCGGTTGTCACTTATCATCAGGTAACCCGTCTGCTTGTTTGGGGTAAAAATATACTATAAAAAATATAGATTACAACATTTCAACTTACAAATATAGCATAATACTGTATGTACTCTACTTAATAGTAAATATAATAAATATATAGTGTTGCGCCATCGAGAAAAATAGTCTGGAACAATCTACAAGACGCGAGAACGAAGGGACAACGCCATCTAGTGTCGGATAGCGCGCAACTGTGGCCATTATGACGCTAGATGGCGCTACAAGTAGCTCTAGAATAATCTATTTAGTCTAAAACCATCGATCGAATATTATCGTTCATTCTAGTTATCTCGACAGCAATATAAAAGCGGATCGTGTTAGCCGTACGGGCAGTATTGATTCAAGATACAGCGAATAAATATCGAAGCGATCTTCTAGTGCGACTAACGAGTGATATAGTGATTTGTAATTGTAAAGAGTGTTATTAATAAATATTGTGTTGTGTTTTTTTTTGGTAATCAATCGACTACTTTAATTTATTAAATACCCAGCTCGTAACAATAGGTACTAATAAAATGCTGAATATGACAACTGTCGGCGGAAAAAATTACTAAATTATTTTCAAAAGATTTCTCTAATGTAAATATATTTCAGGTTGCTAGCAGCCAGCCTAGAAGCGTTATCAACTGAAAAAAGTCTCCGATGGCCAAAACCCATCGCTCCTTACAGCATCTGCATCATTGGCCCTAAAGTTAGTACTAAATTCTATTAAATGGCACTAAATTATAGTCAGAAAACTGTAAGCGAAAAAATACGCCTCTACCTACCCCATATGTATAACAAGTATATGCATGTTTGTAATGATATAAATATTGTGTACAGGAAGGTTCTCGGGAGTGGCAGTCCCACGGCTGGGACGCCATCTGTCGGCTACACCACACAATCACGCACTCTACAGAATGCGGAGATGATATACTCATAGACGACCGACATCATCTCACCATAGGCAAGAGACTCATGATGGCGGACAGGTAGGTTCTCGGGGGAATAAAGTTCGGGTCATGACTGGAGCATATTACCGTCATACATTGCTGCTTGTGTAAATGGTACTAAATTATTGTTGGGAAACAGTCGGCGTTTGAGACACCTCTGCCAACCCCTGTGGCGTGAGTGTAGACGTGACTTTATGTAATAAAAAAATATATTTTAAAACAAACATAGAATGAGAGTCAGGTCGTACTTAAAATCTTGTAAATTAGATCACAGATAAAACAATTCATTACCTTTTACCAACCGATATTATTTATTACTTCTTCCTTCTTCTTATGATTTTTGCTCTGGGTTACACTTGATATAAAGCTGTTACACTTCCGGCTCGACCGGTGCAATACCACGACCGCACAGAAAACCGGTTGTGAAGTAACGCTTGTGTTCATTTCCCCGACATGAGTGAGGTTTCCGGAGGCCCAACTCCCCCTCTCCTCTTTCCCATCTCCTCATCTCCCCTATCTTCTTTCCCCTCCCCGCATCCCCCTATACTCTCAAAGGCGAGCAGCGCACTCACGGCTCCTGAGCGGCGGGGCTCCATGGACGGCGATTGTCAGTTACCATCAGGTGACCCATCTGTTTGTCTGTCAAAAAAAAACATTTTCTTATACATTTTGCTAGATGGCGCTTTAGTCCAAATTACGTTACGTACGTTCACAAGCGTATTCTCTTCAACCGGGCACTGTATGACTGTATACATACTGTCTTATAGATAACAGTCCAATACCTCAATCGCTTTTTACAACCCCCCAGTGCTTTTTACTCATAATATTGTATTATTCATAATTACATAAAGCTTATTATTCATAATTACTTAGCCTTAACTCTGCTACCAAAACATCAGATAGAACTTTATATTTTATTTAAATTCCAGTAATGTGGTTTCAACTTGTAAAAGAATTTTTGTGATTGAAATAATAGTTTTTAATAATTTCTCTACAAAGCAACAGATGGCGCTTTGCTCAATTTTTGATATTCAACCAATATGGCTTGTTGTCTAATTCCACTACCAGACCACAGATGGCGCTATTACCCAATTATTTAATCTTTGATTTGTTTACAGAATGGGCTACCCTTACATCGTGGTGTGCGGCAAGTCGACACAAGACACCCCTCCGAAGTACGAAGTGTACACTTCTGACAGTGTCAGCGACACCAGCGTACAGCTGCTGACACTCGACGACTTGTTATGTTACATTAGTAATGGAAAACGTGATAATTATAAAATAAAGAGTAATGCTTAAGAATGACGATGAGCAACTGATTTGCTTTGACGGGCAACTGCCGTATGTTGGCAGTAGTTAGAGGGCTCGGCTCCCGGCAGCAGCCAGGTCCAGTTATACATATGCGCCCCTGACTGCTGTTGTATTTAATGTTTGTATCAGTATGTATATATGTATGTATAAGTGTGTGTGTTTATGTTTTTTTTATATATACTATAGGGGGACAGACGAACAGACGGGTCACCTGATGGTAAATGACACCGCCGTCCATGGACACTTGCAACTCAAGAGTCGCAAGTGCGCTGCCCGCCTTTGAGGGTGATGAGGGATGGGGGATGCAGGGAGCGGAAAGAAGAGAGGGGGATGAGGAGATGAAAAAAAGGAGAAAGGAGATGAGGGGAGAGGGGGAATTGGGCCTCCGGAAACCTCACTCAATTCGGCATCGGCAACCTGTTTTCTGTGAGGCCGTGGTATCGCACCGGTCGAGCCGGCCCATTCGTGCTAAGCATGGCTCTACTACTGAAAAAATTTATGTTATGTATATTTATATATATCTATATGTGTAAATAATTGGTTTTAAGTTAGTATATATTGTATATGTAAGTATATCTAGTCTATGTATGTAGAACTATGCAACATTCTTTTCTCTATTGAATAATTTAAAACACCTGCCACAAGCATCTCTGCATCACCCTAAGGTTGGCTGGTAGAAAATGCCTACGGCATTAAGTCTGCCTTGAGCAATATTGAAATTGCAGGAAGTGTAATAAATAAATAAATAAACTTGTTTGAGCAATCCATCTGCACAGTACCCCTTCCTATCCTCGCTTTACCTTTCAACGTACTCCCAATTTGAACACCTCATTTCCTAATTGCTCGAATATGGCAAAAGGTTTGGCGCGTCTAGTACATGCATTTCTATTTATTTAAAAAAAATACAACTCCGCATTAGGATTAATTCCTGTGTCGCGGGAACTTTACAAACATTCAAGCAACGGACACAAAAAACACCCAGACTCAGAACAACAATTTGAGGATTACACAAAGTGTTGTCCCGTGCGGGGATCGAAACCACAACACTCCCACACCCATAACACCGCTACGCCATACGTGCAGTAAATGGCACTAAATTGTAATCGGCAATATGTGGACGTTAAATACGCGTCTGCCTACCCCTTCGGGGGTACGGGTGTGTTTGTGTGTAATTTAAAATACACTCGAAAAGCTGTTTATCTTTAGATTTTCTTAAAATACACACTTAGCTAATAAACACTCACGGCCATGTCAGCTTTTAAACAAAAAAAAAGCTATCAAAATCAGTCATTCGTTTAGGACCACAGATACACATGCAGACACGTCAAACTTATAACACCTCTCTTTTGCATGGTAGGTTATAAATGATATACTGTTATACTAAACACATCACGTAGTATTTCTACGTATTCATGAATACAAATTCTAATTTATTCGTCATCGTTTAATTTGTGTTGATCTCGATAGCGTTGTATGGTCCAAGTCTAGCTATTCTTTGTTTGTTGTATGGGAGCCCCCCTATATATTAATTTTATTTTAATTTAGTACATATATATATATATAGTGACAACAGAAATACTTACTTAAATATTATCTGTGAAAATTTCGACTGACTAACTATCACGGTTCATGAGATACAGCTTGGTGACAGATGGACAAACAGACAGACAGACTGACATCTTGGCCCTTTGGGTGCAGAACCCTAAAAACGATTCTCATAAAAAAAAACACGTTTAGAACGTCTTATTAGCATTTTCATTTCACGTTCTATCATGTTACTACAGCTAACTGAAAACTGTAATGATAATGTAACTGAGAACCGATACGACCTTCAAACCTTCAAGAAAAGAGCGTACTCCTACCTAAAAGGCCGGCAACGCACTTGTAGTGACTGAGGGCTCCGACTGGTATATATCGGACATTATAGACCACTGTCTGACAGTATATATACTCTGATAGATCAACAGTCGGTCGGTCAACACGGTCTAATCATTTAAATGTGGGTCTTGGTCGCCCTAGTTTGCCAGCGATGCCCCAAGCCGAGGTGCGTACTCCAAAAAAAAGACCGGTTGAGAGCCCTCAGCGCTCACCGTAAGCCCGTGCAAGGTTGTCGACGCCATCTGCTGCCAACAGCCATACATCACACACAAAAAAAAAAAAAAATACAGTCCGGTCTCTCAGTCACCTTTAAACTCCACGGAGAAACACACGCCAAATAAATAAATACATGTGCCTCTGTTACAGTATTATCACTATTTCTAAAATGTATTAACAGGACAGGAGTAATATATTAAACTTTGCGACTAAAATATTACGGTAAACGAATACGTACAACTAGCGGTAAACACTTCTGACCACTTTCATTTTCATTCTGACTCTTTTAAACTGTTTTTTAAAGATAATAAAATAGTACTGAAGCTATAATGCATCTTTATGTAAAAATATAAATTGAAGTACATACACTCACGGCTATGTTCCCGAAAGGGTAGTCAAAGACGTCTCAAGCGCCCACTGTTTGACAACCATATTTGAATTACACCTACGTAATAGGCCGCAAGCCCATTTCCGTCATATTCTGGCACTATATGAATATACATATATATATACTGTCTGATAGATAACAGTCCGATCCCTTAGTCACGTTTACACCACACGGGCAGAAGTGGGGTGGCCCTATTTTACTCGACCGAGAAACACACGGCACAATATATATAGAAATTGTAACAATATTGCTTAGTTTTGTTCGCACTAATCTTTGTAAACAATAATACAACGCATTTATTAGACGAAGGTGTGTTGTATACAAAGTTAGGAATTAAAACAATAATTTATAAACACCAGGAAAAACCCACGACGGTTAAAAAGTAATTGTAAAATCTACTTAAGAACCCTCACTAATCAACCACAAACTAGATCAAAACCGAACTAGAAGTTTTGGTTTAGCACAAACAAATGTTTACTGCATCGCCCCCTGGGGAGTTGTCACCGTAACACCTATCTAAGGACATGCACCAATCAAACCCAACCCATAACTGAAAACTACATCAAAATCGGACTAGCAGTTTTGCACTAAACTAACTTGCACAAACAAACATCCTTGCCGTCTCTGTTCCGTCGTGAGTAAAAAGTAAAAATCATCCGCCAGCGAACCAAACCGAAGAGCCCCGAGTGCTCCCGGGGAATCGGTTCCCCGCACATGAAATAACGCGTACCTATGTACGTGTTCTGGTAGAGGTAATAGACGACTAACATAATAATTGTACTATATAGATTTTTACTATTTACTCTGACAATACAGTTGAATGACATAGTTACAATACATATCAGTATCTCAAACACTTTAGGAATACAATGTTAAAATATTAGACTCCTTATTAAAGTGAATATGTAAGTTTATGTAACATTGCTATACCTGCCAGGGTAGGCGCTATCTACAGATGCAAGATCTGTAAATACAAAGATAGGTTGATACTACAGGATAATTAGCCTGTACTTTGTCTTACGTTTATATTCACTGCTATTATTCTTTACGTCTAGTAGTTAGATCCTGACTGCTGAGCCTGAGGTCTTGGGTTTGATTCCCACACAGGATATAAATTGGTGTGATCCACAAATACTTGTACCGATTCTGGTTGTTATTTGTGTATGTTGTTTGAACGTTTGTAAAGTTCCCCGCATAACATATTTAATATACATACATAGACTCTCACCTGTATCCCGAAGGGGAAGGCAGAGGCGTAACATTTTTCTGATTTAAATTAGGTTCCATTTACGTAATAAGGTCTATTGCCATCTTACAAGCACTTTTAGGAATTAGATGGGAGAGTTTGGAGGATATTGATAGGAAGGCAGGATAGAATTGCAAAAAATATAGATATTACTTATAAATATAGATTGGGGTAGTATAAGCAATAGCTCAAGCAAGTCAGGGTCGCGTGCCTATGACTCCAACAAACGACTAAAGCCGGGATGTCTGAGTCCTCTAAAATAAATAATAAAGTTAAAAATGGAAAATAACTTTTCAAGAAAAAGTAATATCCGGATAGACTAGCTCCTCAACTGTATTATTACGTTTGTACTGTTACTGTAAATACTGTTTTTTATTCTTTGTATAACATTTTTTTTTATGCGATAGGGGGCAAACGAGCAGACGGGTCACCTGATGGTATGTGACTACCGCCGCCCATGGACACCCGCAACTCAAGAGTCACAAGTGTGGTGCCGGCCTTTTAGGTAGGAGTACGCTCTTTTCTTGAAGGTTTGAAGGTCGTATCGGTTCGGAAATACGGAAGGCGACAATTTGTTCCATAGGCTGGTTGTGCGAGGCAAAAAACTTCTGGAGAAGCGCACAGTTGTGGAGTGCCAATCGTCCAGGTGATGGGGATGGTTATTTTGTCGCGTAGGGCGATGGCGGAAACCTGCAGCCGGTATAAGTCCGAACAATTCCTCTGAACACTCCCCATGATACAAGCGATAGAGGATGCAGAGTGAAGCTGCATCTCTACGCAACGCCAAGGTGTAAAGTTGATCAGAAATATCGATGATGCGAGTCGCTCTTCGTTGAATGCGGTCAAAAGGGAGTAGTTGGTACTGGGGTGCACCTGCATAGAGATGAGAACAGCATTCCATGTCCGGCCGAACCTGCGCCTTATAAAGTTGCAGGCGGTGGGCCGGAGTAAAATACTGTCTCGATCTGTTTAGCACACCAGGCTTCTTCGAGGCTAATATGGCCTTACTCTCTAAGTGACCGCGAAACTGGACATCGCTTGATATATCGACGCCAAGGTTTCTGGCTGATGCAGTTAGGGAAGTGCTCTCAAATTTAGGTGATACGACCGATGGCATCTTTTTAGCGCAAACCTGTGTCTTCGTGGGGTTAAACTGGACTAGGTTAAGTCGACCCCAATCTGAAACTTTTGATAAAGAAGTTTCGATTTCAGACACATCTAATAATCTCACTTCTAATAGAATTTAAAATAATAAAGGAATACATTTGACTAAACAACTTTTTTTTACAAACATGCATCGTAAAATTCCTACGCAGTATATATATATATATATCTCCTCTGTGATGTAGTTAATTTAAAAGATTTTTTGTCATACATCCATTGCAGCCAGTTCAATCAACAGATCCACTGCCTTGAGCTATTGCTTACGGTTCCCAATACATCCGTATAAACAATTACCCTTTCCCTTTAATAATGTTCCCAAATTTACAATCTTTTATTTCTAAAGAGCCCGGTTGAAGGCAATAGGTTTGCCCCTATTACGTTAATAGGACCAAATTGTAATGGGCAACTTTTGTAATCTTTAATACACCTCTGCCCAACCCTTAAGGGATAACAGGCGTTAGCGCATGCATGTATATTGTCCTCACAAGCTTATGCATATAGATAATAGTGTGATTAGAAGGCTAACATAGGCACTATATCATAGAAAAATATTTTTATCTCAACTTATTTCTTATATAAGTTGCGTGTTCGTGTACAATTAGCGATGTGTTTCTCGGTGGAGTAGATGAGGCCCCCCTCCCCCCCATATCTCTTCACATTTGTGTCGTAAAAGGCAATATAGGTTACGTAAACCACTGCGCCATCTGTGCAGACAATAGTCAGTCAGACTTTAATAAGCTGGAGATCCTAATTAATGATATGGCCAAAGGTGATACCATTTAACGTTGATGTTTGAGGATATGGTCAATTTTAACTGAAATACGACCATTTTATGAAATTGTTGACCAAAACAAGTAATTTTCAATTTTTGTCATACATTATGTATATACAGTAGCACCGTGCCCGCGTGACGGCAGCTCCTAGCTCCTCACATAAGCAACACATTTAACTCCCACTTTCGTAACTTAGGCGTGACTTATTATGTTACTTACGTAATTTAATTGGGACTTAATTGGTAACTTATGATACGCGTAAATTATATTTTAACGTACTTTTCGAGGAGATGACATAAGTTTTGTCTATATGTATGTATTAATTACAACCTTGTATTGTGACGACATGACACTCTCTAATGCTGTTCCTGACAACTCAGTAATTATAAAAGTGTCCTGTTATTTTTAGTGATAGATCGGGAAGTTCAGGGTGAGTAGCACATTTAAAGATTATAACATATTTTTCACACATCACATAATATGTGTAATATAATATAATAATAATAATATGTATGCACCACTTACATTGTCTAGGAAACGCTTAACTCTGACTGGCCTGTGTCAAATGTAAATGATCCACAAACCGTTGTCTGTCAGCATATGTTTGTAAGACGCAGGATTCATTCCTAGTGCCCGACTTGTATCGTCATTTGTAAATATGCTTATTTGTGGATCGGATTAAGTGTTTTAAGCTTGATCGGTCTTTCTGGGTGCTGTTGGTGACATGAAATGCGTCAGCCGACAGGTTTACTAGCTAAATGAAACCTACTTAGAAAAAAACACACGTTCATTTTCTTTCTCTTAGAACATGGCGTCTGCGCCTTTTAGTGTTAACGGTAAAGCAGCCACGTCGGTGAATATACTGGTTATAATGTGTGAAAGGAATATTAAAATAATTTACTTTTAAAAAAGTAGATTTCAATACATCGTATCCACATCGTATATCGTGCAATTTTAAGACTTCTTCGTAACTTAATTTTAAGAATCATCCCAAAACTACTAGGCATTAAAGAGTTGTACTTTCCAGCATCAGCTGAGCGACATCAGACGCAACTATGTATAATACTACCTCTAGGAAGTATCCGAAAAAAGCATTGTTAGTTATTAGAAAAATTAAGACTTCCATCCATTTCCCATGGATCCCAACATCATGTCCTGAATCGGTGACATTGGCACCACCGCAGGAGTATACACTCACGAACGAAATAACAAAATCGGTCGACAATTCACTCAGAAATCTGGTTACATACATAAATAATATATAAGACTATATGCACATAGACCTCTTCCTTTTTTGAAGTCGATTTATATTCATAAATATTATAGAAAACAGAATACGCCCATCAAGACATTGTAAAAATCGTCTCTGTATTGCGGAATTGAGAGGTGAACGGTCCAAACCTTATTAAAATACTTTTAATGAAAAAAAAAACTTTTGAATGCGGAAGCTCCCAAATGACACAGATATCGAGTAAAATATACCAATAAAAACAGTTAAAATAAGACCCTCCACCATATTGAAGTCGATTAATATCGGTATGGTATCGGTAATGCTTACAACATTCGCCATATAAAAAAAATAATACGCAGTCATGTAATGTTTAATATTTTACATTTAGGAACATGGGAGTTTGGATATCTACAAATTAGCAGAGTTATACGTAGGTACCTAGTACAAATTATGTGCCGGTTAAACGTCTGCGATTTTTATCCGGTCAGGCGGGTTTTAGCGACTAAATTATTCTACTATTAGACATAATGTTACGTCTACTATAACTTAATGTTACGATTTTTAACTATGATTTACGAACCTATTATAAGTACTTGACTTCTTTTAAACCGTGTGTTAGTTTCACTATTGTCCAGTAATTTAACAGCTAGCTAGAGGATTAGTGTGAACGACCAGACGATCAGCAGAGCGCTGTTTCTGTATCTTAATTTCCCCAACAAAAGTGGTATTACTGAGGTAGTCGTGGATTTCCTCTTCGCGTGTAAACCAAAACGCAAACGCACAAATTTCCTTTATAGCTTTTTAAGCTTCTTACAGGCACATTGTACTCGAATTGCTTCTGCAGACCACTCCCCATAGCTGGATGCGATAGGTTAGTATATTGTCAGTAAGCATAGTGTCATGTGCAGTTGTTATATGGCAAAAATAAATTACGATGCGTATTTCAATAAGCAAGTTGAGGTCATGTCTACAACAAAGAAACACTATGAAAGACATACATTACTTGTTTCAGAATGCAGAAATCATATATCAATTCTTCGAGACAAGTCTTGATTGTATAAACGGCCTAATAACCGTAGTGGGGATATTTCACGTACAATCATTTTGCTCCAACAGCCGCCAGTCGCAGCGCGCGCAGCAAATTAACCGTTCGTTTAGTGAAAGGAATTATAACGAACGAGTTTGTTCGAATCAAGATTGTATCGCAATTAGGTAAGTTTTTAGCAGTTTTTTTTTTTTAGTAAAACGTGATTTTGAGTTTTTGTTAGGTACCTGTTAAACAGAATTTTGAGAACGGCGGTATCCGTTATTTTTTTTTCGTTTTAATATCTGTTCCAATTTCAACAAGCTTTTTTGTTTTGTTTTTATATATAATGGCGAATTGTTTTATTTACATCAGAAATGTTATCTATAAATATGTTTTTATAATGTCAATCGTAAATTTTATGGCAGTGTAAACCAGTATTTGTATTCAATCATGTTTCGTACTGTGAACCAGTTATATAAACTAACTTTTTGTGGTTATTTCCTTCCTGATAGTTTTTGTTTTGAAATGCTACAGGTAGGTACTGATGAAGGTAGGCATTTGTGATTATAGCTGTAGATAACTTTTATTGTTTTTCTTCATATATATGTATCATTTATCGTTCATATGTATATAATATATATATAAATATGTATAAGTACCTACCTACTTAAGATGTTTTATATAGTGTTTATATACCTAGTTACATGTTTCTTGTTTATGAATTCATATAATATACCTACTTACCTATGTTCAATTTTTTTTAGTCCTTGTCGTTCTGTTTTTCGATAGTTTAATTCTTCAATAAGATTGTTGACTATTGACCATCATGCCATGCCGCTTAGGAGCGTAACAATGACCATATCCAGTAATGAAACAGTGAATTATCATCACATAGAAGGCTGATTTTAGCTCATCACATTACGCGCATTATAAACCTCTATGCAACATACCTTCTTAAGTAAAATATATAGGCATTCATTTCTATGACGGCCATTCTTGTGACGTAAACCAATTAATATTATTTATCGTAGCGTGTGACATCCTGCAACGGTTTTTTTCATAACTGTATTCTTCTCTCGAATGTCTTGATATTGTATTTTTCTCTCGAGTGTCTTGATATTGCCGGAATCTCTGCGTTGAATTTAAATGCGAGAGAGTCCATAAACAACTTATAATAATGATAGTTTTATGTTTTACAAACTTGACATAGGCGAAATTGTGGCTACTCCATAGAGGCCACAATGAAGAAGTGAATTGAATTGTCATCCTGCCACATTCTGCTGTTGCTGCTTTGCTGCTCTGCTTTGTAATCGACTTCAGAAATGGAGAAGGTTTTCAATCCGTTTTTTAAAGTCCAATTCGTATTTTTTTATGTTTGTGATCAAATTAATTTTAAAAGTTGAAAGTTTGAATGTTAATTTTAAGAACATTTTCTATCTCTAAAGATGAAAATTATAGGATGAAGGATACAGCGGTTTCCTCGTGTATACATATATTATGTTTATTTATTTATGCCGTGGTTAGGTACAAAGGCCGGCTCTACCGAGGTAATACCACGGGGCTTACAGAAAACTGGAAAACAAATAATGCTACAATGTATTGGCGAGTTACCAGAGGCCTTTTCCCATACGCGCCATATAATACCAGAAATTACTGTCAGAGTTAGAGGGCTCGGCTTTTGCGACCCTGACTTGCTTCAGCTATCGCTGATACTCCTCTATCCATTTGTATAAGGAAGACGTTACCTTGCTATCCTCCGTCTCCTGTCAATATACCCTAAAGTGTTCACCTTATTCTCGAAAACGCCTGAATGACGGCAATAGCTTTGCCTTCTATTACGGACTTAATTATAATACGCAAACTGTGAGCGTTAATTACGCCTCTACCTTCCCGTTCGGAGACACAGGCGTGAGTGTATAATAGGGTGTATACCTACCCATTAATAAACCAGCCATACCTCGTAGTTTCAACTGCGTTTATGGTACCTGCTCCTGTCCTTAGTGTGGCCGAGTGACGTTTTCAAGCCTATATTCATCCTAAATAAATACTCTCTTTAATATAAAAAGCATCATTTGAATCTGATCCGAGGTTCAAAGATTAGCGCGTAATTACCTGTAAATGGCGGGTACTATGTAAAGACGATGGAATTGTAGTAAATAGATCGTTATTGAGATGCTTGAGCCAGATGTCCATGGACACCTGCAACTCAAGCGTCATAAGTGCGCTGCCCGCCTTTGAGGGTGATGAGAGATGGGAAGATGCGAGGAGAGGGATGAGGGGACAGTAAAGGGGAGCGGCGGAGTTGGGCCTCAGGAAACCTCACTCATTTGGAGGAAATACAACGCAATCGTTACTTAACACCCTGTTTTCTGTGAGGCCGTGGTATCGCACCGGTCGAGCCGGCCCATTCGTGCCTAAGCATGGCTCTACCGCTATACAAAATACCATTTCGTCTATGGCCTTACCTTGTTCTTTCTCTTTCAATATATGTATATATCCTATTTTCCTTTCCTGAATATGCCCGGTTGATGGCAGTAGGCTGCTCCCCTATTATGTTAGTTACCAAATAATATTTGTATTTCATTTATTGGTACACACCTGTTGACACCCTGCAACACCGTCTACTCGGCGAAAGGAATATTCCCACCAAATTTCAAGTCTCTACGCCTTATGGTTCCAGAGATATCGTGATGAGTCAATATATAGGTGGAAACATATACATATATATATATATATATGTATATGTTTGTTTGTTTGGTCTTTACCACTCAACCGATCATCATGATATGTCCCAGACGCTTCGTCAGGGGTCTAATAGAGTAAATAGGGCCTTCACGCTCCCAAGATATATAATTGTATTGATTAATAAAATTAAAATAGACATTAACGCGTTTTAAAAAGGGCAGAAATTGCTGAAAACAACACAAAAACCTTTAACACAAAAATACATCATCAAAATCGGTTATCGGTGTTGCCGTGTGGGTCTCGGTGGAGTAAAATAGGGCCACCCCATCTCTTACCGTGTCGTAAAAGGTGACTAAGGGTTTGGACTGAATTGGACTGTTATCGATCAGACAGTACATATAGTGCCCGGTTGTCGGCAAGAGGCTGGCTATTTCGTTAGTGGGCCAAATCCTAATTTGCTAAATATGGGTGAACGTATGTATGTATGCACAATCGGTTAATCCGGTCAAGAGCCAAGATGCCACAGACAGACACACATACACTCTATAAACTTATTATGCCCCTTTTTTGTTAGTGGTTTCAAATTACATAGGAAGTAAATTCCTTAAGAAATCGAGTTTCTAGAAAATCGAAGAATTTGATTTTATTTTTAACTCCCGACTCAAAATGGAGGGGGGGGGGAGGTTATCTGTTGTTCTTAGCTCCTTAATAGGTAGACCGATTATGATATAGAGGTTTTTTTAAAGGTGACTTCATTGAGAATGTTCTCTTCGAACGTCATCAGTTCTTCTCTCATCGATTTCATCGCTCGTTCGTCGAAGGCATTCATATCGATAAGGAGTACTCCTTATCGATACGAATGCCTTTACGATACATATTTATTCCATTTATACTTGTCTTTTTACCCGACCGCTTGAGAATGAGGATAATAAAAAGATACAGAAGAAGAACAGAAGAAGAAGAACAACTGTATATGTACATCATTATTAGAAGTATTAAAAAAACTACACAGGTAAATACTTTGTACACAAAGGGCGACCTTATTGCTAAATACAATCTCATCAACCAGGTCACCTTAGGATGGATCAAAACGTTTCGCAGAGACATCGCTAGTTAGTAGTGCATTTCAGAGGAAATCCAGTCTCAAATCTTCAGATTATGTTGATGATTTGATAATTCTAGTACCTGGATGACCGAGCTCTGCTCGGTTTTTAATTTTCATAAAAATCGTTGGAGCCGTTTTCGAGATAAAGATTATTTAATAATAATATATACATACATATATACTAGAATTGCTCGTTTAGGTAGATATGTATGTATACGATATGTATGATATTTTTGTCTAGCCGTCTAGACTTTATGGATTTCGACGTGTGAGATGTCATTTGAATATTCTTAATAATACGAGTTTCTTAGGGGTATACCCTATTTCTTGTTATTCTTCTTATTTTGAGTCATTTCAAATAATTGTTGAGCAATTTTATGAAATAAAATCGAACTTGATGTAACGTTTAAGTTTCAAATGCAGTCGGGTTTTATATTCATTTAATAATGTACCTGTTTATATAGCAACGGGGCCCCTCAATTCTTATATCCTGATGGGCCCCAGCATAAGACGACTTTATAGGGTACCACTATGCATCAGTATGTTTGTTTGCAATCGTACTTGTGGATACAAAATCACAATATCAAATTTAGTACTATACTGCAGGATAGTTGAAACCGGTTGACCTCGCGGAGCTGTGATGTTTACACTTCATATGATGCAAGTTTTTAATAGACACGTTAAACTAGCTGTTCCTTGCAAATCGTCACTGCTTATATCCTGAAAGCCGCAGCGTGTTATTACCGGGAGGCCCGGGCACTCTAACCAAAAATCAGCTGAAAAATTAATTAATTAATTTAGTATAGGTATGACTGCTTTCATAAACCATAACTTCTAAATACCTGTACAGAGTTCCAAGTCTGGGTTTTTGTTAGAATCCAATGGCGGCTATAAGAGATAAATGCTTATAAAAAATCAATATTCTTTTAAAAAGCCGATTCCATCGTTCGGATTAATTCCTGTATCGCGGGGGACTTTATACACATTCAAATAACGGACACAAACAACACCCAGATTAAGAACAACAATTTGTGGATTACACAAATTGTTGACCCGTGCGGGGATCGATCCCACAACAAGTCGTTCAATTCTCAACCTAATTTAACGGTGAAAGACTATCATTATGATTTGTTAAGTTCTCCAATCGAAGAGACACTTTAACCTTTGCGCCATCCGCTCAGGAAGAGAGACGAGAGAAGAGGCTGGAAGGGAATGAAATAAAAGGCAATAAGTATTCACAATGTACACTTCTACAGTAATATAGAAAGCTGACTTGTGTATTGTCTTATCGTTTGTTTAGACTGCGCTAATCTCTGGGACTATCACTTGTATTTCAATGATAGCGTATTTATCGAGGAACATATCGCTAAGACTTTTAGAAACGGAGCAGTAACAACGAGAGCGGGGAAAAACTAAAAAAACTAAATTTTGCTTTGTCAACGGTACGAATCGAGAACCTGAAGAATTCGGAATGACGGGCCTGTTTGTTATGCGGGTGCCAAAAGTCGTGGGTTCGTTTCCCACCCAGGACAAATATTTGTGTGATGAGCACGATCATTTGTTCATATATAAATGTATTTATCAGCAGACCGGTGACCATATTACAAGCTCTGCTTAATTTGGAATTAGACGGCCAAGTGTGAAATGTGTGGGTAACCAGTAACTGACATCTTAATTATTAAATCTAGATAAATTACAAAAAGCATTGTTCTGATCCTTTGCCATTCCAAGAGACGAGTTATCATTCACTGTAGATTGATTGATGTAGATAATTCGATTATAAGTATTAATGACCAATTAGAAACAGTAGTTGTAGACATACGCTCACACCTGAATCCCTGAAGCCATAGGCACAGGTTTATAAAACACACTAATATTGGAAATTGGAATTTTCACTAACGTAATCGTAGGCAATGACTCATTGCCATCAACGGGACACTTAAGGAGTTAAAGATGGGAAAAATTTGAGAGAGAAACGGGACCCTATTGCTGAGACTTTGATGTTCGTCCGTCTGTCCGTCTGTCACCAGGCTGTATCTCATGAACCGTGATAGTCAGACAGTAGAAATTTTAACAGATGATGTATTTCTGTTGCAGTTATAACAACAAATACTAAAAAACCAGAATATAATAAATATTTAAGGAGGCTCCCATACAACAAAGCTGATTTTTTTGCCGTTTTTATATATATGGAACCCTTCGTGCGTGAGTCCGAATCGCACTTGGCCGGTTTTATTTTAGACTCGTTAGCTGATTCAATTGGGAGGGGATTGACATTTGAGGAGAAATCTTACACAGTACTGGAGGTCGAGGGTTCATGTCCCTAACGAGCTACCACTGCCGTGAGGTTCACAGTGGAGTCAAATAGAGCCATGCCATCTCTCCCCGGTGGTGTCGTGAAACGTGACTAAGGAATCGGTCTATTGTCTATCAGACAGTACGTATACAGTCATACAGCACCCTTTTGGCAGGAATATGTTTAAGTGAGTGAGGTTACCGGAGGCTCAACCCCGTTTACCTTCCACTTTTCTCTTCCTTCTTTTCAATTCTCCTCTCTTTACCCTACCCTTAAAGGCGGACAGCACTCTTGTGACTTGACGGGCGGAATCACTTACCAACAGGTGAACCGTTTGCTCGTTTGTCCCCCTACAACATAAAAAAAAAGGTATATACATGCCGTCAAACCTCCTCCTTTTTTTAAATCGGTTAAAACATTATTAGTTGTTAAAGTGAGTTCAACCTATAATACGTTTATCATAGACATCCACTTCTCAAGTGACGTTCACAATTCACAATTATGACGTCACGTCCTGTCTATGGTACGTCGGGGTCTCAATAAATGAAATAGTGGGTCATTGCCATCTAACGTGTAGTGACGCTGCAAGCAGAGATACATACAGTTTAGTCTTTTTCTTGACCAATGATGCAAAACGGAGAGGTGAAAAACTTGCTAGTTTATTGGCAATGTATTTGTCTATGGTTAAAAAAATTGAGAGTGAACGACATTTTTTAATAGACAACTAGTAACATTTAAACTATTAGTAACGATTTGTTAAGTTTCTTTTACTAATAAAACACGAAAAATTTCAGACTTAATTTAAATAATTATGGAAGGCTATTATACTTGTATAATACATACATAAGCTCACGCCTGTATTACTTAAGAGGAAGACAGAAGTACAACTCTGACGTCTCTTTAAGGGATACATGCGTTAATAGATTAAACACCCACAATTCTTTAATTACAATTTGATACCCTAACGTAATAGAGCACCAAGATTATTGCCGTATATAAAACAGTCCGATCCCTGAGTCGCCTTTCAGAAAACCCCTGAGAAGAGACCGGGTGGCCAGATTCCACGGCAGCGCCGCTGTGCGCCGACGTGTATATTTTACTTGTTATGTATGACCACGCATAACTTTTTACAGAGTAACCCGATTTTAATTATTCTTTTTTTACTGGATAGTGTATACCTCTAAATAGGTTCCATGTAAATTTAAAAAAACTACCCTAAAGGTGGGAAAAAAGGGCTAATTGAATTCCGGCCTCCGTAAATGGACCCGAGGGCGGTGTACGTGGGGTACAGTCCACCGCCCAAATCGTTTAGCAGGTCCGAGGTTGCAGGCGTGTAGTGTTCCGCGCGCCTCCCTCAGGGTGTGATGGTGGGGGGAGAGGCACATTTCCCCCCTTCAAACCGAAATGGGGTCCGCTCCGGACGGTCACCTGCCGGCCGCGGAAGAATGTAGTGTTCCCGCGGCCCTCGGCAGCAGGTACGAGGAAGGAACACCGTTCTGGTTTTAGCCAGTCAATTCCGGCACACCCCTTCGCTGATGCCCCCGGCGGAGGATAGTCCATGAGGATTTCCCCACGTAAAATCCGTTCTTAGCTGACCTCTACTCGGCGAAAGGAATATTCCTACCAAATTTCAAGTCTCTACGCCTTATGGTTCCAGAGATATCGTGATGAGTCAATATATCGGTGGAAATCTCTTATATATATATACATATACTATATAGATTAGATTTTTTAAATCTGTCAAAAAAACTGGGGTATTTGTAGTGTGTATCTGTCTCGCACAGCTGCTGGACGGTAGAACCGTTTTTTCGTTTAATATATCTCTTAATCGAGTAGTAAGATAAGCTATCTTTTAATAAATAGAACTGCTTAGCCTCTCGATTTTTTTTTCTAAAAAGATCTCCCGCGCTTTAGTTACAACGGACACATCACAAACACACAGCAATGGACCTCGACAGGCCTCGAGACAATTATTTACGTATCATCAAAACCTACAGCTCAACAGTCAAGGTCACTAACCACTAGACATACAGGGGCAGGTCAATGCTTCGGCACGTATAGAACGGCTTGACCGGAGTATTACCACGGCCTTCCAGAAAACTAGCTATTAAACAATGCTTGCATTGTATGATCGAGTGAGTGAGGTTACCCGAGGCCCAAGCCGCTTGTTTTTTATACTATAGTGGGACAGAAGAACAGACGGGTAAGTGACAACCGCCGTCCATGGACACCTGCAACTGGAGAGTCGCAATTGCGATGCCCGCCTTTGAAGGTGATGAGGGATGGGGATTGCGGGGAGGGGAAAAAAGAGAGGAGGTATGGGGAGATGGGAAAGAGGAGAGGTAGATGAGGGGAGAGGAAAGAGGAGAGAAGAGTTGGGCCTCCGGAAACCTCACTAATTTCGGGGAAATGCACAAAAGCGTTACTTCACAACCGGTTTTCTGTGAGGCCTTGGTATCGCACCGGTCGAGCCGGCCCATTCGTGCTTAAGCATGTCTCTACCACTGATCTCTTCAAACATTACTTACCTATATTTTTATCTCTTCATATCTCTTTCTCTGTTATATTTAATGGGTATAAGTGACATCTCAAGCGGGTGAAGCATCCTATACCAGTCACATTGATAAAAAAACCATTTGCATTGACCTCTGT
The DNA here is from genome assembly GCA_947561695.1 of Tyria jacobaeae. Classification (NCBI taxonomy): domain Eukaryota; kingdom Metazoa; phylum Arthropoda; class Insecta; order Lepidoptera; family Erebidae; genus Tyria; species Tyria jacobaeae. Next base: position 3,536,830 of record OX387237.1, on the reverse strand, counting down.
TACCGTACTATTAGTTATCTTAAAGAGTTCTTAATAAACTAGTCAACGGTAGAAACAACCAGTACAAACAGATATCCCAGTCTATAATTACATGTTTAAGCTCGTAGGTCTCGTTAAATAGGTATTTCACCATCCAGTATAGAGAGAGCTTCAATTTGGTACGACGTGTTTCTTCTTCAAAGATTCTTTGACCGAACGTGGCGCCGTATAGATAAGTTTGTTTATAAATATAATTGCTTAAGAATTTTTATAGAAATATTAATTTGTTGCCATGGACGTAGTTATTTTCGTTTTTATATCAATAGCAATCAATTAGTAAACTTCAGGCCATAGACCCCTCCCAATGTGCACCTAGTTCTTTGTTACGTTCTCGGATGAGTGGCCACCAAAACCAATCCCGTGGGGTGAAGGTGACTAAAGGACGAGACTGTTATTCATCAGACAGTATATATATATATACAGTATATATTTATACAGTATATATTTATACAGTATTACAGTACCCTGTTGACGGTAGAACGTGGGCGTTGGACATGCCTCAAGCCACCCATTTGGAGTCTTAGGCGTGAGTATATTTATGTATGTAAATTGGCTAGCTCCATAAGTGAGCCCAAAAACGAATGAAAAGAAACGAACTGACTATAAAAAAAGTGATATGTGCTTTTTGTCCAGACTCCGTGTCAAATGCGACTACTCTTAAATACAAAACCTAAAATATATAACATTAAATCAATATCTCTTTACTGCCTTCCGTTCTTATCCAGCCACCTGGCTGGATAAGAACGGAAGGCAGTGGGAAGCAAGCAGCAAATGGGAAGGTTCCCATTTCAATATATTCCCAATTTTCAATTATTTCTCAAAGAATTAATTAATATGCTTGCGCCCAATTACATACATACATATATAATATCACACCTCTTTCCCATAGGGATAGGCAGAGACCACTTCCTTCCATTTGCTACGATTCTGACATACCTTTCTCGCTTCTTAAACTTTCATTCCGTGCGCATACAGGCTCGTCGGTTAAAGGTACTTTTGACCTGGCCTTTGCTTAGATTTTCTTGGACTTGCTCCAAGAACATTCGCCTAGGTCTTCCTCTTCCGACAACTCCATTAACTTTACGTGAAAATAGCGTCCAATTATTACGTTAAATATAGGGCTCTGATTACCCCTTCAGTAATGCAGGCGTGAGTCTGTATACAATGTATGCCTGCGGTTGCAAGTGTTATCGCCCCGAAGTAAGAAAAGCAAATAGTTAATAATTTCTTGATGAGAAGACGAAATAAATGTGTGTACTCGCTGTTTAAAATTAATATAATTACCTACTGATAACAACGTTGTTGGGTCAAACTTTATCAATAATAAGACAGTTGAGTTTGTCTCTTTATAGCGTAAAGTGTATTTGAACGGTTAAAATAATTACTTAAAACGCGTAAAATTCATTTAATCTTGTAATAAGAAAGCATAATTTACGTTTAACATTTTTTTTAACTCGTAATATATATTTATGATATAGAGACTTATATATACCTTGTGTGGTTTTATATATTTTTTTAAATAAAGGCTAATGAGAGTTTTGTTTTATCGTGCTGTGAATAAAATTTTAAAGGTTCGTAAGTATGTACTATCTATGCTTTTTAACAAACGTAGACAGCGGCGTCTCAAACGCCTCATTTAGCCATTCATAGACCCACTTTTTTAATAGGGGAAGAAGACGTAAAAGCAGGCCTATTGCCATCATCCGGGCACTATATAACTGTCTGGAGTAATACATATACAGTCTAATAGATAACAGTCCGATCCACAGGGGAGAGATGGGGTTTCTACTCCACCGAGATACACGACTGAATGCGTTTCAAATATAAATACAACTGTCAAACCGCCATGTTGCTTCGCAATTGGCGCGCAACTTACGCGCTAACACCTAGACACGTCATAATAATAATATATTTATTTGCGTCAACAATAAACAACAATTTATAAAGTACAATAAATGATTAGCTTAGTATAAGATTTGTTACTTCAATAAACAAGGTTTTGTTATTGATACTTTTTGTCAAATCTGAAATGAATTGAAGATTATATTGTCTTTTAAAACACAAAGTATAGATTTATTATTACAGTGTAAATGATTTTTGTGCAAACTTTAAAAGAATTATATCTGTTTATTTACATATAGTACCTGGATGACCGGTATTTTTTTTTTTTGATAAATCGTGTAACCTGACCTTTTTTTTTTTTCTTTTTAACGTGTGGAAATCCCCTCGGACCATCACACCGCCGGGGTTTGCGGCGGGGCGGTGTGTCGGAATCGAACCGACTAAAACCACACGGTGTGCCACTCTGCGCCTGAGACGGAAGGGATCCGGGAACTGCTGATATTAAGACATCCGGACCCCTCCCAGCGCTTGCCCGCACTGAAGCGGGCACCGTCTGCTGTTAAACTCTCTTATTAGGCGACGCACGGCACACGCGTACGTCACCCCCTCGCGGGTGGCTACTAGAGCGGATGGAGGGGAAAACCCGTCCCGACCATCCGCGGCCACAATCAGGGCGGCATGAGGCGCTGATAGGCGCGCCTACGCCGCCCAGTTCGCCGGCGGCGGATTGGGTCCAAGTGGATATCGTCCTCCCGGGCCTTCTCCGCCGCCTCCTTCTGCGAGATGACATCTTCACAGAAGGTTGCGACCGCGGTAAAACTGCTATCGCTACCGGCCATGGAGCGTATAACGGCCGGTAGCGAGAGATCTCCTCCGATGACTGCAGTGAGGGCCCGGCGCTGCGACTCCCAAGCGGGGCAGATCGCCAGCGTGTGCTGGGCCGAGTCTTCACTGCAGTCGCAGTGGTGGCAGGCGGGACTCAGTTCCCTCCTGGCGACCGAGTGCAGGTACTTCCCGAAGCAGCCATGCCCGGAAAGCACCTGCGTCAGCCGGAAGGAAAGGGTCCCGTGCTGCCGCCCTGCCCACTCGAGGATGACCGGCTGGAGAGCCTCCACGGCGGCAAAGCCAGCGCGCGGAGTCTCCAGCCGGAACGACCAACTAGCCATCGTGGCTCGACGGGCGGCTTCACGCCACTCGCGTACCTCTTCGGGCGGAGGGCGAAAGCCATACTCCACCCGATATTCAGCCACCCGTCGATAAACTTCGGCGAGCACTTCCGCCTCCAAATCCCACGGGGGTGTTCCAGCCAAGGCGCACGCCGCCTCGGTGGACACCGTGCGGTATCCGCGTATGGCTCTGACCGCCAATACCCTTTGAGGCCGCCAGAGGCGCGCCTTATTCTGGGCGGTCAGAGCCGCCACCCACACCGGTGCCCCATACAGCGCCATCGACCGGACCACCCCCGTGTAGAGGTGTCGCGTTGCGACGCTGGCTCCACCCAAGTTGGGCAAAAGTCGCCCAAGGGCAGAGGCAGCGTCGACCAGCTTCGGACCAAGCTGTCGGAAGTGCTCGTCGAAGAGCCACCTACCGTCGAGTATCAGGCCCAGATACCTCATCTGGGCCCGAACCGGGACGAGGACCGAGTTGACCTCGATGGAGGCACCGGCGGGTGGACCACGACGGGGCCCATGGAACAAAAGGGCCTCCGTCTTGTCCAGGGCCACCCGTAAGCCCAGTGCCTCGATGCGCCCGACCACCAAAGAAACACCCCTGGTGGCCAGGCGCGCCGCCTCTTGGAAGTTCGCCCCCCGGGCTGTGACCAATGTGTCATCAACGTAGCAAATTACGCCCAGCCCGGGGGGGAGGCGACCTCGTAGAACCCAGTCGTACCCCACGTGCCACAGGAGTGGTCCAAGGACAGACCCCTGCGGAACGCCGCACGACATGGGTCGCCGTCTCAAGACGCCCTCTCGGTCCTCGTACACGACGGTACGCTCCTCTAAATAGTCTGCCACCAGCCGCCTCAGGTACTCTGGCACCCCGTGGTATTGGAGTGCTTCCCTGATGCAGCTGAATGGCAGACTATTAAATGCGTTGGCGATGTCCAGAGACACCGCCAACAGCACGCCGCCACAGCTCACTGCCTCTCCGGTCACGGCCCTAAGGCGCATCACGGCATCGACCGTCGAACGCCCCTCCCGGAACCCGAATTGGGCGTCCGACAGGTCGGGGCCCACCTCGCTGAGGTGCCGGACGATGCGGGCAGAGAGTATCCTCTCAAAAAGTTTACCCGCCTCGTCCAGCAACACGATGGGCCTATAGGCCGCGGCCGAATCGGCAGACCGTCCCGGCTTCCTCAACAGGACCAGCTTCCCGCATTTCCAGCACTCTGGGAAGCGTCCGGACGCTAGGCTAGCGTCTAATACTTCCCTGAGGCGGTCCGACATATGGTCGAGGGCTCGGGCCATCACTCGGGCTGGTACCCCGTCCGGCCCGGGGGCGGTGTTCTTGGAACGGATCCGTAGAACAGCCGCCCCAACCTCCGATTCCCTAACGGGCGGCACATCGTCCTCTCTACCCCCGTCGTCTCCGACCGCGTAGGCCATCGACGGGGGTGTGTGCTCCGCCCGCTGCGGGAAAAGGCCCTCGACCACTTCCTGCAGGAAGCTGGGCTGGAGAGTCTCGGTAAGGGGGGGGCCCGACGTGCGGAGCTTCTGACGCACCGCACGGTATGGGCGACCCCAGGGGTCACGGTCGAGACTCTCCAGCATCTCCTTTCTCTTTGCGTCCTTGGCGCGGCAAATGGCCAGCTTCAGAGTTTTCCGCGCTTCGCGCGGTTACGCGCGGTACGCGCGGTACTCCTCGTGAAGCTGGTCCTCCTCACCGTCTCCGCGGTGACGCCGCCGGCTGTGAGTGTAGGACCTCCGGGCACGAGTACAAGCCGCACGGAGGTCCGCCAACTCCTGGGACCACCAGTAGACCTCCTTCCTTGGAGGCCGACGACCCTGGATACGGGGCATGGCCGCATCGCAAATCTGCGTAATCGCATCGCGAAAGCGGCAGGCATTTGTAACACCTCATCGGTCTCGCCGCCAGAACTGTAACTCTGGCGCTAACGAAACCGATGAGGATCCTGCCGGCGTCGCCCAAAATTTTGGCCGACGCTACGGGACAGCTGATCCACACCGCACCAAGGCCTCCCGGACCGGGGCGGATGGTGCCGACTTTGATGTTTTCCGCGCTGCACTTCGTCCTTTCCTGGACTGCAACGCGGACATCATCAATAGTGACGGAGTCGTCCAGGCCCGAAATGCGCAGCTCCGCGTACTTCGTGGGCCTGGAGATCTTCACACCATCCGTGGCTGCGAAGACTCCCCTCAGCTTCTCGGCGAAGGTATCCGCCGTCTTTGCGCCATCGGCCCCAGGGAACTCGAGGACCCGAGCTCCCGTCTGGGCTAGGCGCAAGCGGACCCCTGCCGTCCCGAAATTGCCGGCGAGACAGTCCCGTGCCGTCTTAAAGACGGCCGCGTAGGACAGCCCGCCGGTAGACGCCTCTGGCGACACGGTGACTACAACAGCCGCGGTTTTAGGCGGCTGTAGCTTCCGCGGCTTTTTTCTGGCCACCGCCACCGACGACGACTGCGGGCCAGAGGCCGCCTTTTCGGCAGCCTTCTTGGCCCGCTGTCGGGACTTTTTCGACTTTGGCCCCCCTACTACCTGCCAACCCTCATTGGAGGGGGCAGATGTGGAGGGGCCAGGCAGAGGTGTTGGAGTGGGGGGCGGAGGCAGCTCCGCTCCAGCCGTAGCCACCGTCTTGGATCCCATCTTCGGCGCAGCAGTCCCGGTTGGAGCTTTCGCCCCCCGCCGCGTCTTGCGAGCGGCGGCAGAACGCGGGACCGACGTCGCCGCCGCGTAGGACACTCGACCCTCCACCACGGGAAATGTGATCGGTGCCGACACGGCCTGCGGCCTCGGCACCGCAAGCGGCGGCCGAACAACAGGGGCCGGAGGCAGCCTCGCCTCCAGACCCGCAATCCGCCCGTCCACCAGATTTCCCATTGCCTGCAGCATGTACTGCAGCATCTGCTGCAGGACGTCTTCGGAAACTCCGGTGACAATAGGGGCCGGCTGAGACGTAAACGGGGCCGGTCGGGACGCAGACGGGGCCGGCCGGGACGCAGACGGAGCCGGGTTCTCTCGCTCAGGGCGCTCCGCCCTGAATTGGGCGAACTGAGCGCTCAGCTCCGCCACCTGCCCCGTCAGGTGATCGTTGGCCGACTGGAGGCGAGACACGTCCCCGATTAGGGTCTCTATGACCCCCGCCACTGCGGAAGAGGAGTCCTTAAGGGCCCTGACAAAGGGACCCTTAAGGTTTACGGACTTGGTAGCCACCTTGTTTATGATGGCCACTGCCGCGTGCGCCCTCTCCTGCAAAGAGGCCGGTGATTGGGGCACTGAATCCCCCTCCACCGGCTCCCTGATTGTTAGCAGGAGACCAGCGATCTCCTCTTCCGCCTGCAGTTCGCCGTCGGCTCTGGCCCGTCTATAGGATTCCGCCTTGCTAAAGACGGAACCTGACGTGGCTGACACCGGGGTACGCGAGCGCCCCCTATGGCTGCTTACCACCTTAGGAGGCAACATCTCCTGAGCGATGTCACTCTCGCAACCTTGGGGGCGTCCGCGCTTACGGCCGTCTGCCTCGGTGTCCATCGGTTCCGGTGCGTCCGGCGTCGCACCGGAACTACCACCCGCTACATTAGCGACGGACTTGGAACGCACTCGCTCCGACATTCTTCTGCTCCCAGAAGTCAGATTGACTTCTGAGAGCACCTGCGAGATAGGCATCCCGGGCAAAAACTTCTCATCGTTAGATGAGGTGTCGTCCACTTTCTTCTTCTTCTCCTTCCTCTTCTCCTTCTTTCCATCTGTTTTTAAATTTAAAATTTCCATTATAAATCCCACGAGGGGGGGAGAACTAGAGGTCAACCCGGGCAGAGATCCCCCAATACCCGGGCAAGCGTAAGTTTATGCCCAACCGAGGGGTCCGCAGGTGCCCCGGCTAGGAGTGCGCTTGCGACTGAACATCCCATCAGCCATGCATCCCATGGTCACGCACCAGAACGCGGGATTCGGGGTATTTTTTTATAGAGGTTTTCTTCCTCACAGTCCGGGCGGCTAAGCCAAGACCCTCGCCCCCAATTGGAGCCTCGAGACTACGACGCTCCTTTCGGGATTACGATATGCCAACGGTGGCATCGAGATAAAATCTCTTAATGCCTGCTCGGTGGTAGTGTAAGTACACGCCGGGCCCGTCTTTGTTCCTCCGCTGTGGACAGCGGAGCAACACTGAGTGACCCTTGGAAGGGTCCCACAGTGTATCCTGTTTTGTCTGGAGTCTCCCCCTGGGCCAATCCGGCATGAGTGGCTCTACCGGCACAGCCCCAGAGATCATTGACCCGCGCAAGCCCCCCCACGGCGACAACGTAAGGATACAGTTGGGGGGGCGTGTAACCTGACCTGACCTGACCACCTGACCTATTACAACCTTGTAGACGGTGGCGAAATTTACCTTCGTATACTAATGATATTGTAGCACTTTTTCATTGCCTGAAAACACGGGTAAAACGACGTTTTCTAAAAATAAAACCTAGCTAGATCGATTTATCGGCCCCGAAATCCCCTGCATACAAAATTTCATGAATATCGTTGGAGCCGTTTCCGAGATTCAGATTTTAAAGATATAACATTTATATATTTTAACTGTACACAAATATATACTCAGTACGTGTATAATATTTTACGGAATTCTAAAATGTCGTTACTATATAACTCATATTTACGTATCGCAATAAGCATTGTTCTATAACACAAAGCCGATACAATCAGAAAGCGTGGCATGCGTCATCATTATGGATGCAAATCATAATAATTGTAGATTTTTATCGTGGTAACGGTATGCATAGGTCCGAAAGGGCCGGCTTGACCGGAGAGATACGCTACGCTTGCGTTGTATGTCCCCGGAATTAGTGAGGTTCCCGGAGGTCCAGCTGTTGACTGTCTAACGACTGAGAAGAGGGAGCTCTACTCTTTCCCCTCCCCGCATCTCTCGGCACCCTCGAAGGCGGACCACGTACTTACGACTTGTTGCAGGTGTCGGTGACGGCGGTTGTCACTTACTATCAGATGACCCGTTTATTCGTCTGTCCCCCCATATTATAAAAAGAAAACAAAAAATAGATCAAGAAATTATACTGTGACCGCTGTGGCTCAGCTTACGAGCTCAGCATTCAGCATTCATTGTTGAAGTCAGAGGTCACGGATTTGATTCTCCATAATATACATATATGTATGTCATATAAAGTCCACATCGCTATCTAGATTTACAACAAGCATAACGTGTATTACTGGTTCTGCAACATACAATAGATACAGTTTAGTGGCACAAATTATGATTTTTCTGTCGTTTTTTTACCGCCTTTTATACATTCGTCGACAGTTCACAGTTTTATGTCACATGTGGGGACATGTGACATAAAACGGAATGATGATGTCTTTATTTTATGATATATTTGTATGTGTATATGTTTATCGATATTTTTATTAGAAGTTCTATACACGCTTTTCGGAGCGCTATGGAATAAAATAGTTTTAACTATATTTCTTAGCGCAGTACGTACGTGTTCAATATGAAATAGTTTTGGTTCGGTTCGCATTGGTGCGATTCAAACTGGTGTGCTAACTGGAACACCCCGCATTTGTATACGCCACTGCCGTGCCACAAAGGTTATCCATATATAGAGCAACTCAACTTATATTATTTTGTTCAGACTACAATTACTGATATTATCTGAGACGAAATCGGACTCATGTTGTAATACTCCCAGAAAAGAGGTCACATTGCGGTTGACAAATAGTAGCATTAAGAACGCGTTGTCTTCGTCCAAAGACAAAAAAAAATCTTTTTTTTTTAACACTTGTAGAGTATGCCAAAGGAAATAATGTGTATACGGTTACGATGTTTATTTATTGTGGTAAAGATTTAATTTATTAATTGTGAACTTCTAATTTGTAATCCGGAGATACGTTTAGGGAAATTCTATTGATTTTATTATAATTATAATAATATTCATTCTCTAGTCATATAGTGCCAGGTTGACGGCTATAGCCTTGTCCCCTATCGCGTTAGTGGGACTAAATTATAATTGCCTCCTCTGCTTAGCTCTTAAGCGATACAGGCGTGAGCGTATGTATGTATATGTCTTTTTGGTCAGATAGACCTTACGCTATCTACTTAATTATTAAAAAGTTAATTGAAATACTATCCTGTCGCTAATAAAGTAATTAAATAAGTAATAAAATCAAATCTTTTACAAATGTCCCATCTCGAGTGACACCGGCCATATTTAGCCATATAAATAAACTCACAAATACAGATAATTATAACCTGTAATAAAGTTATAAAATTAATTAACTTGGTACATTGATTCCATATTTATAATTATTTTTTTTTAATTTAAAATCCAAATCGCAAACTCATCCTTAAAAATGTTTTAAATAGGACTGAATCGACTGACGAATTAATACAAAGACAACCAAACTGATAGCAAAATAAATAAGTATTTTTACTATGTGTTATACTACTGTTATTTATCTTGCACTGTATCTTTATTGTTATTAAATGTTGCATTGAAACCCCCACTGGTCATCACCTCACCAGAGCTGACGATGAGGTGGTATGTCGGACTCGAACCGACTAAAACCACACGGTGTTCCTTCATGAGAGCGTCTATTGCTAGGGACCCGGGATACCCTCAGAAAGAAACATCCGGGAACCCCAGCAGTGCATGTTACGCTGCCCGGTGTTCGATCGGGTTGAAATTATCATACACCTTCAGTTCGGATGATATTTATATTTTATGATAAGCATAATAATTGTATATGAATTCTAGTTTTTTTAGTATAATAATAATAACTTGACACACCTCACACGCTGCCGTCTGATCCCAAACTAAACAGAGCTTGTACTGGCAACCAGACTGCTGATAAACATACTTATGTATATTTAAATACACACATATTATAGGTAAGTTACCCCGACATGGGTTGAATCGAATTTTTAACCAATTTTTAAAGGAGGAAGTTCTATGTTCGATGAAATTGCATGTTTTTATTGTTGAAAGTATTGCGGCAACTAATTGTAAAAGTGCATTGAAGGCGGTTATTTAATTTTATTGATTATGTATTATTTTACTAACAACTAAAGAGTTAAAAAGCTTACAATAAAATTATTGAATCATTCTGGACTTGTTTAGTTGTCTGTAAATCTGTCCGTTACCTCGAAGTACACAACGACACCTCGTCCGTATAACACTAAAAACTATGTCAGAAACCTATTTGTATCCAAACGTGAAAGTTTAAAAGCAAAACACAAAAGAAAATGGCCGCCAAACCTTTCTACATCCTTTCTAAGACGTTAAAAACTTGTAAATCAAGTTTCTAAAGTGTTTCTTTACGACTAGAGTCGTCATGTACAATATAGATACACATGTAAGTACGAGTATGTACAATGAGTTGTGCTTTCAAACGATGTCACTTGTTTGGGTCAAGTGGTGACCCGAGGGGACCCAAACGTAAGATATGAGCGTTATCTTTGAGTGTATTTACGTTATTATTATTATTATTTTATTTATTTAATTCTTAATTGTACAACTTTTATATATATACATACAGAAAACATGTCACAAACAGTTAGGTATCACAATAGGCGGTCTTTATCACACACGGCGATCTCTTACAGACAACCTTGATACTGATATAGTTATAAAGTATTTGCGTAGTCTATGGTGTACTAATAAAAGATTTTTAAATGTATATTAAGCGATTAATTCGTCAATTGTGGACCGATTTATACAATTTTTGTTAGGAAAAGTATACCTCGTGTTCGTCCCATTGTTGCCGAGTCAGGGTTAGCTGGTGTGATAGCAGGGAAATTCGATGCAAGGGTTTTTATTCTTTAAATTAGGTTACGAATGAAGCTTTAATTTTTAGTTTTACATTTTAATACTTTTTAAGTCAAGCGATTTGTTTATATACAAGGTGCTCTTTGTTCTTTCTCTACCCCCTCCAACGTGCAATAAAAGTTTCACGACTGACCACCTAAATCTATACTATTATTTTATACTATAATTATTAATATTTTTTTGCTGATATTTGAAAGATATAATGAATTAATCGGAGTGTGTAGTGATTAAGGAGAATGTCCAAGCGACCATGACACATAGTGTCGCTATAAAGTGCCTTAATCTAATATAGCTTATTTTATATCTTCATTAGCATTTTTAAATACAGTTATTATTATTTTGATAACTCTCTTCAGATGAGTATTATTAAATATGATTTGTTGTTTTTATGCAGCAGTAATTTATTATCGTAATAATTCTAATATACAAAAACTTGATCTATATTATGAAATATTCTTCTTTTTTTTATATACTATAGGGGGACAGACGAACAGACGGGTCATCTGATGGTAAGCGACAACCTCCGTCCATGGGAATCTGCAACTCAAGAGTCGTAAGTGCGTTTCCCGCCTTTGAGGGTGATGAGGGATAGAGGGATGCAGGGAGGGGAAGGAAGAGAGGGGTGGATGAGGAAAGGGTGAATGAGGGGAGAGGAAAGAGGAGAGGGGAATTGGGCTTCCGGAAACCTCACTCATTTCGGGGAAATGCAACGCGAGCGTTACTTCACAAGCGGTTGTCTGAGAGGCCGTGGTATCACGCCGGTCGAGCCGGCCCATTCGTGCCTAAGCATGGCTCTACCACTGTTAAACCTGTCTTACCGTGTGGTTCCCTGTGGAGTAGAATAGTTACATTACATACGTTAGCATTATTTCTGGCAAGAAGTGGGTGTTTGAGACGGTTCTGCCTGCCACTTAGGGAATGTTTGTATGTATTTAATAATATGTGTACCTAAATTATGATTTTAAATATTTTTTAAACGGAAATCAAAATGATTAAACCTATTATGTATGTATGTATTTATTAATCTCAACAATCGGTTAATTTAGTCAAATAATTAATTGTCAATTTCTAATGTCACGGTCTGTCGGTCTCATGTGTCAGAACGGGCCTATTATTTTGTGAAGACAATAAACTATCTGCCCTGGCGTTCAAGTGGTTAGTGAGCTGACTCCTAAGCAAGAGGTCAATTGAGTGGGTTTGATTCCCAGAGTTTGAGTGGGCGACAGAACTTTGTGTGTTCCTCAAATATTTGTCCCTAATCTGGAAGTTCTTTGTATTAGTTACTTGTATGTTTTAAAGGCGTTATGTAGTAGTTTTTTTTTTTGTGCGATAGGGGGCAAAGGAGCTTTACCTGATGGTAGGTGACTACCGCCGCCCATGAACACCCGCAATTTAAGAAACACAAGTATTTAAATGTCTTGGCTATTAACCGCTGCCCGCTCGTAGCTCTGACCACAGACAGACAAGTTGGCACACTGTCATACCTATGTATGTAGCATAAATTAGCGGCTCGCCTAACAGTATTTTATTGTAAGCACCTCGTACTGCTCTCTTAAGACTATTGAGGGTACAGCATACAAATAATTGGGCCGAGTTTTGTTTACCGTATAAGTGGCAAACAAGCGAGATAAATGTATGGTTAATACCAGCCCAGCATATACATAGGTGGTATAAGTGTGCTTGTTAAATACACTCACGTCTATACCCTGGAGAGGTAGGCAGAGGCGTTTAAAACGCCCACATTTTCAATCATAATTTAGTCCCACGTAAGTAATAGATGGCAAGCTTATTTTGAGAGATTTACCATAGACTTTTTTTTTCGCTATCTAGTTATAGTCATTTTCACTTCTCCTCGGGGACATTACATACTTCTTTTTACAAACGCAATGTCGCTTTTGCATTTTATAACTTCTTGTGCCACGTTTATCGCGGTATATATATGATTTTCTTTCTCATAAACCTATCTATGTGCCAAATTTCATCCGAATCCGTTCAGCCTTTTTTGTCCAAAATGATATACCACCTCCCTCCGTTACCATACCTCAAAAGTAACAATCAAAATCGTTTTCTTCAACTGAACCAATAATAGATATTTTTGATTTGTCAAAAGAGGAAGTCGGTCAGACTTGGTCACTCAAGAAGTTGCTTGTTCCAATACGTGAATATTAGATGTAGGAACCCTCACTACAAAAACTCCTCTATTCACAAGTTTCTAACGACAACTAGTGGAGTTGATATTCCCACGGTTACAAACAATTGTTTTCTACACAGAATCGTCTTTTATAGCTACATTGTTCTCGAGTGAAACTATGTATTTACAATAGACTTATATTTTATACTTTTATTGCCCATAAAGAATATATCGCGTCTTTCGTTGTAAATAACTTTTTTAACTGTTGACGTTTCTAATATAAATGGCGCGAAAAGTCTAGTTGTCTTGTACACTATGGTCTATTTCGGTTTTCATATGGTAGGTATTAATTGCGAGATTTGCCAGGTAGGGTCTGCTGAATAAAATTACCTATTTAAGTGTTGGATGAAATTAATTGTTACGTTACTAATTACACGAATACCTGAAAAGGGAGCGTAATGTTTTTATTTTTAGTATTTATATACATATGTATGTATGCGTGTGAGTTTCTTTGTACGTGTGGGGTATCGTTAGAATCCATTCATACTCCTTCGTTTTACTTCTTCGTTTTTCATTTTTATGCTTTAAAAAACAGCTCCCGCACTAGGATTAAATCCTGTATCGCGGGATAAAGAACACCCAGACTCGGAGCAACAACCAAGTGATCACTTATCACCACTGCGTTATCTGTGCAGTCAGACTATTGATAATAAAGAAATAGGATACTTTGAGAATTAAATAGGAAAATTGGGAATATATTGAAAGGGAATATTGCTTATAGGAGAGAATCGTGGAGTGTACGCTATAACTCAAGCAAGACGAGGGTCCAATATAATGTGCTTGCACTTGAGAGCAACTCTATAGTTTCCCACTAAAATTAAAATCGAAATTTCATTTCATGTCTTATATTCCATAAGTAAGTCTTAGCTTTATAATTCAATATAAACAGTAAAAGTAGACAACCGACTTCAATGCGTCTATCATAACTAATTTAAGACTTATATGATTTTCTTGGATGCCATTATCAGAACTGGACCACACAGAAAGCACCAGCTTTCAAATGAAAAAAAAAATCTAAATCGGTTCACCTATTCGATTTAAATAAACATTATAAAAATACAGTCGAATTGAGAAGCTCCTCCTTTTTTGAAATCGATTGAAAAAGAGTACAAATTATTTTAGCTTATACTAAAAAACATGCAGATACACTTTTCTTAATTACGAAGGAAGATCGAAAAGAAACAATAACCTTAAATCAATTATTTTTCAATCGTTTCATGAAATTTCAATATTTATTGTTATCGCCCCTCGCTCTGATGACTCTAATAAGTTCTTCATTGACTCAATGAGGTTTTTACTCGTATTGTCTCTTGCGGTATGTCGTCCCATTCTTCGGTTACCGCTGCTGGAAGTACAGCTCTAAGCTAAGATCTGGCTGTTGGTCCTCCAACCAAAGACTTAGTGACTATATATGACATTATATGTTAATAAATAAGCTCCGTGAAACGTAAATAATAATTAAAAATATATATTGATACCATTTCATTATATTACCTCTTGTATTCATATATCTTTATATATACAACTCTACTGTACGTCACTACGTCACACGTGTGTGTCACAGAACTCCTCCTAAACGGCTGGACCGATTTGAATTATTTTTTTTTGTATGCGTTTGGGTGACGCCCTGGATGGTTTAGATTCACAAATCAGCCCGCCAGATGGCGCTGCAGTCGGTATCTAGGTTATTTATCTAGCTAGTCTATATAGTACATACACTAGCGGACCCGAAAGGCGTTGTTCTGAAGTTGCAGTATAGATAAATAACGTAGCTAGCGACTGCAGCGCCATCTGCCGGGCTGATTTGTGAATCTAAACATATTGTATTTTGTACTCATTGTTTTTATAATTAAATTCTTAATATATTTTAAAGAAAATTGTTGGACTGTATGTATGTATATTGTCTCTTAGTCACAAGAAAATATTTGATGGCGCTATTATTACCCCGAGAACCACCCAGCAGACGTCTACTTGTGCTTCACTTCTAGATTTCTATTGCACTTACACAAATCTGTGCCAAAATACTTGGTGTATGACAACGGGTGGACTTTTAACTACGAAATAAAAATGAGTTCACTCCCACCTCTACATAATTATTGACAATTTAAAATTGTTTCAGAACAAAATGAAGGCGATAGCAGTGTTCTGTTTGATAGCAATATTTTGCAGCGTCCTGGCTAAGAGCAAGAAGGATGACAATAAAGTAAGTATTATCTATCTCTGTCTAACCAATTACATTCAAGTACATATTAGTACTTTAGGTAAGTACTCCTCAGTTGTACTACAACCCTGGTGGCTTAAGGCATGCATGACTTTCATTCTTTTTACATTAAAAAAAACTAGTATTTTGTTCTGAGGTTGTTCAAATAAAAAGCATGGAGGTTATTGTCAAATGCTTCTATTTTGTTATAACACTAATATGTTGCTATACTCCTTTAATTATTCTATTAATATTTATTGGGATAGGCGTTGGTCTTCTAACTCGCTTCATGGGAAGAATAAATAATAAATTCCTCGGTTCTACTGCTAGCCTGGTACATCTGTAGCAAGGGCTACTCGGTCACTACAAAGTAATGTTCCATATATTTAAAAGATAGCCTCATTCAACAATTGAAATCCCTGATCTCCTGGATCTCACTGTGAGCCTAGTACTTGTCCTCCTATATATATTAAATATCATTTTGAAACCCTCCATCTTTATATTTGCAATGTAGAAGAAACCTAACAAAATTAAATAAAGGAGTAGCTATACATTCAGATATAATCTTCAAAGAAGAGTTCTTGCGCAGGCGGCGACGGCTGTTAGCAGCTACCTTTCTCAGGTCATCAGTCCGTCTGGTTGGGGACGTGCTACCTTGACTTGTATTTAACTGTTTAAAATATCTGCCACAACAAGAGGTTATTGTCCGTTTGTGTCCGTACAAGATCACTCATTTAAATTACTTTTTACGTCAGCTATTATTGATTATTTTACTCTCAACATGGTATCCGTAAAGAATCGATATCAAATTTAATCATTGTGCTATTGTTATTGTATATCAGTCACGTCATATATCTGTTCACGCTTAGAATAACCATCAATAACTTAGTAAGTGATTAGTCAACGGTGTCGCTAAATTATGGTAGTTATTTTATTTTTACTAAGTTTACACTAATACCGTGTATGTCAGTGTTGATTAGAAATTGATTAATTGAAATTGGAATATGGACTCACCACATCTCTTCTCGTAAGAGCCACCTAAGGGATCGGACTGTTTTCTATCAGACATTATATATAGTCATACAATACAAGCATGACGGTCATAGTTATACGTGTGTGTTACTAATTTGATTGCAAAAACTTGGCGTTTGAGGACGCCTCTGCCCACCCTTTCGAGTCAATAGGTTTTAGTGTATGTAAGTATATTACGTGAAAGTAATAAAAAGATTTAATACTGATCATACAAAAACACATATCCCCTCCGGTAGACATCAGTAGATAAAACCATAATCGAAAGTATTTCGATAATAATGTAAAAATAAAATATTTATTGAGTATTATTCATGTTAATTGAAGATATATGGTTATATTCACATGTTTTTATGTATCTTTTAAAGACAACTCCGCACTAAGAACTATTCTTGTCATATTTTACTTGCCTACCGAATTTATACTACCCGACAATTATTAAGGTTTCCGGAGACCCAACTCCTCCTCTCCTCTTTCCTTTCCGCCTCATCCTCCTCTCTTCTTCCCATATCCCCATCCCTCCTCTCTTCTTTCCCCATCCCTCATCACGCTCAAAGGAGGGCAGTGCGCTTACTACTCTTAAGTTGCAGGTGTCCAAGGACGGCGGTTGTCACTTAATATCAGGTGACCCATCTGTTTGTCTGTCCTGATCGCCGTCCCTACAGTTAAAAAAAAAACACAAACAACATACACAATAACGCCCGACTCAGTACAAGTTTGTGTGAAGATCACAATTTTTTATCTCGTATGAGGATCGGATCCACGACCTCCGGCTCAGCAGCCAAGGTTACTAACGACTAGATCAACAGGCCATTCAAACGTGTATAATGGCACACTTTATATATGAATTACTTCGTATACTAGTATATCGGGTACGCATCTAAAGTACACTCAGACAATTTTAAATTACTTAATAATTAATAATTAAAATACACATCTCTAATATATCCGTATATCTTCAATAAATAGGATGTCAAACAATGTGTTATATATGTATTTCATAATATAACAAATAATATATTTGCTTGTTCTAAAAGGGCCTTGTACCATGTTTGTCATGCATGGGAAATAAAAAATCAACTAGAGCCACCTTTAAGCGTCTCACGACAAAGAAGTGGGTGCCAAAGCGGTCAGTCAAGCCTAACACTAAGAAGACAGTTTTACACAAACCAGTCACACAAGCCGCCACGACGGTGCCACCATACACACACACACCACGATTTCTTCGCACACCCGAAAATGTTATGAAAGTATGTTAAATATTTACAATTTACTAAGGTTAGAAAAAGTAAGTCTTGTAAGTCCCGTCCGGTTACGGACTAGACAGATTGAGATCGAGACTTATAGACAACGGGACTAAAAAGTCTTGATTACCGTTACATGTAACTTTTGTAAATTCAATTGAACTTTTGCGCTATTAAATTTTTGAGTTAACCAACTATTATGTTGGGTTTCTTTAAATTAACTGTATGTTAGTATTTTGTTAGTTAATTTCAGATCGTCACAAAAGTAGTTAGGTATTCCACGAATGCCTGTGTGCTCACGCGTATAGCTAAAAAATTATCTTATTTTTTAAGACTGGACTAGTAGCAGCAGCACACATTGCACTGACAAACAATACCATCTTGTCCTTACATTGTAATCTTTTGGATTTTCCTAAGTACCATCTACTTATATAGATTTTGCAAGCGTTAAAAAATATTCTTTTTAAAGATGAACTGTCTCAAAACTAAAAAGTACAGTTTGATACGACTTTCTTTAGAGAACTTAACAAGCATTTCGGTATATTTTAGGGTTACAAAGGACTTGAAAAGAAACAGTCAAAGAAGAAATCTCCCAAACAATCAAGATCTCTTCGAAAAGTACTTCCAAAAGTTTCAATAAAAAAATGGAAACCTAAATTGAATAATAATTATAAACGTGGAGACGAAATATTATTGGCTTTGAAAGCAGACTCCTTTTTTGGTTGGGGCCGTTAATTTGTGTAGCTACTTTGACCAAAGAATTTGACATAATATATAAGTATAAGAAATATAAAAAGTTTGTTTAAATAAATATTTATTCAAGAAGGTGTTACATATAACGTGTAGTCTAGTCTACTTAAGTCCCATAGTCTAAGTCTCAGTCTATTAGTCTGGTTTTTGCCAGGTCACAGTACACAAATCCCGGTTATCTACTACTTTTTGTACTAATATTAAATATAGCATTTAAACTGACATTTTAACCCGCACAGGAACACTAATCATCTATTTACAAAACAATTATACAACACATATCTGTACTAAGATACATCTGGTTATACATATACTCATATATAGTCTATAAGCCAGTTGATTTCGGCTGCTGATTTCAGGGTGCAAAATTGTATGGTATGTATGTGTAGGTGATAGTTTAAGTCTAGAGTAATGGAATTAAGCGTTAGCTGTCGGAGACATGGAGGACCTGGCAGTGAGACAACATTTGAGCTGACTGCCTTACTCCAATTGAAAATTTTGCAGAACAAATGTTTATTTAATGCCAAAAAAATCAGCTGCAATAGTAATGCTCATATTACTTTAAAAAAATATTATGTTATTCAAATAGTAAATGCAATCGTCAGATATTCTTTCAATGGAGGTAGGACCGTCAGTTGAGGGTTTACATAACTAATATTGCTCTACAGCCAGGTCCTCCACGACTCTGACAGCTGACGCTCGTCGCTCGCTCTTTCATAACTAGCCATCTCTAGACTATCTTCTACACATAACCATTTTAGACCTGAAAACATTAACCGATACCGTAGCTTCCCGTACTAATAATAATTGTAATAAATGACCACTGTCGGACGTCGGCCTCCCGCGATGAATTCTTGCGCAGGTTTTTGAACTGAAAACTAAATTGTTTTCACCCAAATTTGGTTACACCTTTCGAAACATTCCTCTCTGGAGCTCTTTAGATAAATGCGCTAATTTTCGTAAAGAAAGCGACGCTAAATGACTGATATGTCTTAACTGTGAAAATAAGTGTTCGCAGCCTTAGGAAGTCTAGGAACGACTTTCATGTCAGAGAAATTCATGTACTCATGGAAATTCATAGCAGAGTTATGTACATTATACAATGTAATTGGATACTGCTGTGCTCCTATCAGTAGTGCCGTGATAATTTAAATACTATAAGGTTCTTTCATAAGTTCGCTATCTAACGGATGTGTATATTTGTGATTAGTGCATTCAAACACAATAGTAAAAGAAAAGATTATATAATATTTTAGATATTTATAATATTACCTTTAGAATATGTATATGTATGTATATATATATATATATATCTCTCCATTTCCCTCACTTAGTAATGCGTTTTTGCACCTACCACTTTTATGTCTGCAACACCCCCAAGGTTGACTGGCCCAGAATGCCTTAGGCATTAAGTCCGCCTGTGTAAGATATGTGCATAAAGATTTTAAATAAAATAAAATTACTGGTAATTATGTTTTTTTAAATGACTGTACAAGGATTGTTAGTATGTGTGTATCTGTGACGTTTGTTGGAGCGAGACAAGGTATACCATATCGATAAATGTAAATTTAACGAAAGAAAAACTAGAGAAGAATAATGATGCAGTTTTATATATTTTTCGCCCCAAGGAGGAACCCCTACCCATGGTTACGTAAACATTTATACAAGCATCTTTTAAAGCGATACGCATATTTTTAGATGAGATAAAATCTATGGACTCGCGACACCGTTACGAGACGCATATGTCCAATCAACGCAATATTAGCGCAACGAGATATAAAAGTACAATTGATGCGGTATTCGCGAGATATTTCAATAACTTCGAATCAAAATTGTTTATTTCCTATTTTAGTTACCATGAACCTATCGTTTATATTTTAGATTGTAATCATTTTAATGATAGTGATGATATTTATCTGTTCTGGTTTCCTTATTAGTTCAGGAGCAGCATTTGACAAATACAGAAATATGGTATTTATAGTCTATAGATAAATTATCTTATAGTGGATCACTATTAGGGCGATGGTAGCCCAGTGGACAAGACCGCGTGCCGATCTAAGTGGGGATATATACCACTACTTCGGCAGCGAGGGCAAACGTCCGAAATGAACTTACACATCTAGAATACGTGTTTAACTATGATCCATTTTGTCTGGTTCCACTATCTAAGGGTTCGAAGGTCAGATGCCAATCGCTTTAATGTACTAACCAGACTCGCCAAATGCTGGATCATGGTCGTAACCTAGGCCGAGAAGCGAGAGCTCGGGGAGAGATTTTCCAAGTCTACAGCGAAGTTTAAGCCTATTTTAATATTTGTTACCAAATTATTGACATGACATTTAACTAATAATTAAACAAAATATTAACTATTAACTAGTTCATTTATTATATTCTATTAAAACATAATACAATTTTAGTAACAAAAAGGCAAATGAACCGTCTTCAGTCCAAGACACTTGAATCCATGACTGTTGAAGCCAACATCGAATTAAATGAAGTCAACATCGAGTTTAATGACATAGGATGTAACTGTAACTGTAGGTGTCCATAGACGAAGGTTCTCACTTACCATCAGGTGACCCGCCTGTTCGTCTGACCTCTTATACAAAAAATAATCTATCTACAAACTTATCTCTAATTACCTACTTTGAATTTTCTTTAATATAATAGACATCGCTCTCGACACTCAAATCGAGAATTAAGTTCTAAAATAAAATACCCACTTTCATTTATTGGTCAATTTAAAGATTTAATCGACCGTTTTTAAACCTTATTGCACATACAAAGTAAGCCGTAGTTTTTTTCATTCGTTGAGTGTTTTTACAGAACTAAGCAAAAATGGAGTGTAATTTCACGGGTACGGTATGTGTCTGAGTTTCTTTACTCTACCATGACTGATTGAGCTTGGGATTTCATTAAAACTTTAAATAGAATAAACTTCAAGAAAAAATAAAACCCCACATTAAATTAAAAAAAAAAAATATATTTTTAGGACAGTATTTTCTTTTCTTTTCAGTTTTTTTCTTAAATTTTACTTTTTAACATTTTTAGTGAGAGGGCTCCTACTTTCCGTCACCGGCCAGTTCTAGTGACGGTTATGCGACGCTGACTTGCTTGAGCTGTTGTTTATACCCCCCCCAATCCATCTGTATAAGCAATATCACTTTACTTCTCTATCCTCTTAGCTCCTATTCTCTTATCCTCCCTTTCCTGTTAACATACCCCAAACACTTCCACGTAATTCCCGCAAGTGTCCTGATGACGGTAATAGACTTGCTATTACGTAAACGGGCCTAAATATTTACAGCAAAATGTGGGCGTTCATTACTCTTGTACCCCTTCGAGAACTGGCGTGAGTGTCTGTACCAAGACGTAAAGAATAAAAGCACGACTGTTGTTTTTTTAAATTTTTTTTTAGAAGTCATATTATAGAGATATAAATATTATTTAAACGCTTTCATCTCACCAGGTGAAGATCGCGGTATACTACGAGTCCCTATGTCCTGACAGCAAAGCGTTCATCGTCCAGCAGCTGGCGCCAGTGTGGAGGGACTTCCGAGGAGTTATCAAGGTCAAATTGGTGCCCTATGGCAAGGCCACGGTGAGTTTGTTATATTATATTCTTTCTTTTTTATACTACTTAAATAACCGTTGGTTCGTCAGGGTGACGAGAGATAGAGATACAGGGAGGGGAAAGAATAGAGGGGGATGAGAGGAAAGGAAAGAGGAGAGGGGGAGTTGGGCCTCCGCAGACCTCACTCATTTCTGGGAAATGCAACGCAAGCGTTACTTCACAACCGGTTTTCTGTGAGGCCGTGGTATCGCACCGGTCGAGCCGGCCCATTCGTGTCTAAGCATGGCTCTACCACTGTTAACTGTAAACAATTCACTGTTACGTTTGTAACTAAATTGTAATATCCGAAATGTGGGTGCTTAACACACCTCTGCCTACCCCTAAAGCGATGCAACTGAGCATATGTAGCTATCAATACTCAATAGAGATATAAATAAACACACGCAGCGTGTACTGAATGCAAACTGATTTGTTTTAATAAAACGCAGTCAAATGCTCAGAGCGTCATCACATTACAAATGCACGCTCAAATACTCAATATGTATCGTATTAATAAAACCGCTACTAATTACTATAAGATGTGAGTGAAGGTCTGATGCCACTTCGACCATTTCTGATCTTTTGTAACGCACTTTTGCATAACACGATATAAAGGATATGAGTGCAAACGAGCAGACCGGTCACCTGATGGTACGTAACTACCGCCTATGGCACCAACAACTCAAGAGCGCTGTCCAGGTTTGGGGAAGGGGATAGCGTCGTCGGTAACCTCGCTCAACGTTCACTCTCGTCTCATTTAAATAATCAAATAATTTCCTGATGTTTAGTTACTAGTTGTGGGTTTGACGAATGAGCCGTATGGTTTTTCGGTCGAGTAAAATAGGGTTAACCCGCCCCTTCCCGTAAGTGTCGTAAAATGAGACTACGAGATAAGACTGTTATATATTAGAAAGTGTATACAATACAGTCACGTTCCCTGACATCGCCAAAATATGGGCGGTCGAGACGCAATCGACTTCTTTTTCATATAAGCTGAACGAAGGCCTCCCGTGAGGAGCCCTATTTAGTATTATCATTAAAAAAATATAATGTATTTCTTTTTATTTCAGCACGACAAAGTGGCCGGAAAATGGCAGTTTAACTGTCATCATGGAGCCGATGAGTGCTACGGGAACAAAGTATGTGTTTTTTTTTTTTTTTTTGAAGACAACTCCCGCACTAGGATTAATTCCTGTGTCGCGGGGGGCTTTACAAACATTCAAACAAAGAACACCCAGACTCAGAACAACAATTTGAGGATTACACAAACTGTTGTCCCGTGCGGGGATCGAACCCACAACACTCGGCGCGGCAGTATAGTGGCGAGGTGACTACTTAAACCGCAACGCCATCCGTGCAGTCGATCGTTATTAAATGGCGGGCCTGTTGGTCTAGATGTTAGAGAACCCAATTGGATTTATTCCATGATGATAGATGGTGACAGAATGATATAACTTACACGATATATAGGTCGTGGTCTCAGCCTGTGACCTGCGTGTAATGAGTAATAACGTAATACAATATTTTTTGAATATTTGTTTGTATAAACGTCTTAATTTTTGGAAGTATCAGTCAGATTTTAATCATTATTATTGTATTAGATAAGCTTGCAATAGGCTTACTGCTTACGAGCTTACTCATTACGCTGCGACCTCTAAGAGCAGAGCAATGAAACTGCACATAAAAGTTGTACTTAAATATTCCTGTCATATATTTTATTAGATTACGTATTTTTTTCTAATATTATGATAATACCCATATCTTATATCTTTAAATGAGCAATTCTTGTATATATATATATGTATATATAATTGGAATCTCGAAATCGGCTCTAACGATTTTCATGAAATTTAACATGTAGGGGGTTTCGGGGGCGATAAATCGATCTAGCTAGGTTTCAGTCTTAGAAAACGTCGTTTTATCCGTGTTTTCAGGCAATGATAAACTGCTACAATATCATTAGTACACGAAGGTAAATTTCGCCACCATCTATAAGGTTGTAATAGGTCAGGTGGGAAATAAGGCGGTCCCGTAACCAGATTAACCCGGTCCGAGTCCTGATGATTATTTTAATTAACTTTTTTTTTCGTTGTTTACACGATTTACCAAAAAAATACCGAGCAAAGCTCGGTTATCCAGGTACTATTTATTTATTTTTATAACTCTTGGAACACAAACATACAAAAAGTTAGAACTCGTAAGGTCGAATATTGGTTGCCTGGCTGTAACGCCGCCCCAAGTATTGTACTCGTAGGTACGATTCGCAGCAGGGAGACAGACACAAAGGTTTACATTTTGTTGCTTATTCGCATAAAAATATTCAACATCCTTGCGTGATTAATGGATAACCCCTAACAGCTAAACAATCAAGTCGTTATACACCATCTACTGCTGGACGAAGGGCTTTTATATAAATTATATTATTCAAGTCGCTATATAATACAAAATAATTGCACAAATGTCTATTTTGTTATCAGATCCAGTCGTGCATCCTGAAGGCCCGCAGACTCGAGGCCACAGAGAAGATGGAGCTGGTTATCTGTCTGATGAGCCAGACCAACCCGGACAAGTCTCTAGACACGGTGAGTTACACAAAATCTTACTTATAATTTAAGTGTTCGAACTATAAGTTGGCATCTCAATCTGTGTTTTCTTAGCTCTGTCAAGCAGCACATGACATATTATTTATCGATCGATATCCAAATATTTTATTTTTTATTATTATTATTGTGCCTTTTTGTATTTTATAGTGCCTTGCCCAAGTAAACAAGATGTCGGAATCATCGAAAATCAAGAATTGTGCGTCAGGCGAGCAAGGTGACGCTCTCCTCGCGGCGTACGGCGACAAGACAGACAGCGTGAGCCGACCGCTTTCATTCGTACCAACTGTTGTTATTAATGAGGTATGGCAGCACTTGCGCATTTAAAGACATATTGTGTTATCTAACTTCTGTTGGCTCAGTTGCCACAACGAAAAAAAATAAGATATTGTGTTATCTATATTTGTGGGTTCTGATGTGAAGGTTTAATGTTTTAACAAATTATCAATGCTGCTTTACCATGCTCGTGACCGTCTCCTACGACAAAGTTTTAGACGTATATATTTAAGTATTTCATCAAAGTACTTACTCGGCGCTGGCAGAATTAGCTGACTTTTGTTAGCTCAGTTCCCACAACGAAAAAAAGAAAAAAGACATATTGAAAGCCAGCCGGCCAAATGCTGGCTTTAATTACACCTCTGTCTACCCGTTCGGGGGTACAGGTGTAAGTGTTTGTATGTATGTACATATGTTAAAAAAAGCTTTTAAATAGCTTTGGTCAAATTTTAGAACTGTTATGTTGAGCCAACAAATAATTAATTTAACTTGATTTATTTTTATTTTCTTTATCAAATGTTTTTTCGAGTGTGTTTTTTGTCAATCTCAAAGATTTTACCTTACTTAGCATGTGCCACCTTCTTCCTTGGTGTCACTGTGTACTTATAGTTTTATTCATATCAGCGCTCTCTCTTACTGCATATTAGCTCTATAGATCAATTTCACGCGTGACACCTATTACAGTTACATATATCATAATCTTTACATTTCTATCTACATTAATATTTCTTGTAGTGTCTTAAATCAAATGAAAAAAGTTTTAGTACCATCTCACAACACATGTCATTAGAAGCAGAAGGCGTTTTCAAAATCGTTAAATGTTAAAAATTATATTAATACTCACTTACTCAAACTATTATATAGAGAATCTCTTTCTTTAGTAAATAGTACTTACTGACATCCTTCATTATTGCAGGTATCTAAAACGAAATTACAGGTAACTAAATAACATTTTGAAATGAAATATTATGAAATATATTAAATTATTATGAAATATATTAAAACGAAATATTAACGTAACAAAAGCGACATTCCACGGTACATAACTACACATTCTGTTTTATATAGAACCCCGGCAATTGGTGGTACGGTGTGGTAGTTAAGGTTAGTCCGACAGTCTTCTTACTCATAAATAAATATCTTACCTGTGCTGTACAACAAGTAGACTTATTCAAAATATACGTAACTGCATTAAAAAAGCGTCACCGCCAAAGTTTATACTCTCTGTCACTTCTATAAGACGAGTCACATCACACCTCACGTATCGAAATACATCATACATGTGTAACTTTATACATAGATAGTTTTTTTATTGTACACAAACAGTAGAATACAATATTTAATTTAAGTCTGAATATTTGCTAGCTAATATTGTGTAGAAAGTGCCTTAGCGTAGTTTTGCAATCTATGTCTGGCAATCTTTCTGTGTATCTCTGTGTATGTATAATATAAAAACACATATATACATATGCTTGACAAAACAGAACTCTCCTTCTTGCGCAGTCGGGTAAACTAATCTAAGGGACGTTTACTAAATCATTATATGTTAAAAAAATCATGCGTTTATAAGCTCCTGGTATCGTTACCTTATTTGAGTAGTTTTTTTTTTTTTTTTTTTTTTTTTTTTATACTATAGGGGGACAGACGAACAGACGGCTCACCTGATGGTAAGTGACACCGCCGTCCATGGACCCTTGCAACTCAAGTGCGCTGCCCGCCTTTGAGGGTGATGAGGGATGGGGAATGCAGGGAGTGGAAAGAAGAGAGGAGGGATGAGGAGATGGTAAAAAGGAGAAAGGAGAAGAGGGGAGAGAAAAGGGGGGAGGGGGAATTGGGCCTCCGGAAACCTCACTCAATTCGGGGAAATGCAACGCAAGCGTTACTTCACAACCGGTTTTCTGTGAGGCCGTGGTATCGCACCGGTCGAGCCGGCCCATTCGTGCTTAAGCATGGCTCTACCACTGTTGAGTTTTATTTAATTCGATTTAAAAAAAATACTTTTCGCAATAAAACTCTTATCCATTCATCTCATAAAACGCATATATAATAAATAATGTATACGAAATATAATGTCTCCATTTAAAAAGACCTGCACTCCTTTCTCCAAAAACTTCGTTGGAAAATAATTTTGATCAGTTCCCAGTTTGTTGACCTGTAATGGTACGGGTAAGTACTATAAGGCTGCCATTGTATAAGTGACAGTTAGTTATACTAGTCACTAACATAAAAGAAAATTCATCTCTTGACCGCATTCAACGGAGAGGGACTCGCATCATTGATTGCCAATATTTCTGATCGGCTTGACACCTTGGCGTTGCGTAGAGACGTAGCTTCACTTGCTCCTCTATCGCTTGTATCATTACTTGTAGACTTATACTGGCCGCAGGTTTCCGCCATCGTCCTACGCGACAAAATATCCATCCCCTGGATGATTGGCACCACTGTGCGCTTCTCCAGAAGCTTTGCCTCGCATAACCAGCCTATGCAACTAATTTTCGCCTACCGTATTTCCTTCACCTTAACCTTCAAACCTTCAAGAAAAGAGCGTACTCTTACCTACAAGGCCGGTAACGCAATTGTGACTTGAGTTGCGGTTTGACGTCGGCAATCACTTATAATCAGGTGACCCGTCTGCTCGTTTGCCCCCTATCGCATGAAAAAAATGCTCAAATTCGACACACTACGTGTTTCAAAAGCATACGTGTGTTTTCGTCTTGTCACTTATGTCCACAATAAGATACTTCAAGTCAGATGGTCCTTTATTTAGAGCTAAATTTGCAATAAAGTTCTTAAATTTACATTTAACAATTAACTCAAAAGTATAAATAATATAAAGGTTGACTTAATTAAATTTATTTAACTTAAAACAAGACTAAATTCGAGTACTACCTGTTGAATTGACAATAATCTCTTTCTCTCTAAAGTTAGTTGAAATATGTACTCGTATATGTGCATTTTGTGCATCATGTGTTGTAAGATGGTGTCCAAAACTATTTACCAAAATAGTAGAATCTAGTTTTTGGTAGTTTCTCTTTTTTATGAATTGCATTTTTTTTTTCTTTTTATACAGGGGTTCTGGATATAATAAAATCGATTAATTTTATTTATTTTTTTATAGAATTTCGACCAAAAGACTCAAGACGATGCTTTCTCGGATCTAAAGAGTGTTGTCTGTCGCGTAGCTACCAACAAACCTGCCGTCTGTTAAATATAAGTGTATGTAACAATATCATTTATTGATCTAACTCATAAAGATAAAAAAGTTATGAATGTGGCAATGCGAAATCGTGTGCAGAGAAACATACCCATTGATATATTAAAAATATATTTTCCCACTGATTCTAAATTAGTTATTTGTCAGAAATAGTATATAATGTTTTCAAACTTTAGATTTTGACTTTTATAGGCCAATGTTTGATTACTCCAACATTTATTTGGCATGTAAATATAAGTTGGAAATTTGAATTTCATATACTATACATTCTACTACAACAAATTTATATAATCATCAGGGAATTGTATTTCTACAATAAGACTCGGTAGAAATTGCCATAACTGTAAATTCCGTACCAATTGGATTTTTTTTTACTGAGTAAATAAAAAGTACAAGGGCAATGACTGAAATTCTAAATCGTTTAAGTATGAAGTGAGTGTGTGTTGTATGTTAATAATTAAGATATTATTTTGTATTTTCTTTTTTGTAATAAATAAGTACTTATTTTATCGTTTTTATTTATTTTTAAATTTATTTTCTAGGCTTCATTGCACCCTAGTACTTTAACCATGCGTCGGACAAGCTACCCCTAGGCGTTGTGTAATCTCTCAAAAATCTTACTATCTCTAATAGAAAAATAAAAAATTAAAAAAAAATTGCTACAAATTTTATTTGAACAAATGTATTTCTTAACAGTAAGCTTACAATATAAGTAAACTATTTACAATAATCAATACTTAGTGCTTATACTTAATAAATTATTACAAATTATGTACAAATACCTATGTATAAATAAGCTAAGATAAAAATGTTCAGTACCTTTTTTCTTATATTAATCAACGGATTTCTTTTTTGTATAGTTTAGCACAAACATTCGAATAAATATAAAATGTATATACAAGATAAAAGCAAACAGCGGGCTTTGGCCTCTGCCTACCCTGAAAGAAGTAAGGCATGAGTGGGGAAGGATTCAAACGGTTATCTATCAGACAGTATATATACAGTCCCGCTGTGACAGGTTTACCCTCTATTAGGTAATTGGAACTAAAGTGGGGTTAGTAAAATGTAAGTGAGTGTATGTATGTACATTAATATGAAATACCAATATCTTTCTTCACAATCATAGTTACAATTCTTATATAAATATCTTTTCTACAATCACTGCGACCGGCGCTTCTTCTTAATATATATAATAATTAATATATATTTACAAAACTTATACATACACGTAAAATCTTCAACCGCCACTTACGAATAATTCAAATCTAATATAATTATATCCTCATACAAAAATTTCCTTACGCTAGCTAAAACTTGAAAAGTCAAACGCCCAAACTTGTCTCAATTGTAAGGTCACAACATTCGGGAATTCTCACTAAACTTCAATCAGTGAGAGTTCGTGATTTGACGAAATTTTATAATTCAGTGGGGTTTATTAGTATTTAGCTGTTCCAGTAACAATGAGGAGTAAAGAAAGGCTAAGTAAGCCTCAGGTAAGATCTGTAAGGACCAGGCTCTCAGTATAGGTCAGGACCTTATTACTTACGACACAGAAATAAAAATACCAAGTTTAAAAGCCAGAGAGTGCAAACAAGTTACGTATATAGCACCAGGCTGCCAGATTAGACCAAGAGAATTCTCTGAAATAGACAGGAGTGTTGTCTATATTATTTAAATGAAAGTATAAAGCCCGTTCTCATTTGCGACAAAAGGTACTAGGCCTGCAGTAAATATGTGAAAGTCTGTACTTTTCATACGAGTTAAGTAATAAAAATTACCAGGCTTCCATGACGTCATGGAGAATTCACGAATTTATTTCACGAAAATGTCTACTGTTCACGAATGTTAAAGAAAAGTACCAGGCTCCAAATAAATATATAGAGATATTATCATAACTTGTAATTTCCTATGATAAATGTAACAAGAAAGTAACTTCTCTCTTTGTCATAGAACTCTATGATCTATGATAAATAACGGGCTCCCAGTAAGCATAATGAGCAATACACAGTAATATTAGCAGCATATTACAAGTACTAGGCGCCCAGTAAAGAAAAGAGTTATCTGCAATTTTTATTACTTGATACAGGCTCTCCGTCTGTCTTTCCAAACAGGTTTTACCTCCAAAGTAAAAGTATTGTTAATATATATTTTAAAGGAACCACAGATCACACAGAAACAGATATATGTGACAGGGTCTTAAATATTTATTTATTTATTTTATTCAATTAAAATATGGTGTTTTTTTTTTCAAATATACAAAAACAGTATACAAAACCAATCTCTTGATCTATATCTCGTTTCTTGAAATCAATATTGAAAAGTACCTGAACACTAGCAATACAGAGTTGATACTTAACTTCAATTGTGATCCGATTTATAACTGCTATCCGAGTCAACGTCCACAATACTATCCTGATGTCTACTCATCCAGTGTCTCTTTAAATCTGATTTTCTCTTACTGACATAGTCACACACATCACAAGGAAAGGATTTACCGTTAGTACCACATGTTCGGACATGATTCAACACAGCCGCTTGAAGGGCTGAGCGGAAACAGCCACACTTTAAGCACTTATAACCGCGTTTAACGTTCTGAACATAATGCTTGTCTGCTTCGTGGGATTGTATGTGATATATTAGGGACACGTTATGTCTAGCACGATAGTCGCAGAGGTGGCATTTGAACTGTTTATCATCTCGATGCTTCCGTAGATGTCGTTTGAACAAAGTCTTGCTAGTCGTTGTGTAGCTGCAGACGGAACAGACTTGCAAGACTCGGTGGTGTTCCTGTATATGTGTGTTGTATTCCACGCTATTTGTTGTTGTAAAATGGCATTGTATGCAATAAAAATCGTATACTCCATTCCAAACGAAATTGTTTAAACTCTCAGGGGTGGTTTTTTTCTTTGTGGATTTCTTTTTTGATGGTTGTTTTTTGACTAGTTTGACTAAAGGCATGTCATCTTCGTCCGTTTCGTCCGATACTTCGACAGTGTCGATGTGAGGTTCTTGGATTATGACGTCATCCTCATCGCTGGAGGTCAAGAGGCTTATTGGGTCGTCTTTTCTGAAATCGACAAGAAATTTCTTAGGTTTATCTTCAAATTTTAAATTGTATAATAAATACTCGGGGCGTGTCTCAGAAGGCGTGTAGGCAGAGTCGTATTAGAGACCTCCATTTTAGCAAGCATTTTAGCATTTTAATTTTGTTAAGGGACAGGCACTGAGAATTAATGATGGGAAATTTGGGAGTATATTGAAAAGAGAAGCTACCTTTTTAAGTTTAGTAGGCAAGGCTAGGACCTGCTACGGTTTGTATTTCTTTAATTGTATAAGGGTATGCTATAAAAAAAACTTACTTATCAGGTGGTTTGACATCCTCTTGGAAGTCCCTCTCTATTTCCTCATCCTCTTCCCTCTCCGGCAACATGAGACTGTTAGGGTCTACGTCCACTTGCACACTCTCCAGCACCATTAGACAGTCCTCATTTCCTGTATTTGTTGTGTTATTGCCTGAAATTACATAATAACATACTGTAGCTTAACATTTATTTTTTATACCACGAGTGTGGCAAATAAGCATATAGTTACCATTGCCTCTGGACAATTCCTTTATAATATATCCAGGAGATAGACCAGCTGGTGACCGCGATTTTATCACCTTATTTTGTTTTGATTGCTCAAAAAGGTAAGTCCTATTTTACTCGAATGCACAAGAGGGTAACGTGTGTGGCGCAACGCCATACACATCCTTCCACTTTCCCCCTTACGCCCACGGTATTATATAAGGGACGAAGGACCGAGAGCAGGCCCTCTTTCTCCTGGCTGCAGCGCGCAAGTGTCTCCACTACCACCAGCTTGACTACAATCGAAGCCTCTCGAAACCCTCCCTGAGCCTAACTTTCGCTGCCATTTAACTCTAGTACATTGTTTGTAATGTATCTCTGTCAATAAGTTTTGCTGGCCGACCACGTTTCTAGAACAAAGTGACCACACTACTACGTTACACATTTTGCGAGTGTCTTATGTATTTTTTTTTTATTAAAAGAACTCCCGCATTATTAATAATCAACGAACACAAACAACACAGAACCTGGACAACTATTTGTTGATCACACAAATTTTTGTCCCGTGTGGGAATCGAACCCACGACCAACAGATCCGTCAATCTATGTGTGATGTTTCTCTTTCAATCCTTTTCAATGGCGCTTGATGTCGAAATGTAAGTTATTATTTGAATCCCGTAAACAACGGAATAGAAAGCTTATATCAATTTGTTATAAATATATTGTCCAGTACATATAGACCTATCATGAGACGAAAAGTCTATACAATGGTAGTTCAAGTTACAGTGGTCAATGTTATACAAACCCCTAAGCAATTACCTTTGTCAACAGAAATCTCAATAAACACTGGCGGGGCATCCCCTTTATCATCTACGAGTATAGCGCCGTCTCTCTCACTCTCCTGCGGTTTCTCTGTCTCCTGCGGTAAGAGACTGTGCGGTTTGCTGTTCTTGATCTGGTAGTTGGTTATCATCTCTTCGAAGTCCGGAGGCTGCTTCGGATCTGGTTGGACAAGATCTCTGAAATGTTTGATTGAACATTCAGTTCCTTTTCTCTATTTGTCACCTGTTTTTTTTACCCGCCTTCAAAAAAGGTGATTTAATATTATCAAAAATAAACATTATTTATATATCTATATATGTATACATATATATATATATTTAGGTAATGACATAAACATAACAGTTTTGAACCATTTTCTACTTTGTAGTCCAATTGAGTCATGTCGGGCTCCAATTATAAGAAAAATATTCTGTCCCCCCCTCATTCTAGATTATTAGTATACTAGCCATGTGGTTCTTGGTGGACTGATCATGGGTGGATAGGTCCACCCCATCTCCTGTCATCTATCAGACAGTATGTTTTTTTTTATAATTTATTTGGAATATTGTTTCCAACCCACTTTGATCCCTGGTCTTTTAAGCGGGGCGTGAAAAAGCATCTCAACAAGCATAGTGTGGGTCACCATGCTGCATTGATTACTCTTGCAATGAGGATGGTGACCACCACTCTTGGACTCCACTTTCTCTCCATCAGTCAGAGTTGTCATTATTATATATAAAATAAAATAATAGTTACACTAATACATTGCAGTTAAAGTATGATTAAATGTGCAACGAACACCGTTCTCCACAGCTTAAATAGTTATAAATTTATGAATTTCGCAGTACAAAATAATAATAATTAATTTGGACAATGTTTCTAACATTTATAACTCAATTTCTTCAACACCTCTTTTAAACATACATCAAAATTTACTCGCGTCTAAATATATCGAGTTCAGTGAAAAGCGCATTGTATTTAGTACATATACGACAAATAGTGGCGCGCAATCCAGTATTAGTTTTACACGATGATACAGTTAAAAAAGTGGCCGAAATCGCACCTCTCGATTATATACAGATCTTGTTACAAGATAACATATCTGGTACTAGCTTTTACCCGTGGCTTCGCTCGCATTAAAGTTGCTAGATTTTTAAATTTTTTGACAAAAAAACATATCCGCCATAATATTTTTTTTTTCCCTCCGGAAAAAATATTATTTTTTATTAAAAGTATCGTATGTCCTTCCTAATACCTTTGAGAATATGTGTACAAAGTTTCATGATAATCGGTTGAGTAGTTTCGGCGTGGAAGCGTAACAAACAAACTTACATTCACATTTATAATATAGACATTAGCTTCAAAAAACAGTCGTCTAGACTTCGGGCTTATTATTTTAAATTTATTAACTAAGAAGTCATATGAAGGGGAATTGTAGAACCATCTCGAAACTCAACATATTTGTTGTAATAATTGTTCCATATGACTACAGCATGCTCCAGTTATGATCTGACCAAAGTTGGATACAAGTAAATATATGTACTTGCATGCTTAAAGTCAGTTAAACTTCGCATAAAAAAGCCCTACATATCATAATCTTTATTTATAGCGTCAATATGCTGATCTACATGTAGTTGGCTATCTAGCAATACCCAAAGGTCTCGAACAGCAGATGCTTTTGACGGCACAGCACAGCAATTAGAAATATTTGATTGTAATTTATTTTTAATACAATAATTAGAAAAGCGATCTAAATCTTCCTTTAATAAGCTACAGTCAGATAAATTTTGAATTGATTCATATATTTTAATAAAATAAAAGGGCCTAAAGCTGAGCCTTGTGGCACGCCGGACGTAACAGTTACAGTGAGTGAATGTATGCAGTCATACAGTGTTCGGTTGACGGCAATTCGCTTGCCCCCTATTAGATACTTATGGGACTAAATTCTAGTTGCCAAGTATTTGGAGGGTGTGTGTGTATGTTATATATGCAAAAGTTAATGCAGAGTGTGGCAAACGACCTCATGGGAAGTCACAACCACGGTCCATGGACACCTACAACTCGAGAGTTGTAAGTGTCTTTGAGGGTGAACGGATGAGAGTTTTGGCCTCCGGTAGGCTATATAGGCTTACCTCTCAACACTTTTTCTTGATGTAACAGCACCATTCTTATTCACAACTTTACATATCTCTGTTGCTTCTCCACTCTCTTTTTTGGACTCAATTTTACTCTCTTCGACTGTTTCTCCACTTGCTATATTTGTAACTTCAACACTGTTATCCGTGGTTGAATCTGGTTTCGGTGGATCAGGATTTTCTACTATTTTTTTATCTGGCAACACCGAGTTTTCTTTTTTGTCAAGCGATGTTTCTTTTGTAGGTTGTATTTCATGAGATTTCTGTAAAAATATATATTATTCCAACACTTATAAGTAACTTTGTATATTAAGGGTTAATTTACTGAACGAGCGGGAGAAGCGGGCAAACAAGTAGACGGGTCACCTGATGGTAAGTGAAAACCATCACCTATACTCACTTGCAACACAAGACTTCAAATGCACTGCCCGCCTTTTAGGGTGATGAGTGGAGGGGATAGATAAGAGTTTTGGACTCCGATACCCTCACTCACCCGGTAAATTACAGCAAGAATTGGTTGACTACTTGTTTTTTGTGAGGCCGATGTATTACCCCCGTCATGGCGCCATACATGCCTAAATATGGCTCTCAGTCGAAATATGAGGTTGTCTTGGGGTCGATTTATTTTTTAAATTTTGAAATATTTAAAACTACCCTCAGAATATCCAGTATAACTTGAACTATCATTGTATATACTTGCCGAAACATGACATATCAATATACATACGTACTGGAGAGGCACGAAGTTTGTTGTATCCGCTTTCATGTATTTGTTCAAATTTAGACTTATTATTAAAAACTTTATGATTTACATTTTTTTATAATTGGCAAGAAACATGGTCACAGGCTGTTGAGTTCATTTTGTATAAAGTGCAACATGTTTGAACGTCAAGATTATATACGTGCTGTTATGCATGCATTATAACAAATTAATATTATTAAATTAAATAACCTTATATTTTAATTATCAAAAGAAAGATGGAACATAGAAAAAATAATATTAGGTACATGTAAAAATTATAATTAAAACAAAAATATAAAAATGCAATACAAGCAATGTCCGAATGAATAAGTCAGTCAGTCAGTGCACGTGAGAAGTGATAGAGACACGTAGCACATATTTTCTTCTATATATGTATAAACTGTAAGTAAATACGCAAAGATATACACATTTTTGGACAAAACTGCGTTCTCTTTGTGTATTTCCATACAAATAATTTAGATTTTAACAACTCACAATCTGCAGCAAAAGTGTAGGCACCACTTTCCTCTTGAGCCGCACTTTTCCTCTAACGATCTCATACTCTTCCTGGTGGAAATGCTGGCTGCAGACCACGGTTCCTATGGGGACCTTGGTACCGATATTCAACACGTCTAGCCACTTGCGACGAAGACCACGGCTAGTGGGGAACCTGAAATATACCAATCGTCCTTTTAACATACATACATACTGAAGGAGTAGACAGAAGTGTTTTAGACACCCACATATTGCCAACTAGAATTTAATCCCACTGACGAAGTAGGGGACAAGTCAAATGCCATCAACCGGGCACTTTAGGGATGACAGGTGGAAAATTGGGAGTACCTATACTTTCTACAATATCTAGAGAGCACCTTTATGTCCTTAATGTCAATGTAAGTGACAACCACCGTCCATGGACACCTGCAACTCAAGAGTCGGGGAGGGGAAAGAGGAGAGGGGAGTTGGGCCGCCGGAAAGATCACTAATTTCGGAGAAATGCAATGCATTGCCTCACAACCAGTTTTCTGTGAGGCTGTGGTATCGCTCTGAGCCGGCCATTCGTACGTAAGCATGGCTCTACCGTTGACCATGAATTAAAAGTCCAGGGTCAAAGCGATGGAATGCGATTGAATGAAGGGAATATTGCTTATACTTTTTACTTTATTTACTACAACTGAGGAGAGGAGAGCCGGCAGGTCAGAGACCTCTATCATAAATTCTTTTGATCACGCTTTTTACCTTAACTTATAAATATGTAAAAAAATAATAGAAGACAATGTTATCCAACCCCTTATTGTAGTACCGAAATATCACTTTGTATTAATATACTTTGTTCCGCCATAAATACTGTTACTATTAAAAAAGAACATAATATGACATTTGGATTTGGAATCTGTCATTTTAATATGAACATTCATTGTTTCCTAATTTATTCAAATATTTTTGTGATATTAAAATGGAGTGGGGTGATAAAGAGAACC
Organism: Tyria jacobaeae; assembly: GCA_947561695.1. Taxonomy (NCBI): domain Eukaryota; kingdom Metazoa; phylum Arthropoda; class Insecta; order Lepidoptera; family Erebidae; genus Tyria; species Tyria jacobaeae. The sequence goes on along the minus strand of OX387237.1, from coordinate 3,500,066 downwards.
GAATTGCTGTGATAGCCTTACCCAAAGTAGGTATGGAGCCCAATACAAGATTTGACACTATGAATCCGCTTGGCATTAATCGAATGTTGTGTACTGGGCTATGGATAGGTACAATGAAACCTCCTTTGTCTGTGACAGAAAAACATCTAGCCGTCCACTTAGTATTCGTATGAAAGGGGCGATCAAAGAATTCGAAGAAATCTTGTTGAACCATCGTAGAAATACTAGAACCATAACACGTATTTTAAAAGATGACTTAGGACTTGCAGCCTATAACAGACGACGTCAGTATATAACTGATAATTAAAAAAAATTATAGGGTGGTAATATCAGAACTTCTTCAACAAAGGGAAGTCACAGAAAAAAAAAAAATACTGACGAGACAATTTTATCTATTGAAAAATACTTTAAAAAGCAAAATGTCCGAGTTTATGCTCAAGGCTCTATGGAAGCTTTCCAATTAGTCAGCAGAGTACAACGTGGTCATTATCCGACTTCTGTGACGGTTTGATGGGGTGTTAGCTATCAAGGAGGGACTGAGCCATATTCTTGTAAAAAGATATCAAAACATTGGCACAAGAGTATCAAGATACGTAAGGTGGTTAAGCCATTTCATTCCATAGCCAAGAATGTTTCTTTCAGAAAGACTCAGCACCAGGTCATAAAGCTAGCTCTGATGAAGTCAGAAACGTTCGTAGCCAAGCGTGATTGGCAACGAACTTTTCTGACTTCATCAGAGCTGAAGACTGGCCATCATCTAGTCCCGATCTCAATCCGCTGGATTCTTATTGAGTCAGTTTTAAAGAGTATTGTATACTCTAAACGAAATGCTAATTTGGAATCATTAAAACAATCCATACGATTGGCAGTGAGGAACTCTCCCATGGAGAGTGTGTGTTTCTATTGATAACAGGCCTCAAGGTTTAAATGACTATATAACAACCAATGGAGATCCTGTTGAATGAGTTTCATAAATTTTTAATTCTATTACAATAATGGGAAAAATTGACAGATTACACAAATAAATGTTTTATGCAATAGGAAAAAGATACTTTTTCATGGAACAATACATTTTTGGCACGACTGGGTATAATTAGTTGGGATAACAATATACATATTTTAAGTTTTATATAATAACACAGTTGTATGTATAATTAAGTTTAGGTATTTATCTCTAGACCTTATTTTTTTATACTCTGGCGGGACAGACAACAGACCTCCGTCCATGGACACCTGCAACTCAAGAGTCGTAAGTGCGCTGCCTACCTTTGAGTCTGATGAGGGATGCAGGGAGGGGAAAAAATAGAGGAGGGATGTGGAGAGGGGGAATGAGGGGAGAGGAAAGAAGAGATGGTTTTTTTTTTATGAGATAGGGGGCAAACGAGCAGACGGGTCACCTGATGGTGAGTGACTACCGCCGTCCATGGACACCCGCAACTCAAGAGTCACAAATGCGTTGCCGGCCTTTTAGGTAAGAGTACGCTCTTTTCTTGAAGGTTTGAAGGTCGTATCGGTTCGGAAATACGGCAGGCGACAATTTGTTCCATAAGCTGGTTGTGCGTGGCAAAAAACTTCTGAAGAAGCGCACAGTGGTGGAGTACCAGTCGTCCAGGTGATGGGGATGGATATTTTGTCGCGTAGGACGATGGCGGAAACCTGCAGCCGGTATAAGTCCGAACAATTCCTCTGAACACTCCCCATGATACAAGCGATAGAGGATGCAGAGTGAAGCTACATAGAGATGAGAACAGTATTCCATGTGCGGCCGAACCTGCGCCTTATAAAGTTGCAGGCGGTGGACCGGAGTAAAATACTGTCTCGATCAGTTTAGCACACCAAGCTTCTTCGAGGCTAATATGGCCTTACTCTCTAAGTGACCGCGAAACTGGACATTGCTTGATATATCGACGCCAAGGATTCCGATACTGGCTGATGCAGTTAGGGAAGTGCTCTCAAATTGAGGTGATACAACCAATGGCATCTTTTTAGCGGTGAACGCGCAAACCTGTGTCTTCGTGGGGTTCAACTGGACTAGGTTAAGTCGACCCCAATCTGAAACTTTTGATAAAGAAGTTTCGATTTCAGACACAAGTTTGGATCGGCTTTCGATGATGTTTACCCGAGAAATGTTAGCGCGGCAGGTGTAAAGGGCATCACTCGTGCTATCGTCTGCATAGCAATGGATGCTGCTAATCTGCACCATGTCATTGATATGCAGAAGAAACAGCGTGGGTGATAGCACACAGCCTTGTGGGACACCAGAATTAACAGACTTGGAGTCGGAGCATGCACCGTCAACAACGACCTTGATGCTTCTGTCTGTAAGAAAACTGGTGAGCCAATTGCACAGTTTCTCGGGAAGCCCATAGGAAGGAAGCTTCGAAAGGAGCGCTTTGTGCCAGACCCGATCGAAGGCCTTCGCCACGTCCAAACTAACGGCCATCGCTTCCCCCTTGGTCTCGATCGCCTGTGCCCACCGGTGAGTCAAGTAAACGAGAAGATCACCAGCTGAACGACCCCGACGGAAGCCGTATTGTCGATCATTGAGAAGCTGGTGGTCTTCTAAGTACCGGAGGAGCTGGCAGTTAATAATTGGATTGGATTATCTTGGAGATGGATTCCATTATCTTGGAGAACAAGGAGGTGATGGCTATGGGTCTGTAGTTGGACAGATCCGAATGATCTCCTTTTTTAGGGATTGGGTGCACTAGAGCTGTCTTCCATGAGTTCGGGACTACACCAAGAGAATAGGAAAGCCGATAAAGGCGCGTTAAAACCGGTGCCAACTCAGGAGCACACGTCTTCAGCACGATAGGAGAGATTCTATCGGGCCCACTTGACTTAAGAACGTCGAGGGAAAGAAGCGCTTTACGCACTGCCCTTTGTGTAAACCGGACTTCCGGCATGCGTTTCGATTTCAGACACAAGTTTGGATCGGCTTTCGATGACGTTTCGGCTTCTAGAAACCTCACTCATTGCGGGGAAATGCAACGCAAGCGTTACTCCATAAAGGGTTTTCTGTGAGGCCGTGGTATCGCACCGGGCGAGCCGGCCTATGCCACAAGTCTATTTTGGGCTGCCGCCATTCTGGCACTTTTGAAAATTAGATGGGAACATTTGGAATGTATTGGCAGGGAAGGGAGGATAGAAGGTTAGAGGGCTCGGACTTCCCGGCACCAGCCAGTTCGAGTAACTGACTGACTGACTGACTGGCTTCTACTATTACCTACTCTTAATTCTCCCATCTAATTCCTAAAAGTGCCCGGAGGAAGGCAAAAGGCTTAAGATTAAATTTTAATCTGCAAAATGTGGGCGTTAATTAGCAATCTATCACTTTGGAGTGTGTGTGTATGTATGTTTATATTATTGCATGACTAGTGAATTGTAAATAAATATATTAGGTACAGTACAACTTACTCAAAGTAAACAGTGCCTTTCCGTTTTCCTTTGCAGCCTTCAACACAACATATACCCATGGTCGAATGATCTTCTATCTGAAAAAAAGAAAAAATACAATTCGAATCTGAATATTTCGTAAAAACACAAATCTTAACTAAACATTAAATAATATTACTTACTTAAATAATATATTACCGCGGAAGTACCATTCCCAGTAACGAATGGGCTGGCTCGTTCGAAGTAATACCAAGACCTCACAGAAAGCGGATTATTAAGTAATATGTGTTTCACCATGTGAGTGAGGGTACCGGAGGTCAAACTAACCTCTTTCCCCTCCCCTAATCACCCTCAAAGGCGGGAACGGCACTGGCCGAATGTCGATCTGACAGGTGCGTTCGGAAACTTGCTCAGAAACTAAATTATAATTATTTATTTTGTTAAAATTGTATCAAGTATTTATGTAAAGTAAAATGTCTATGGTATATGATATAAATTGTGCTTTTTTTATATATTTTTATTAGTAACAAGATCTCCGACAATAGCTGATGCAGGTATCTTATTTGGTCTTCAATACCGAATGTTAAATACATATTTTCTGTGGTACCTTATCAAAGATACAAATAAAATATTTATCTTTCTTTCTTTGTTTTCTTTCTTTCATTAACGACTGTTAAGTTACATTATAGTTGTACAAACTCTTTGCACCTGTCCAGAGCGTTTAGGATCAAGAACTGCAGGGATTAATAATAATACCGACTACTGTTCTTACGACTGGTTTATTGGCTAGAACATCAACAATGTGTTTACAGGTCAATATCATAATGCTAATGATGGTCTTAATAGCGTGATTCAGAATTAGGCACACCGCCATCTAGTTACAATTTTCAAACTAAATATTAAACAACATACCGAACATACAGAACTTTAAATCTTATACTTTACACAAACAATAGTTGTCCATAAACATAGAAACAGACAACAGATTAATACATAATTTCTTAAATTAAAGTAATCATAAGTACGTACCTATCCAATTTGAAACCTGGAGTCCTATTACAACTGTCCACCACATTTAATAGTTAATTATTTAACATATAGATGCAAAATTATCATCTTAATTGGAAAGAATGTGCGGCGTCCATGAAGACTGGCCGGGGGTACACCGTCCATCACAATAGTAGAAGGCCTAAGACGGTTGCATGACCTGTTCAAACTGGAGAATGGCAAGGTTGCATAAAAAGCGTCAAGGTTTGCAGGGGTCCCGGGCAATAGAACATCTTGTGATGGATTACTGTGGTTTTCGTTGGTTCGATTCTGACATACCACTTCACCGTCCGTTCACCACCATGATAACCCGTGAGGTTTCTACACGATAAAAATAACAAGACAGACGGGCACTGGGACATAGTTGGTAGTTGTTTTAATGGCCTCCTTAGTCACTGGCTTCTTTCAGCTACTGGAGTCTCAGTACCCCATGTTCTTTTTCCAATCTCTTTTTCTTCTTTCTGTTACGTCTATTACGACGGCCAGTCATAACAGAAACTAACCAAAACCAGAAGAATAAGAAGTAGAAAATGATGACGATGGGGATGATGGTGGCGGTGGTGATGATGATTTCATTATTCACTATATACACAAATTCTATTTAATATTGCCCTAATGAATACTCTAAATAATATTTTAAATGCCAAGTTAGTTTGTTTATGTATTTGTTTATTAAGTAACAAAATGCGCTTCAATTAATATACTGGCAGTGATTCACATAGCCAAAAGCTATTAAATACCTATTTATATAAGAATTCCTATAAGCCATGTGGTTCAAAGTTGAGTAAAACAGGGCCACAACGTCTCTTCCCGTGGGTACCGTCAACATCCTGCAACTTACTTCTCTTACATCATGAGCTTCCTCTACTGTCATTATACATTTCATAAAAGCACCAGTTACCAATACTAAGTTTTGACCTTTGATCGCTTCAGCCTCTTTTCAAATATATATATATTTCTTTTATGAATTTACACATAGATACATATGGTCACACCTGTATTCGCTGAATAAGTAGACAGAGCTGTATTAAGAACCCACATTTTGAAAATTATGATTTATCCCACTAATGGATTAGGGGGTAAAGTAAGTATATTGAAAGGGAAAGAACAAAGGATGTTAATGGTAAGAAAATGCCCCAGGGAGTGTTAAGCTCAAGCCACGGTCAGGGTTGCATACCTGAACTTGAACTGGCTGTTGCCGAAAAGTCCAAGCCCTCTTGCCTATTTCTATCAATATATTGGACTTGTATTTAAAGTAACTTATGGGTTATTATTTACTTGGCAAGTGTAATGATCAAATTATTGTAATTATGTAGATTCATCCACCTCCTATAGAATTTAATTGATAATATTAAATACTTTACAAAAATATTAAGCAACTGTTTGCTGATCAGTTTTATAGGCTTTTCATATATATGTTGTTCTTAATGTTGTCGAATATATGCATACACACACAAAAACAACTAATAAATAACAAAACAAACACATTTCAAAAGGAAATAAATAAGAAATTAAATATATAATTGAATTTGTTCTTTTAAATTACGTCCAGTGGCAGCCCTATTTAATAACCTAGTGTGTTCATCCAAAAAGCAGTAACTGGTATAGCCTTATTCCGAAACCTACATCGCATTTAAATCGCAATTCTTAAGTAAACCTTATTCAAACCCAACGTAAGGACTAAAATACCTTATCAAAAGTTATTATTTTCGATATCGTTTCTATATAATTTTCTGAATAACACTGCGTCGATAATTAATTCAAAGCGATTAAAATCAATAATAAGTGCATCATATTACCAAGTTAGAAGTTTCACTGCTGGTTGGTTTGTTGTTCATTTCTATCGGCATTTTACGCGCGTAAACAATAACAACAGGTTAGAATTAATAATTCTATTAATTTATGGCTTACCTGTGTTCGATCAGAGCTAAAATATACGTCGCTTTGATGTGTACTGCAATTTTAACTATTTGTTATCAATTTCACACATTTTAACAAATAAAGTTCATATTTTCCGGTCTATTTATCTAAAATTGGATCCTGGAAAAATATTTACAAGACTCGTATCTTTTTTACAGTTTTGACGTTTGATAGTAAAGGCACAAAAGCGAACAGATTAAATATTATCATTATACACCACAATCGATCGATTATATATGTGATAGTAACAGAAAATAATTAAAAAATGGTGGTATGTTACTTCTGTAATATAAATATTAATATTTCTAGTTAAATGTTTTTTTTTATATACTGGTATGGAAATATACTTGACATACATATCTGATATTCTGTGAGGCTTCTTTTCTACCTACTGTTCTATTGAACGACGAGTGACCTCTCCGGGATGGTTGAATGAATAGACAAACTCTTCAACTCTTAATTCAACGTTGAAATTCTGTTCTTCCGCTTTCAGTACAACAACTTCTGTTCTACCTCTTACATGTTGAGTACTGTTTGTCTACATGTATCGCTTTCTAATGAGCCCTGTGTTTGAACAGTTCAGTAGAGTATAAAATGTTTTTTTTATTTAGTCATACAACAGGGATGGCGGTTCTCTTCCCAGTCACTTAATGGAAAGGGATTATGAAGACCTATCAACTTTATTTTTGAACTTTCATGTATTATATTGAAAAAATATTTACTATACTTAGATTTTTTTCTTAAGTGAGCGTTTTTAAAAAAAGAGCATATGAAGAGAAATCGTTTATATATAAAAAAATGCAGTCGAAGATAGAACATCCTCCTTTTTGAAGTTAATTGTAAATAAACTAACTCCCAGAAAACTTGTTACCACTCGAACACAACAAATGTTTTCTTTTTTAACACGAGCTTAAACTTCTTTTTTATTTCTATATATTTTCTAATCAGTTCTGGAACATCGAATGCGCGATGTAGTTCAATCATCAGTAGTTACTACGTAGTACGGCTTATTTTCGATAGATGGCGAATATTGTGTATGTCTTCCCACAATCATATCTACAATAGGAGATAGTCCTTTTGAAATCATCGATCTTATTTAACTCACATAAAATTAAAATACTATTTATTACATGGTTTTTTTCATGTCGCGAACAAATCATTGATTTACTTATGTAAAGCAACGTTTTATTGGTCTATGATCTTTTTTACTATTACTTCAAGTAATTTTTAATGTATTTAATAAAATAAAGAAGTATGACTTCATAGCAAAGTCAATCTTTGCTATAAACACATTTCACTAACTCGATCCATCCAACCGTTCTGGTATACTTTGAGGTTACATAATATTATATACTAATTCATAAACGAAAACTTGTTTAAAAATTTTACTATATCCTTGCACGCAGTCGGGTTAAGAATGAGTGTACAGATTTTATATCACTAACACAGTAAATTACTGGTCTTTACCTTAGATAAAATGATTAAACTGGATCTACCACGCTAGTCTCTTCGCCTAATTCATAGTTTTCACTCAACCCATCAGCTTAGTCTTGCGACTCATTGTTGACCAAAACGTAAAAAAAAAACATTTTGTTTCTTGCTTGCTTTGAGTAATGACGGTGGATAATAAAAGTAAATCGGTTTTTTTACTTTTTTTTATACTATAGGGGGACAGATGAACAGACGAGTTATCTGATGATAAGTGAAGACCGCCATCCATAGACACGTGCACCTTAAGAGTCGTAAGTGCGCTGCCCGCTTTGAGGGTAATGAGGAATAGGGGATGCGGGGAGGGGAAAGAAGAGAGGAGGGATGAGGCAGAGGAAAGAGGAGGGGAGTAGTTGGACCTCCGGAAACCTCACTGATTTCGGGGAAATGCAAAGCAAGCATTTCACAACCAGTCTTCTGTGAGGCCATGGTATCGCACCGGTCAAGCCGGCCCATTAGTGCCTAAGCATGGCTCTACCACTGTTAATTTTTATAAGGTTAGTTATAAGAATTACACACTACATAACATATTATGACATACACTCTTGAATGTAGCATGTAAGAGGTGGGCAGAAGCTTCTCATAAAACCACATTCTGCCAACCAAAATTTAGTAACAATTACGTCATATCGGGCATTGCCGTTATCTGGGCAGTGTATGACTGTATTATACATACTGTCCCAACACGTTAGTCGCCTTTTAAGAGATGGAGTTGCTGCAGTTTCTCGTTGGCTAAGATCTCTTAACTATGAGGAAACTGAAACCTGCTGTTTGTGCCTTCATAGTCAGTTAGACATTGGAACATACTTACACACACACACTCACACATGCACACATGCACACGCGCACGCACACACAACATAAACATACACATCCACACTTATTCAATTACATTACTTATAGTAATAGTTATATACTCATTAATACAACACTTTATAAACAATTAACAATTAATTTATTCATCTCACATATAAAAACTACACTTTAACTTAACTAGGAAGGAATTACACATACACTAGCACCTAATTATCTAGAGATAGGAGAGGCTGGTTATCTGTCATACAGGCCCTGCCTAGTACAGAAGCCAGTCTCTCACATAGATTATGACTATTTTGAGTTGAGTTTAAGTTTTAATAGTAAAACTAAATTTTCTATATATCCTGTCTGATAGATAACTAATAATATTACTAAAAAAACTAAATTCTCTTTTTCATTTTACATTTTTTCCTTCTATGCTTAGCATTTATTAAACATTATTATAAGTATTTTTTAAATTTGGGAGGGCTTGTTGGTCTAATGGTTAGTGACACTGATTGCTGAACCGCAGTTTGTGAGTTAGATTCCCACATGGGACAAAAAAGTGTGTGATCCACAATCAAATTTTGATCTTTGGGAGACTACTAACTGAAAAGGTGTATATAATCAATGGCTGGATGTCCCTGTACAGCACAGGGCGAACAAACGGGTCAATCTCAGCCCATACCCCAATATGAGACTTGTGCTTATCACCTTACCCTATTTTCAGGTTCCTTTATCCTCTAAAATATTATATTCCAAAGGGTTGGCATTAACAAAAATGCTTATAAAAAAATATTTAACCCAACTGCATTATAAACTTGACTATTTTGATGATACTCACATGTCCCAATCCATTAAACCGCTAAGCTAAGCTCTAGGGAGTGATAGATAAACATACACATATAAAGTATAAAACTTAACCCTCCTTTTTGCGCAGGCGGGTAACATGACAGGAAGATAACGACGTTTAGTTATATGGGACCCAGTAAACTAGGACACTGTATGACCATAAAATCACTATGAAAACTGGCACATCTGATTCTTCATGAATATATTTTGTTCAATTAAGTCTTTCAAGGATTTCAGAATATGTTAAACAGTACTCACTTAGTAATTTTAAACAAAGACCTCTTGTGCATCTTGCTTTTGGTATGCTTCTTATAGTGCTGTTGAGATGCATACTTCTTATCACAAATCTTACACTCAACGGGCCTCTCTGTAGAATGCACTTGTAACAGATGATTTTTTAATGAAATCATAAATGAAAACTTCTTATCACACTCTGAACAACCATACTCCTTCCTATGTGTCTTTACATGGGAATACAAATCACACTTTTTTTTAAATTTCTTTTCACATTTGTCACACTGCAGTTTCCTCTCTTGGTCATGGGTTGATTCATGTCTGTGCCAGTCAGTATACTGGAGAAATTTCCTATCACATACTTTACAAGAGAATATTCTCTCATTTGTATGTATACGAGTATGGATTACCTTTTGAAGCTTTGTACTAAATCCTTTGCCGCAATAGAGACATTGATGGATCTTCACTCCCGTATGTGTTGACATATGATCATTATAATGTCTCTTATTTCTAAGTAATTTCCCACATTCAACACATTCAGTTGAAGAATTATGCTGCCGTATATGTTCTTGAAGTCTATGTGCTCCCGGTAATTCTACTGAACATATGGGGCAAGTTATTGTCCTATTGAAATGTGTTTGTACATGATTTTGAATTGAAGATCGAAAAGAGGAAATCAGGCCACATTCCGGGCATACAAATTTGTTTCTATAGGTATTACTATGTGTGAACTCGTGTATTAAAAAGTCGCAATGATCTGAAAACGCAAGTTTACACCCGTGGCATATGTATGAACGATTTTCAGCTTCATGGATGCTCTTGTGTGAAATTAATTTAGCGTTCGTCTCAAACATTTGTGAGCATAAAGAGCATTTATATTGTATGTGTTCTCTGCGCATGTGAGCACGGTGTTGCTTTATAGTGCTGAATACTTTTGCACATTCGGGTTCAGAGCATCTGTGAATTTCTGGTTTGATGACTTTGACATATTCTGGCTTTGGTAGGTCATGTATTGATGGAATTCTGTAACTGAAAGTTAAATTTACAACTTAATATCAGTCGGAAAATTTATAAATAAAAATGAACATTATACATACTATAAATAAGGCATATAATTGCTAGGGGTGGGGAGAGGGCTTGGACCTCAAGCAAGGGATACAAAGAACACCCAAACTCGGATTTTTTTGGTATGAGATAGAGTAGTTATTGATGAACTATATATACTGCTGCCCTTAGGAATAGAGTAGTGACTAAAGACAGGTGGAACTTCTAAGAACATCTATAGTTATATAAAATGTATAACTTACTCTGGCTTCTTAACATTTCTTAGTTTGTAAGTTCTGTATATTTTATCAGTCTCATCTGTAAAGGTATCAAATTCCTCTTTAATTTCGGTCACACCAAGAACTTCGAGCTTGTTTGATTTCCGCCTCTTGGGCTTCTGGTTTACATTACATATCTGTGGGTCTGATGGTTTAATACTACCGAGTATGATAACATTAGAATTGTAATGATCATCTTTCGGTTGAACCCCCACCAATTCCACATGTTCATCTCTCTCAATATCATCAAATTGCAATGAACCAACAATCTCATTTATATTTAATGGATTTCTGTCATCTTCTTGACTGTCAAGATCTGTTATGATAGTCGTATTTTGAAGATCATCAGCCATTATGGTGAGGCATGAGGATTTAAGCACTAGAAAGGTATTAAAAAATAAATTTTTAATGTACGGGTTCAATCTTCAACAAGCAAAAACCAATAAAAAAAATAAAGTTAAATGAGTCAGGTTTAGAGAAAGTATTGTTCCTCAGTCTTTGACGTAACGAACTAAAGAACAGTCTGTCGTTTCGGATAATAATTTATAGAGGCTATACTAATCGCGATGAAGTTTAAGATATGATATTGTAAAGACACACCATAACAAATTAAATAGAACAATTTTATTAGCTACAATCTATCTAAGGACCTTCATGTTAGCTATGTACCATAAAAAATATTGTGTACACATCCAAAAAACTTATTTTGGCAGGAAGTTGATCTAAGGTAAAGTATAGATTGTTATTTTTTGTTTATTAGTATACGTATTTTTGTAAAACAAGGTCTGTTTAACCAACTAATATTGTAAATATAAAATTACTTACGTACCTATCATAAAATAGTTCAAGCCTTGCGTATTATTCAATTACTAGTTGAAATGTTCAAGCGTAATTATAGTCTTTGTTGAACATTGTTAGCATAATATATAATATAAAATATTCAACTGAAAAGTGTTTTATTTATTTATTCGTCTCGTCTCTTCAGAATATTAACTTTGAAACATAGACACTAGCGAGTTTGAAACTTTGAATTGAATGAAGCACAGACTACAGATACGAATGAAGTATGAACCACAGATAATTTACTAATTGCTATGAAGGACATAAAGATCCACTTATGTTAATAGTGATGTCACCAGAATTATTCAGTCGAATTGTTCAGATTTTTAATAATATTATTTTAACAAGCCAACGTTTTAAGTAACATTTCTAACGTTTGACCATACCCGTAAATGATGTATTTATTAAGATTAAAAGCGTTATTTATTTTTAGTAAATACAGGCTTCGACAGTGAACAGTTAACATTTCGTGAGAAAATACTCATATAATTTAACCGGCTCCTACAGCAGTTAGTTTTTATGCGTAGCACAAGTTATAGTGGAAGTTATACAGGTTATTTCGAGATAAAATCGGGAGGAAGTTAATACTACAGTCGGCTTTATATATATTTTTTTTTTTAATTTAATAGGTACCATTGGAATAATTCTGATTACAGGCACATCGCACAGGCATCATGTCACTTGAAACAAATAAAAGCATCGTTATAACGTATAAAACTACTTTTATTTACAGAGATACATATTTATATTAGTATCAAAAACATTGATAATCAATATACATACATTCAGTCAACAAGTTATTATTACTTAAAACTAGTTTTAATTCATTAACAATCTGAACATAAATCACAACAGATATAGCATATTTTGCTATGTTACGATTCTTTTATTTACGTTTTATTGTTATCTTCGTGTGTATGGAGGTATTATTAATATTATCAGGTCCAAAACAAACAGCGAGCATGTTACACTCAACCGATTCAACTCAGTTGTTTTGCTGAATCGGCTGAGTTGAAATAGTTCAAAAGATAAGATTCAGCTGTCGTATTTACATCCCAACATTCAATAATGCATTGTAAGTACATACATACACTCATAACTATATCCCCAGGTAGGTAGGCAGAGGCGTCTCGAACGCCAACTCTTTGCCAACTAGAATAAAGTCCAAGTCAAACATTTTGTATTGTAAGTAGGAATGTACAATGTGACTGACAGGAAGCCTTTCTCATAGCTAAAATAGCTGTTAAATCATAACCTGGTCAAGACAAAACACATGCATTACCTCGAAGTGATGTCAACAAAAATAGGTCCCATCTGTCTTTTCCTGTGGGAGTTTTAAGAGACGACTAAAGAATCGGACTGTTACCTGCCAGACAGTACATGTACAGTTACAGAGTACCCTGATGACGGCAATATTCTTGCCCCCTATAACGTATGGGGGCTAAATTATAATTGACAAAAAGTGGCAGTTTAAAACGGTTCTGCTTACCCCTTCAGTGATACAGCCGTAAGCGTGTATAATTACGAGTATATGAAAGTTTTGAAATACATAACATAATAAGAATGTCAGTTAAAAATATAGTACAGGTCTAATGGTGTAGCATTCTATTGATTGAATATGAATTTATATAGTATGCCATTCACGCGTACATTTGTTAACAATATCTACAAGTGAATGGTCTACATTACCCAAAAACTACAACTATTTACATTTATTGCAGTAACATACTACTTAAACAGATAGATTTTATTTTATAATATAATTTTATTTACAAACTTAGGAACTACATTCCGTTAAATCCTTCTAACTTATGTTCTATAGCTTTTCTTTTTCATAAGAAATACAAACATATATACTATTATTTTTAATGTTTTTATTTCAAAATTATAATAGTTATTCTGCTCATCGGGGTGTTTCACCATTAAAACAAATCAAGTATAAAGATCGGTCTTCCAAAGTTGAGATATAAATGGTGATATTATATATAAATATTTAATTAATAAACATGTGTGACTGCAGACCAAAGTTAACACTACTTAACGGTCTGAGAATACATTTAATAATGTCAAATGTAAGCAGTAAATTCACAATACAAGACCAGAATAAAAGTCCTTGGAGCAGTGTACAACTAACAGTTTTTTTGTAAAATAAATTGTAATGAGAACAGACTTGTCAAACCTGAATAGAATAATTATTAAAGTTTTAAAGGTCCTTGGACCTACGTCACCAAGTGTACATAATATTTTTTTCTTAAAAGACTGTGGCGTGGCGTGTGATCACACAAATTTTAGAAGCTCCAGATCACCGGTCAGGGTCGCCAATCACTAGATCAATAAGCCAGTAATGTAACAAAATTAGGCACAACTCGAGGAATTTACTAGTAACCCTTAGAGAGTTCCACTATTCTGACTTGCCTGTTGGTCTAGCGGTTAGCGAGACTGCTAAACCAGAGGTCGTGGGTTCGACTCCCACCCAGGACAAACATTTGTATGATAAGCATGATCATTTGTTCTGTCTGCGTGTATAATCTATTATATGTATATATTTAGAAGTATATAAGTATGTTTATCAACTGTCTACCATAGTACAAGCTCTGCTTATTTTGGGGTCAGACGGCCATGTGTGAGATGTGTCAAGATATTATTATTATTATCTCACCTTAAGATCCCAGCAGATCAGTTTAATGGTAAATATATATTTTTTTGTCATCTGTATTACAGATATTCACAGTTTCATATCGATACGTTTTTTATTTTTTTTATATTATATAGGGGTACAGACGAGCAGACGGGTCGTGATGGTAAGTGACAATCGCTGTCCGGGGACACTTGCAATTCAAAAGCTGTAAGTGCGCTGCTCACCTTTGAGATTGATGACGGGGGAAGATGAGGCAGGGAAAGAGAGGGGGATCAGGGGAGTGGAAAGACGAATGGGGGGATGATTGGCGGGAAAAGAGGAGAGAGGGAGTTGGGACTCCTGGTCCTGGTCTTCCATCATTGTGTGAAGTGAACCTAGTAAAAGTTTTAAAACAATTTTCAGACCGAATTTCATAAACATCAACTTTAATGACTATGCTTTAAGGGTTACAATAGCATAAAACATTTTTTTAATTGTCTGTATATTCTCTATAGGCAAGATATAGTATTCCAGATATTACTTAGTTACACTTAGCAAATAAGTACTAATTGAAAGTACAAAAGCTTACTGTATGGAGACAAATGAATTTCGTCTCTCTGTGTAAGGAAATAAAGTACAGGTTTGGCTAGCGAAATAATGATTGTGTACAATGATTACAGGCATTATTTCTATTATGTCACTTAACGCAATGGGTGAGAGTTTGTTTTGCACTGACGACCCTTATTTTCATGACAGTTAATTCTTGATATAGAAATTTCTAGGTCAATAAAAGGTTGATCTTTCTGTACCCCTGACACCGTATAAGCAAAATATCTCGAAGTTAAGACGTTAAAAAGAACCTACCGAACTGACAATTTCATATATTATTATTTTCATACAAAACCTTCATACAACGGACACAATGAACACCCAGACGCGGGACAATTATTTGAAGATCACATAAATTTTGTCCCGTGTGGGAATAGAACCACACCTCCGGTTCAGCAGTCATGGCCACTAACCACTCCACCACCAGGTCCGTCAAATATTATTACTTGATTTCACATACTAAATATCAAAGTCGGTTCAGACAGACGTGAAAAGGTAACAGACAGAGTTACTTAGCATTTATGATTTGATTATATAGTAGTTATATTATACATATGAATGTGCTGCAGGTTTCGCCATCGTCCTAAGCGACAAAATATCCATCCCCATCACCTGGACGATTGGCACTCCACCACTGTGCGTTTATCGCATAAAAAAAAAAGTTTAAAGCGTAGTAAAAATAAGTAAAAAAAAAGAGTAGAATAGGGTCACCCCGTCTCTTCTCGCGGGTGTCGTAATAGAGATTGGACTGTTATCCATCAGACAGTACATAAACAGTCACACAGTGCCCTGATGACAGCTTTAAACTGGTACTAATACATTAATGAAACGAAATTATTGTTGGCATAAATGGGCGTTCGAGACGCCTCTGACTACCCCTTCCGTCATATATGTATGGTCTTCGGGGATGTAGGTATGTATTTAGTAATAACCCCCCAAACCTATACAAATCTCATCAAAATCGCCGTATACGTTTCTTCTTTTCCAACTTCTAAAACACCCTATCCTGATACCCTGAGTCCTGCACAGGCTGGCTGGGCTTGGCCTGAGCACCAGCCACGTGGTGATGATGGCGGAGATGACCTGGCCGCCGGGGGGGAGCCAGATACTCGAACATGCTCTGTGTGTGTTGCGCCAACATGTTGGCCAGGTCACATGGCATCGGGTCTGTCCAGAAGAAGTCGTGGTTCAACGCTGTATCGGCATCATACCTGTGGAAAATTGTATATACATTTTTGGGAGCTAAAGATTTTTTTTATACTATAGGGGGACAGACGAACAGACGAGTCACCTGATGGTAAATGACAACCCTGTCCATGGACACCTGCAACTCAAGAGTCGTAAGTGCGCTGCCCGCCTTTGAGTCTGATGAGGGATGGGGGATGCGGGGAGGGGAAATAAGAGAGGAGTTAGGAAAGAAGAGAGTGGCGATGGGGGGAGAGGGGGAGTTGGGCCTCCGGAAACCTCACTTATTTCGGGGAAATGCTACACAAGCGTTACTTCACAACCGGTTTTCTGTGAGGGAGGCAAACGAGCAGACGGGTCATCTAACGGTAAGTGACAACGTCGCCCGTAGTCACCACAAACTAAAGAGTTGCAAGAATGAAGTGTGGGGGGGTTGGGTCTCCGACACACTCTCTCGCTCACAAAATTACAACGTAAGCAATTCAGCATACATATATACAAATATGTTTATTATAAAAATCTCGTGTCACGGTGTTTTATGGCAATCCTCCGAAAACTCGATCGATTTTTATGACATTTTGTATTAGAACAAGTCTTAAGTATCCACAATTTATTTCTCGCTTTTTATGGCAGAATGAAGTCTGACAGATCAGCTAGTATTTATATAATTATATGTATAGTATTAATTAGTACAAGTTACTCAATTTGTTTATAGTAAACCTTTTATTAGTACACCATAGACTACGCAAATACTTTATAACTATATCAGTATCAAGGTTGTCTGTAAGAGATCGCCGTGTGTGATAAGACCGCCTATTGTGACACCTAACTGTTTGTGACATGTTTTCTGTATGTATATATATGTATAAAAGTTGTACAATACAGAATTAAATCAATAAATAAAAAATAAATATATGTGTACAAGTGTATATTATACTAGCCTGTTGACACCCCCGCAACACCCCTTGTGGGTGGAATTTCGTAAAATCCGTTCTTGGCTGACCTCTACTCCGTAAAAGGAATGTTCCTACCAAATTTCAAGTCTCTACGCCTTATGGTTCCAGAGATATCGTGATGAGTCAATATATCGGTGGAAATCTCTCATATATATATATACATATATAGATTATGAACGCATATTTATTATCTATCAAGATCTATTTATTATCTATAGAACGCATATTTATATATATATATATATATATATATATATATTTATAACTATTTAATATCTATCCATAATTTTATGGACCATAGACTAGAGAATTGTTGTCTAAATGTACGTAATCGTGTCTGTATTGTTCATGACTGTAATGGTAAACAAAAGAGAAATAAATAATATAAATAATTGCCTATTAAAAAGACGTCTACTGCCTTCGATGCGTCTTTCTAATAATATTCCGCAATACTTTCAATCATAAAAACGTTCAAACAAATCCTGATTTGCTTACAACAGGACCACAGCAGTGGTATACTCTGTCAAATAAAACGAAAATTTGAAAATCAGTCAACAATTGG
Organism: Tyria jacobaeae; assembly: GCA_947561695.1. NCBI lineage: Eukaryota > Metazoa > Arthropoda > Insecta > Lepidoptera > Erebidae > Tyria > Tyria jacobaeae. The sequence goes on along the minus strand of OX387237.1, from coordinate 3,482,243 downwards.
AGGTAAAATCGCTTAACATACATAAAAAGAAAAACATCAGTCGAACATTGAACCTCCTCCTTTTTTGAAGTCGGTTAAAAAGCTATTAAACATTTCCTCTCCTACGAGTCGGTATATACACATAACAAAGAGTACCCAAACTCGGAACAAATATGTGGACATCAAAAGTTTTTTATTTTCGTAACATAACTCTTTGGTATGGTGGCATGTAGTTTAGTGGTGTGGGTAAGTGGTCGCCTCGCCACTACGCTGCAGTGTTGTGGGTTCGATCCCTTCACATGACAACACTTTGTGGAAACCTTATTTTGTTCCGCGTCTGGGTGTACTTTGTATCCGTTGTTTGTATGTGTGTAAAGTCCTAACAAAATTGAGTACCATGACTCTTGGTCTAGTAGTGTTTACTGAACCTGTCGTGGGTTTTATTTCTACACGGAAATCATTGTAAGATGGCTGCGAATATTTGTTCTGTGTCTGAGTATTGTATTTAGTTAGTAATATATAAGTTTGTTTACCAGAAGTCTGGTTGCCATAGACAAGCTCTGCTTAGTTTAATAGAGAACAATGTCAGTCGCTACACATACTTTCTTTTTTAGTAGCTTTACATGTGTTTTATAGTACAAGGGTGTGTGGTAGTTACACAACTGCAGGAATGATTGTTATGTTGTATGAGGTTTCTTCGTCATGTCTAAACTATGGATGGATGGAGATGGTGATCTCGAACGATGGACTCTCTCTTATAACTCTTTAAACAACACTAACACACATTCAGATTTATAATATTCCTAAAGATAAAAGAAATTAATTGACATAAAATAACTCAAACACTTAGAAAAGACCTTAGAAATTGTTTCAGTCAAAATCAATTTATAAGTTCAGGAGCTATGATGCTACAGACGGACAGAGATTACCTCTTTTTCGTAGAGGGTTAATAGAATACTAACCTCTTTGCAGGATCCAGTTGTAAAAGTTTATCCAACAAATCACAACCATATGGGTCCTTCACATATGGCTTGAGACGTTCCTTGACCTTCCTTTTCTGACCCTTGGGCAGCTCCATCTTGTTATACAGATCCAGGTTTTCCACACCAGGCCACACATCTGGTGTACAGGAACCGCATAGTTGAGAGATCAGAATTAGTTGCTGTTGTTCTGTTGGGCCCTGGTAGAAAAATGGATTATTGGACTAAAAATTTTATACCATAGTGAGGTATTAGACAAGATTAGGACACCAGTAACAGCTGTGTGATTCTCCGAGGAGTTGAATAAGGTCAGCTGAATATATTTATATCCCCGAAAGGGGTTTAGTCCCACCTATACCAATAGGCCTATGTTTAGGCCTATTGCCCTCAACTGGGCACTGTATGACTATATATATACTTTTAAAAAAAGGCATCTTCCACATCAGGATCTGTGTCACGGGGGGTTTACAAACATTCAAACAATGGACACAGGGAACGCACCCAGACCGGGAACAGCTATTTGTTGAGCACTAATTTTTTTTAAACTGTGTGGGAATCAAACCCACAGCCGATTCAGCAGTCAGGATCACTAACCACTAGACCAAGACCATAAAACTATATATATATATATATATGTACTGTCTGATAGATAACCAACAACACCCATAGAAAGAGATGGTGTGGATCTATGCTTACTCCACAGCACAGTTATAATAGGCTTTATTTAGCTATAAATTATAGTTTACCTGCATTATAGGCGATCTGGTCCACATTTCTGCCATGATGCAGCCAGCACCCCACATGTCTACGGGAGGACCATAGTTACGATCTCCTACGAACCAAAAATACTTGCACTGAAATTTGCAACCCAATGATAATGAAATATTGAAATCAGTCTCAGTGGGTTAAGAAGGATAACAAATGGAGGGAGGTTACAGCAGCTGATACAAAAGATTCAGATAAATAACACTACCAAAATACTATGAACACAGCATTCATTTGAGACAAAAGTTGCCAAGACTATGTGTGATGTTGATGTGATAAGTAGAGTGATGGAATCACCATCAATGGGACTGTTTGCTTCTGTTTGGAAAAATAAAATAAAGTTTGGAGTAGTAGACATATACATATTTAATTATGGATATGAATCATGTGTTGAATGAAACAATTTATAAGATAGTTACTACCTAAACAAAATATATGTTTTATGCTGGTCCCACACACACAACCCAAGAGAGCCACAGGTGGCAGATTTTGACACCCCCAAAAATAAGTGGCCCTATCATCAGAATTTAGGAATTCAACATAAGGAGGAGGATACTGACCTAATTTAATGTGAAAGATAGTTTGTTTGTTAAACTTCAATTTTTTAACTCTTGTATTGATCATCATGAAATTTTCATATGTATAGTAAGCAAGCAATAGGACATGGGGTACATTCAATTAATGAAAAAGTACTGGTCCAGGGGGACTGGTAAAATGACTTTATTAGAGTGAAGAGAAAGAAAGTAAGGAGTTCCAAATACAGTATATCAGCCAACATATTAATGTTAAGTAAAAACATGGATTATTAGAATTGATATTAGATTATCATTTGATTTCTCTTACAAAAAAAATTTAACTAACAAACATTTAAAAGGTGGGTCTTCAAATACATATTCATAAGTACCCTTATTTCTACAAATGTAAGAGTACTGCCTAATAAAAGAGTACTTCAGTAGTCAGAATTTAGTATGGAAATGGGTGGTTATAGATCAGCACAAGGCAAATACAATACAATATTCTTTATTGTACACCACAGAAAAAAAAATATGTTAGTCACTTCATTATCTAATATTTTTAAATATTAATGTCACATCTGGCAAAGCACCCAATGAGTACAAATTGATATAAATTTTTGTTTTAACTAGACTTTTCAAATAATCGATGACATATATTATGAAATAAAGAAGTTGAATTTGAAACTGAAATTTAACATTATAGATGGTGAAAAGACCAGAAGACTGCTTTACAATATTGATTTTTGTCAGCAAAGTAAGTTTAAAGGTAAAATGTTATACATATATGTATATAGATAGGTTGTTGTATTGACTGTTTAGACTTAGTTTACTGTAATAAAAAGTCAACTCACCCAATAACAACTCTGGTGGTCGATACCACAATGTGACCACCCTATTTGTATATTTATTCACTTGCCCAGACTTTGCCACACTGAATGCTCTTGCTAGACCAAAATCAGCTAGTTTCAAGATCCCATTCTTAGTGATAAGTACATTGGCTGCCTTCATGTCTCTGTGCAAAATTTTATTGCTATGTATGTAGTATAAACCATTTAATAATTGTTGCATCACCTTTTTGATCTCTCCCAAGCTAAATTTTACGTTTACATTTGACAATAATCCCGCTAAATCGTGTTCACAAAAGTCAAAAACTAAATAGAACGTAGATCTGTATTTGTTGTGTAATGTAGCCTTTGTTCGGCAAATCTCAATCAAATTAACAACATTTTCATGCTTAAGAAGCTGTAAGATCTTGATTTCACGCAAAGCTGTGATGGGAAAGCCTTCTTTTTCATTGTCCATGAGAACTTTCTTCATAGCAACAAACTTCTTGTTGCTATTCCTTGCGCGAGCTTTAAACACTTCACCGAAGGTTCCTTGGCCAATTTTAGCAACTTTCTCGTATTTAGAAGACTCGTCGCAGAAAGGAAAGTCAAAGTCTTCTATATATTTTTCTTTTTCTCTCATATTGAGGATAGTTGAACTTGTGCTTATTACGGGTTGCGTAGCCTCCCGCGGAGCGCTAACGCTTTGCATTTTGGACGTAATTTTGACGGCTTTAGATAAACTGTCGCGTGAAATATTTTAGTTTATGTTTAATTAAAGACTCGTGGCACTTTATTTCTATACGAAAACAATACCATTATTCCTCAGCCACACTCTACAACTTATGCATTGTGCTGTCAAATGAAAGTGACAGATAACTCCAGTGTCGCCAACTGTTTGAAAACTTTCCCCCTAAAGCAATTTCAAAAACCACTAAATTCAAAACAAAACTCCCCAACGACGGACCAAGTATTTATTCATTACAATATAAATAAAGAAATAAATAAAAACAATAAATAATTAGTTAATAACAATAGTTATTTAGTATTTTTAAGTATTTTTCTTTAATTTCATCACATTATGAAATGTAATTTCAATTATTATATAATTTATGTCATTTACTTACCAGCATTTCCTTAAAATTTTTAAAAAATACAAATAAAATTTTATCCCTAAAAATATCCCCAAAAAATTTCACCCCCTAAAAAAATCCCTGTATAGATTTTTTCCCCCTAAATTTAGGGGGAAAACCCCGGAGTTGGCATCACTGGATAACTCCACAGATTCGTAAAACTATTTTAACAGATTCTGATGTTGAAAATTCAACGCAACATTCTCCACCTACTCTAGTAATGGGTAACTCGTAACATCTTGAGTGAAATCACATGTACATCCCATTCCAAGAAACCGGTTGTGAAGCAACTCACAATGCATATTCCCGAAATTAGTGAGGTTCCCGGAGGCCCAAGAGGGGTAGTATTCTCTTTCCTCTATCACCCCTCACCTGTTTCCAATCTCCTCATCCCCATCTCTTCTTTCCCATCCTCGCATCCCCATCCCTCATCACCATCAAAGGCAAGCAGCGCACTTACGACTCTTTGAGTGCAGGTGTCCATGAACGGCAATCCGTAGACAGATAACAGTACCTTCAGTTATCTGGCCATTCTCAATATATAACCTAATTAAAAAAAATAATAATAAGTATTCCATCTGTTATATCTTTGATTCTCTCGATTTGAGGGTTTGGAATTCAAGGCATCTGCCAGTTAGTGTTATATGGCACGTGACCCTGATTTGCTGGAGCTATTGCTTACACTCTAAAATCCATAAGTATAAACAATATCCCGTTCTTACCCTCCCCCTACATAATCCAGGGGGATTGATTCCCTTTTCATTTTTAAATTGTCCTACTACACTCAGTACTACATTCAGTGGACCAAATAATTAATTTGCAAAATGTGGGTTTTTAAATGCGAATCCTCTACAGGACTACACGTGTTGGCCTGAGGAGTCACCATTTGAGAGTTGAAAGTATACGATCTCAAACTAAACGGGTTGGCTCTTCTTTCCTGTGCCGATCGGTGAAAGTCTGGAATTCACTACCAGCGTACGTGTTTCCTTTCCACTTTGATCCCGGGTCTTTTAAGCGAGGCGTGAAAAAGCATCTCACTCTCAATGAGGATGATGGTGACCACCACTCTTGGACTCCACTTTGTTTTTCATCAGGCAAAGTGAAGTCACTATGGTAGGCTTATAATAAAAACAAAATCAATGCGCGCTCCGACGTTAGTGGGACTAAATTATAGTCAGTTCATTGCTTTTTCATTGTTCGGTCTGTGGCTTACCAAGACTAGTAAGTAAAAAGGCAAAGTAGGCAATAAATAAAATTAAATTTGATTTACTTCAGTTTTATAAGTGATAGATAGATGCTTAGGCACGAAATGGCCGGCTCGACCGCTGCGATACCACGGCCTCACAGGAATCCGGTTGTGAAGCACCACGTGCGTTGCGTTGCACCCCGAAATGAGTGAGGTTTCCGGATGCCCAAATACCCCTCTCCATTTTCCTCTCCTCTGACGCCCACTCATTCCCCTCCACGCATACCCTTAGGCGGGCAGCGCACTTACAACTCTCGAGTCGATTAGCAGGTGTCATTGAACGGCGGTGGCCACTTATCATCTTGTGAACCGTCTATTCATCTGTCCCCCTATAATATAAAAAAAAAAAAAACAAAAAAAACACATGTATTTTACTTTCATAGTAAATAAGTCGTGAATTAAAACAATAATTACTTAATATTACAAGTCTTATTTTATTTTACAATATTACAGTAAATAAATACAGAAGTATTGCCAGTTATTTAAATATTACTAATACTACAGTTTACATTATTCTAAATCGACACTAGGATTACTTGATTTGGATACAAGGGTAACATTTGGACATTGTACATTTTATATTTGTAAAAACTCATAGATTAGTTTTACAAAGTGCTAATTTAGAAACTAGTTTTTGATTAATGGGGTAATTTTTTAGTTACATAAGGTAACTTGGTATATAAAGACTTATGTTAAGTACACAGTTCACCACTAGCTGTTTAAAAGCAGTGGAATAAAAATGTAGTTTTGTTTTGGTGTAAAGGTTAAGGGTAAACCAAAATGTAATTGAGAAACATAAGCAAAATATCAAATTTAAGTTTACAACGGTAGCAGTATGGAAAGATTAAAGCATGTTATTGAAAATATGTAAATACAATTAAATTCGTAGTAAGTAAGCACTAACATTGGTTGCAATAATTATAACTCATGCCAGTTATTTCATATCAAAGTAAACATTACTTACCCAAGATGGTATTATCAATTAATTACGTATTAACGAGAATGTACAAATTAATGGTAATTACACTTTGTGTGTATTGTGTTATTTATTATACTTCGCTTATTCAGACAACTCCTATTCTTATTTTTATAAATGACAGTTTAGTGGAATTGTGAGTGCTGGATTTAAAATAAAAATAATAATATGGTTTCTGTGTAAAATTTTCAACACTTAATAACTGGATTTAAGTTTAAAAAACGGTATAGAAATGAGAATGGGGATATAGACATGACAAATAATTAAATCTCTAGTCTCGAAACTCTTTGATGGCTCATAGATCACCAATATGTCTTCCTGTTCTCTGTACTGTATTTTATACTGTAATATATCAATAGAGTACACTTTTTTTTATTATTATTATTTTATATTCTAAAATTGTTATATTTGGAGATATTTTGTTATTTTATTATTACAAGGGTTACCAACAACGGAATGCCTGAGTTACCACACTAAAAAAATAATTCTATAGGGTTGTCATAGAAAAAGCGATTGCAACTTTGAAGTATCATATTTAGGGAGATAGAAGTAAACTTTTAGACGTAGGAGAGCTATGCTTAGGCACTGGAATAATAAGGTCACAGGTTCACAGAGAAAAGGTTAGTAAGCAATGCTTGCGTCGTGGTTCGAGTGAGTGAGGTTAATGGAAGCGCAATTAACGTTGAAAGAGCTCATAACATCAGATTCTTGGTGGTTACAGATACCACTGACTACTTGCTATCAATTGGACAATGTTCTTCCTCTATTACAGAGGAACCTCCTTCCTCTATAACACAGACTAAGATAGTAATATATGAACTTGAGCGGTTTAAATATCTTTTTTATCTGTCAGTCTCACAAAACTCTCCAACATTAACGAAACACCTAAAAAGTGAAACAAAAAAAGATACAAAAAGAAGAAGATTTTGACTCATTAACTCCGCAAGACTAATTTCATGTGCATTTCAATCGACTTCAATAAAAGAAAATTATCAATTCAACGCGAAAGTATTTATATAATACTTTGCATAATTAGATGAGGGCTGTATAAGCTTAATGTAACTTATCAATCGTTAGTAAATAAATGCAATTTTAGTACATTTGAAACTAAACGTAATTCGAAATTTCTTCTATTTTACCCGACTGTGTAAAAAACGAGGGTGATGTTGAGACAGCTTAGATGAATTCCGACATGTCAGGTGTCATTTCAATCTTCTAAATAGTTGGAGCGACTTAAGAGTATATACCCATTACATTTCAAGGTGACTTTCGCGTAAAAAGAAAAAGCAAAATAAAGAAAGCTATTTATGCAAAGCAGTTGGGGTTTTATCATCAGCACCATCACCATCATCATATGGATGTCCACTGCTCGACGTAGGCCTCTACCAAGAAGCACCAACTATCCTGCTCTTGGGGCATCCATAAATCCGTGGCCAGCCACCTTCGTCAGGCGTATTTACACATTTTTTAAATTATTTAAAATTTTGATTTTTGATTATTGAGTACGCTGAAGCTAGTTTGTGATGGGGTTCTGTGGTCTCAAACCCTTGGGCTTTCAATATCCTCAAATATATGATTGAAGTCATTTAAAGATTTTTCTAAAAATATCACGGGTACGTTTTAGAAAAGCAACATGGCGGACGGTTAAAAGAGTCTAACATCAGACCGTTTATTATATCTGATTATTTTACGAACTTCCGATTATTCTCAAATACATTTATTTTTTCGCATACCGTTTCTATAAGAACTTATTTTTTTATTTTATGTGTTACTCTTTTAATATATTGAAGAGAAATGTATCACAAAATCATGATAAATCAACTTCTGCAAAATCTGTCAAAGGATCTGGAACCTTCTCATTTGTAGTCTTGCTTTCGCTGCCAAAAGGGAGTTTCTCTTCTTTCAAAATCTCACTCAAAATATCTTCTTCATTTTTATTATTTGTTCTAGAATCTTCCAAAAGATTTTCTTGTACGTTAGCATTTAAAGAATCGGTTGCTAAATCACTTTGAGCCACTACTAAATTTAATTTAGAATCTATGTCATTGGTTTCAAATTTAGAATCTTTGGCGACATTATTTTCACTCTTCAAATCCACGTCATTCCTCTTAAATTTAGAATCATCATTATCTTTATTTATAATGTCAAATTTAGCATCACAACCCTTAACTTTTTTATCATTACTTTTAACATTTGACACAACTTTATCTACATTTTCTTTTTGAAAATCATCATGGCTGTCAAAATCTTCAATGTCATTATAATCGCTATATTCGTCTAAATCCCTTTCAGTCTCTGTGGGAGACATTTCTGATCTACACCTAGACGGGGAAAGATTCTGTACAGCAGTTTTAGAAACGGTTTTAAAAATATCTTCTATATTGGCTTCTGTGGCAAGCTTTAAGGATTGTTCCCACCCTTGTAATATTTGTCTGTGAATATTCACTTGCCTATCAGCTAAGTCTAAAAGGAGGGATTTTATTTCAGATTGTGTTTTTGGTATCCAGTCTGAGAGTTCCGAGCGGAGAGCTTCGGAGGCTTGTTCTAATCTGTAAAGGAAAAAATATATATTGTCAGTTCTCATTTATAAATGGACCATTTTGACACTTTATTTTATGTCAATGTACAAATAATTAAAGGGGTTATATAGATACACACATTTAAAATGATTTTATTGTGTAATTAATAAGGAATGGATTATATGAAACATTTAAAACTAAAAATATGGCCACAAATAAGCATGAAAATAAGTAAAATATGCATTAAAGTTGGTAAAAAATTCAACATTAAAGTTTTAGAAAACGAAAAAAGGAAAAAGTAGGTTTTAATTTACTATCATTTTAATACTTTTTATTTCTAATTCAGCATACAATTACAGAATTATTCATACCAATATGTTCTTCTTATTTCTTTATCCCATCATATTATTCAATCCTAAAGTATCAATACCAATATGTAACATCTTTGTAGATGATAGTAATGCACTAAAACGAAAATTATTTAACATTTCTGTAAATATAAACAATCAGCAAGTAGTTTGCATTCAATCAAAATTTAGTTTTGAGGAAATTTTAAATTTTATATTATATTTTTTTTAGTTTATTGATATTGATACTTATCAATAGTGTAACCTACCGAAAGATGTAATAAATATACATAATTATAAATATAATTGCATTCGCAAATATGCAAGTGCATGTAATCCGGTCTTGAGTAATAGATATTCACATATATATATTTTAATTACACGACTGCTTAAGGCTCGTGTAAGTATGTATAGAAGTTTCTTTATCCCATCATAACTTCCAGACCCCTAAACAGATTGTAATTTGTAGTGTCGTTGGAATTTTAACAACACCCCAAGTACAACTACCTACATACGGCGTGTCCCAGAAAATTGAACACCAGTTTTAACTACTGAATATAAATATATACTATAAACAAAAAAGTTTAATAAGCTTTTATAATTCAAAAACTTCATTCTTATCGATTTTATTAATAGAAAACAAAAAATACGTAAGAGTTAAAATCTTTCTGCAAAAGTTGCACCTGCATTTATGAGAAATTAAGGTTGTAATACCTGGAATTAAAACAGTCATAACTTTTACACGGTTCTTTTTGCTACTGCATGCTAGATAATATTATTTTCAGTAGTTAAAAAATACTGTATGCTGCTATTTGGTGCCAAAAAAGAAAACAAAGTTCGGTAGAGTGGTTGCAGTTTTTAAATTGTAATAATATTTTTATCTATGTTTGTTATTTCATTTCATTCAGTGTAATTTAATATAACTAATTACTACTTACCTATTATGTACATCGTCAGTAGCATTGGTCCCTGAAACGTATGCAGCTGAAAATAATAATTTATATTATTAATGAATAAGAAAAGAAACACAACTACAAGGAATTATTTCTGTGAATATATTAATAAGCATAATTATAATCAACGGACACAACTAACACCCACACTTGGGCCAACGCACAACTATTTGTGGATAATACATTGTTTTTAATTTGGTTAAGTGCTTAACTTTTTTCTATACTATAAGTGGACAGACGATCGCACTTGGCCGGTTTATTTTAGACTTGTTTAACCTCATCACCCTCAAAGGCGGGCAGCGCACTTACGACTCTTCAGTTGCAGGTGCTCATAGACAGTGGTTGCCACATCTCCATTAGTATAAAACAGGTATTTATACAATATTGTAGCTATACTCTAAGCTGACTCACCATGTATAGCATCTCTCTGCTTGATTTTCTCAACGTGAGCGTGAGCGTAGTGCGCGAGCAGCGGCAGCACGGCGCGCTGAGCGAGCGGAGCGCGAGCAGTGGAGTGAGCACGGTGTGCGCTTAACGCTCCCAGAGCACACGCCCCCACACCAAGCGATAAGCGCCCGCGAGTACCGCTTGACCACGAGTCACAAGCGCGTTTCATACTAAACGACAAATTATTTAATATTATCCGACTGGTCAAGAAAGAGGGTTATGTTTTTGAGGTCCTTTAAATCGTTTTATACATTTCAATATAATGTTAAGAAGAAGAAAAAAAATATAATTGTTTTTTTTTTTATGCACAATATGTGACAAAGGTGGACTTAATGCCGTGGGCATTTTCTGCCAGCCGACCTTAGGGCGATGCAGAGACAAAAACAAGGTAGGTGCACAGAGGTTAAGAAGTATAGGTAGTAGTAGTATAGCAAGTAGATATATTTTTATAATAAAATATTGTATAAGTACCAGGAGTACTTTATTATATACATACTTTATTATAGTATAATATTTTCGCGTGTTCCATAGAAGGACAGATTGAACGAAAAAAGTAGAGTGTACGAAGTCGGAGCGGTGAGTGGGACAATGGAGAAGCCGGTTGTTTGAAGATCTAAGATTTAGGGTATGGTTTGTGCCTAAATATTGAAATTGTGAAGTTAGATAGGTAGGAGGACTTGGAGAGAAAAGTAAAGAATATAGGGTAGTTAATGCTCGTGTCTGTCTACGTTGGCGAATTGGCAGCCACTTCAAGTTGGAGCGGTGCTATTGTTTAATAATTTAAAAGACAACTTCAGCACTAAAAGGGGATACTGAGGCACGAGATTCTTTTCAGTCCTTCAAACAATGAACACTAAGAAGGCACAGATTGAAGACAAATATTTCTGAATCGCATATGGGAATTTAAATCCATAAATAACTATTTAGTTATTTTTGCATGTTAAGGTATATATTATTGTTAATAAAAGCTAGGTATAAGTTAGCACAGCATATAAGCGCTATGCTGTCCTAATAATTGTTTTATATAAATAAATAAACAATAACCCTCAACGCAACATTGGTAGAACCATGCTTAGCCATGAATGAGCTGAGGAGAATGAGGTTTCCGGAGGCCCAACTCCCCTCTCCTCTTTCCTCTCGCCTCACCCTCCTCTCTTTTTTCCCCTCCCCGCAACCCTCATCACCTTCAAAGGCGGGCAGCGCACTTGCAACTCTTCTGTTGCAGGTGTCCATGGACGGCGGTTGCCACTTACCATCAGGTGACCCGTATGTTCGTTTGTCCCCCTATAGTATAAAAGAAAAACGCAGAGCAGTAGCGAATCAGTGTTCAGACAGTCTTGTGCAAAATATTATGTTTATCTGTTTTCTAACTGAACTTTATACTAACTTTATTTAATGTTATGAATGCGAATGAGATTGATTTTTTATTTGAGTTTGTCTTCTTAAAGTACTGTTTTGGAGATACAGAAAAATCTAAATGTACTACTCGAGAAGATAAGGGCAAGAGATAGTTTACGGGATAGAAACTTTCAGCACCATTAGAATTTTAATAAAATAAATTTGGGACCCAGAATACATCCCTGAAGTACACCTGTTAGAAATAATGTATTTAATTATTTGAATTATAAAATTATTGTTCGTCTAGCATTCAGTCATACATTGTAATTCCAAGCAAAAACAAATATTACACAAATATGTGCAGTATTTCCCATTTCGTGGGAGTAAATTGATGATGAAAACAATCAAATGATTAACCCAAACCATTTACAATAAATTATATTACTACACATATCTTCATCCCAAAACTTACCCCATGAACTCACTACCCAGTGCGACAGTACTGTTATGTAGTTTTGTAGTCAAAGAACAGAGTGTGGTCAATTTGAGTTGTAACGACTGCAGATAGTCCGCTGCTGACGTAAACTCCGGATCTTTGACCCTGAAAAAAAATATCCCATGTTCAAAAGCAAGGCATCGAGAGGGGATCTTTGCCTGGCTTGTTGGTCTAGTGGTTAGTGACCCTGACTGCTGAGCAGGAGGTCGTTCGATTCAAACGGGACAAAAATTGTGTAATCTACAAATAATTGTTCCGGGTCTTGGTGCTATTTTTGTACGTTGTATCAATATTTGTAAAGTCCCCCGCGACACAGGAGTTATCGTCCACCATTTTACCTCACTAATTTCGGGGAGATGCAACGCAAGTGTTGCTTCACAACCGGTTTTCTGTGAGGCCGTGGTATCGCACCGGTCGAGCCGGCCCATTCGTGAGTAAACATGGTTCTACCACGTAAAAATGTGTAAACCTCAAATAATGTAGTAGTCCCATTTGGTATATAATAAAGATTTAATTCTTGTATAGTTTGATGATTTACCGAGAGAGCCATGCTTAGCCACGAATGGGTCGGCTCGACCGGATTAATACCACGGCCTTATAGAAAACCCGTAGATAAAAAATGCTAGCATTGTATTGCCAAGTGAGTGAGGGCACTGGGGGCCTAACTCCCCCTTTCCTCTTTCCCCTCTCTTTTTTCCACTCCCTTATCACCCTCAAAGGCGGACAGCGCACTTACAAATCTTGAGTTTGAGGTATCCATGGGCGGCGGTTGTCACTTACCATGACCTGTCCGTTCGTCTGTCCCCTATATAATACAAAAATTAAATAAACATAGTAGAAGTGTTTAAAATTAGGAATTTCCTCCGACATTATTATCAACGCCATTTTTGTGTGTTTCAACGCCATTCTGTTTTAAACATTATACATATCCTTCGGTAATTAACGTTTTAATTGACCGATTCCACGAGTACACGAAACTCACAAAGATACAAAATTTTCCTGATAAAACTCATTATTGTCAATTTTTTGCAGCAATATTTTTCGCAGTAAACCCGATATATATATACCTTGGTCCATTAGCAGTCTTGGTCTCTCCTGAACTGTACAGGGCACTACTTAGGCCCCACAAGTTTAATGCACTGTTCTCACTCTTAAACACCTGAAACAAACATAAATATGAATATGACCGACTTGAAAATACCCAACGGTATTTGGTTAGAGGGTTCGGAGCTCTCGACTTCAGCCAGTTCGAGTCACAGGTATGCGACCCCGTTGTCCTCAAGCTGTTAGCTTACCACAGAAACTTTTAACTCTATTCTTAATTTATGTGGGTTAAAAAGAATATTCCAGGATGTCTTTATTCTATTATAATATACGGGGGTAGACGAAAAAACAAGTCGCCTGATGTTAAGTGACAACCGCCGTCCATGGACACCTGTAACTCAAGGGTTGTAAGCGCCATGCCCGCCAATGAGGGTGATGGGAATGAACAGAGGGAGATGAGTGGAAAGGAAACTGGAGAGGGTGAGTTGGGCCCTCAGAAACCTCACTCGTTTCTGGAAAATGCAACGCTATCGTTGCTTCACAACCGATTTTCTGTGAGGCCGTGGTATAGCACCGTTCCATTCATGCCAAAGCATGGCTCTACATCTCTTAAATATTAAAACCAAAAAGTAAAGTTATACATGTAACGGTACCTTGTCTAGTTGCTCATCAGCGGTTGTCAGAAATATTCTGAAGTCTTCACTGTGCGTTAGTATCGGATGCTTGGCAACACGATCTGAAACCACACAAATAAAAACAATCAAACCAGACTGTATTATTCCTCTGTTGTATTAGAACCTGGATGAATTTTGGTAAATTGTGAAGAAGGAACTTGAAAACAAAAAGGAAAAAAACAACTGGACTCGAACCGGGGTTTTCATGTTTCGGGACCGTCCTAATACCCACCTGAGCTATTATAACGTAGTAGATGTTGGCGAAATGTACCTTGGTATTCTAATGATATTGTAGCAGTTTCTCATTGCTTGAAAACACGGATGAAACGACGTTTTCTAAAAATGCAACCTTGTTAGATCGATTTATCGCCCCCAATACCCCGATTTATCGCCCCCAAAACCTCCAGCCTACTAAATTGTATGAAAATCGTTGGATTAGACATACATATATATAAGGTACTAGATAGTCATCCTCTACACTCTATTCCTTCAGAAAACAAGCATAATGCATTTCAATCAGATATTAAAACCTCCACTAAATATTACATTGCCTCATAATGAATTTGATAAAAAATCATAAATGAAAATGGCAAAGTTCGGTTTCTTGGTTTGAATATGTAGATGCAAAATTAACTTGGAAACATCACATTGACCAACTAAACTGAAGAATAGGTAGTATGTCTTTTGCTCTGAACAAATTAGCTCAAGCTCTAAGCACTAGTGCGATCCTCACATCACGATATGGAGCATTGAATCTATGCTTTGTTCGTTCTGAAGTCGATATTCAGAAATCAATGCCCTCAAATATCCTGATAACATCCCTCAAGGTCTTTATCCTGGCAATGTATGAATGTATATATACTGTATGATAGATAACATTCCGATTTCTTTTTACGACCCCCACGGCAAGATATGGGGTGGCTTTATTCTACCCCACCGAGAACCATACGCCCCATTGTCTCTATTTAATATGTTTTAATAACTAATAATTATCATTTATTAAAGAGATGCCTTTAGACAATTGAAGAAAAGAGCGTAATCCTACCTAAAAGGCCAGCAACGCATTTTTGACTCTTGAGTTGCGGGTGTCCATGGGCGGCGGTAGTCACTTACCATCAGGTGACCCGTCTGCTCGTTTGCCCCCTATCGCATAAAAAAAAAAGACAACAAGAAAATGTTGACCTACAAAGCTATATTAAAGTACAATTACACCTTATTGCATATTGCGAGAGTCGAAATTCATTTGTATCAGATTGCGTAGAATAAAAAAAAAAATACCACTTTATTTTTTTACTAATCTTTCAAATTGAACCTTATTTCATTGTCTGAAAGTCGATATTATTTTAACTGTATATAGTGCATTTGTACTCTAGTATTATACTTAAAATACTTTTACCGTTTACCTAGAAAAGCGTTCAGGGCACACGTCCTAACAGCTACAAACGCTGGCGAGTATCTGTCGAGCTGCTGTCTCGCCGAGTGGAGGGGGGGAAGTGGGGGGGCTGCCACTAGAGGGTGAGCAGCTGATAGTCGCTTGTGAAGTAACTGTTGACAAACACACTCACGTATTACTGAAGATTTCATCAAAAACATAAGTGTGAAAAAGGGAGCGCTGTGCAATATTAAAAACATGCAAAAATTAATAAATAGGTGCCAGGTTCTGTACATTCATACATTTGTACTAGGTCTTCCGGTTAGTTTTGAGGGAACGTGTCAAGTACTTAGATATTCGATGCGGCGTGTTTTAGCTTGCACTTTAATTATTCGAAGTAACTCACTTACAGTAAACGCACGCAAGTTTTTAGTGTGATTAAATATGTTTTATCAGAATTAACGATGCAAAATCGAGTAACCATTTGTGATTCACTACTGTCTCCTCCCTCGTCTTTGTTTTATTTTGTTTAAAAAACAAAGTTCTTGTTGAAAAACCTTTTCATATATAGTAATAGACAGAATAAATCAATCTTGATGAAATTCTGGACAGAAATATCCAGGACTATAGAACAAAGACTTATTATCATAGAGAAAATAAACCTATGACATACAAAATAGATGATTAAAACATATGACTATGAACTACACAATTAATAATCATACTAACTTTAAAATGATTATACCGCCTCCGTACATGGGGTGGGCTAGGCCATCTTGCGCACACGCATCTAACGCGATATGTCACATATGTCTCTAACGTCGATAGCTGCTTCATTGGAGCATCCACCTGCAAATAAATTAATTAAATGTAATCAACACATACTCGACCTGTTATCTATCAGACAGTATATATAAAATCATGCAGTGCCCGGATGATGGCAAACAGCTGGTTCTCTATTACGTACGTGGTACTAATTTATAATATGTTGGGCGTCATCAAACACCTTTTGGGGCGTTTGATGACGTCAGTAAATAAGCCGTTCTTTTTTATGTTATAGGGGGAAAATGAGCAGACGGGTTGATGATAAGAAAGACTATTTATTTAAATATACGGATGTCATCGTGACGTCCTGTACCGTCGCGGCTGGACGACTTACTCCTTGAGACAGGTCTCCTGTCGAGACCGAAACTAGTCGGGCATCCTCAAAATGCACACATAAATAGCATCCTCAAAATGCACACATAAATAGAACTGTATATTTAAATAAATATGAATGTAATTCACAAGTAAGAGTATAGCTATGCTTATGACTCCAGAATATATATATATACAGTCGTGGTCAACTAATTAAGGACATTCAAGATAGTGGACAGCAATAACCGGCTATGTACATATAAATATAAAACCCTGTTGATTTCTCAGTAACTATTATTTGCATAATTTGATCCGATTATTATACTATAAATGGCTGTAAATAAAAGATTAAATAAATATAAAAAAGTGTTTAATATCAAAGGTTAACCATGTATTCAATTTAAGGTACAATTCTGTAGCTGGACATTTAATTAAGAACAGTAAAGTAAAATGGAAAATAGAGTTAAACAGAACTAATAATCTGCAGTATTTTAATTTCTTTAACAACTTCATTTTATTACGGGTAAAATCAGTACCCAGTAGCAAAACCTTTGTTAGTAATTACCGCTTGACACCGATGTGGCATAGACATTATCAGTTTCTGACATATTTCAACAGGAATGTTTGCCCATGCCTCACAAAAAGCTTCATTAAGTTCATCTAAAGTTGTGGTACGATAAATGGCAACTTTTTTCTTAATTTCGTGCCAAAGGTGCTCGATTGAGTTGAGGTCGGGGCTATTTGCTGGCCAATCTAGCACTGATACCGACTGTCTGTTAAGAAACGACTTGACTGAACGGGCTGTATGTTTTGGGTCGTTATCATGCTGAAAAGTCCATATAATAGGAAGATGTTCCTCAGCATAGGTTAAGCATAGTTTCTTCTAATATTGCCTTGTATTGATGTTGGTCTAAGTTACCCTGAACTTTCCTCACAGGTCCCACTCCACGTCCCGAAAATGATCCCCACATTTTAATGTTTCCTCCGCCATGTTTCACCTGCTTTTTTGTGAATCTTGGATTCATTTCCGCTTTTACAGGACGCCGTACGTATTGCCTTCCATCTGAAGAAATCAAATTAACCTTGGTCTCGTCAGAGAATAATACATGTTGCCATTGGTCGTAGGTCCAATGTCCATATTTACGTGCAAACGCCAAACGTGCATTTCTATGCTCTTTCTTTAACAACGGTACTTTGCGAGCCACTCTTCCGAACAACCCTGCTTCTACCAGACGTCGTCGAACTGTCCTCGCTGATACACTGACTCTTTCGTCTGCCCCAAACACTTCATGTTTAATTAAAATAGAGCCTAGAAACGGATCTTTCTTAGCTAACCTGGTTATCATTCTATCTTCTTGCGGAGTTGTTTTTCTCGATCTTATTTTTCTGGGCACATTTAAAGTTGTGTTATTGCGCCTGAAATGTTGCACTGCATTGCATATCATAGTTTTTGAACAATTTAAATATCCTGCTATCCTTCGGTATGACCAACCACGCTCGACAAACTTCATGATAATTTTTCGTAGTGTTGCATCGCAACTTTTATTTTTGCCCATTGTTCTTCAAAATAACTCTCAAAACTTGAAATTACAAATCTAGATTGCCGCCAAAACTACCACAAAGAATAGGAGAAGAAAGAAAATAATAATTGAGATTCAGATTTTGAAACTAGAACGCAATATCTCAGTGTCCCTAATTAAATGGCCAGCCAGCATTCTTTGAACAAATAGCACTGTGATCATCTATCAGCTATACTGTAAAGAGGTTTAATGTTTAAGAAGTTGTTATTGTTTGTATAATTAGGCACATAAATGACTAATTATACTTACATGTAAAAGATGTGGAATATTGTTTAGACTCGTTGGAAAATAAAAAATAAATTCACAATTTGGATTAACTAGAGTGTCCCTAATTAGTTGACCAGGACTGTATATCTATGAAGAACCACACTATATAATTAATAAAATGATAAAATATAGAATAAAGTTGATTATAATTTTATTTAAAAGTTAACTGTCACAGAATACAATTTACCTTGACAGCAATATCATATCCATGCTCCATCATGAGTGGTACTCCCTCATGGGTATCATCTGTAACCGTAGTGGCCTCTGTGTCCTCATTGTCAGCATCATTAAGCTCCAATACCGCTGAACTACTTTCACTTGCCATTTTGCTAGCTATAAGACAAGATAATAGGACACTTTGTTATGGGCATAAGAGACACAATATCAACGGCTAGTAAGTAAGAAAGTAGCAAAGAAATGTGATCTATGACACAGTACAAAGTATAAGGATCAAGATTTTATCACCAGCTGAAATTATAAGGATACAGAATCACTCTTAAAAACTATAATCTGACAGATCACTTAAGGGGCAATTCTGGTCTAGATTTTTTTTGCATTTTTTCAAATAGACCCTTAAGAATATGTCCTTAAATGGATTTTTCAAAATTCTAATTATTTTCGGAGATACAGTGGATTTTGTGACGTAGCATCTAAGCCAGCCGATCGGAGCAAGCACACAATAAACTGTAGAGGTTGCCGGACGACGTGAGGACTTGTTCTTTCCAAGAATTACCTTAGCAGAAAGAACTTCGCAGAACATCGAGTATGAAGAAGAAGAAGGCCGAATGTATGGATTTGGGATTGATTAACCATAAGTGAGTATTAAATATTATTATCCGATAATTTCTACTAGAATTGTTTCTCAAACTTCAAACAACACTCGAAACTACTTTTTTGAAGTGGTTGACATGATATCACAAGTTCTGCACAACCGATTTCTTTGAAATCAGGTGGAAATCTTCTTTATATATCTCTCTATCGCTCTGTCTTGGATTAAAAAAAAAAACAATTTGAAGTATTTTTTAGAAATTAGAAAAGGTCAAAAAAAGGGGTAAAAATAAATTATATTTCATGTTGACGCCATTTTATAAATCTTTTTTTTTGCTAATGTCAAAGCGATAGCGACGTCACACAGAGATTGAGAATTTTTATTTTTTTTATTATAGATACACTACAAGGGCTGGAATCATGTCAACCAACCATGACCCCACCTCACCGACCTGTAATTTGTTCAATTTCAGTATTTTTCTTTATCTTGATATTCTTGAAATGTCAATAAACAACACATGAAAAAATGGATACTAAAAATGTTTTTCATTTTTTTTTATGTTAGTTTGAAAAATACCTAAAATTTAGACTTCTAGACCAGAATACCCCCTTAATACTCACACAAGACACACAAACACATATTTACGCACACATACTCTCAGACACCTACATACAAGTAAGAACAGTGTGTTATATTTGAATATTATATTATTACTTACAAAAAAAAGTTATCATGTTTCGCTGGTGGCTTTTCTTTCTTATTTTACAGACATAAGCACACATAACTTCACACTTTTTTATGGATAGAGGGCCCTTAGGGGTAGGGAGAGACAAAAGCCTGCCATTTGCATCTATCCTTACATAACGCATGAGCTTCAGGGCACATCAGAAGTACCCGGAACTGGCACTTATATAGAAGCTCTAATGACAACAGAGGAAGCTTGTAATGTATGTAGAAATATAAATTATTTAAGAGAGGAAATGTAAGGCAATATTTATAGAACCAAGAGACATGATAACTAATGTACTTTTAAATATACAGTGAAAACATTATTGTAAACCATACAAGAGAAGTTTACAATACCTTACTAGCTACCCTAATACTTCTAAGAATCATAATAATATTGAAACACAGATCTATATTCAATATTTAGATTAATATTCAATTTAAAAAAATCCCCTTTACTTTAAACGACAGAATGAACCATCAACTCCGATCTGTTTGAGTAGTCTAAATAAATAAATTAGCATTCGCGATATTTTCCAGCAACACAAATTTACAGTATATACGTACATGGCCATTGTTATCTTGAAAATTACACTGACATTATTTTATTATATAGAAAATTAACACTTTTCACGCTTGTCACAAATTTACACAAATTTCTTTGTTTATTTATTTTTATACCTGATGAAATATATATAATGATGAGGGGCGTTCTCTTTGTAGATTAACCTTGTTACGAGAATGTATATCCGCGCAAGCTTACGTCACTTGCACGGCAAAGGCTTCCCTGATAACATAATCACTGTTTAACTATCAAAACACCGGGAAAACATCACAAAACTATATGCCCTATTTACATCAAAATCGATCGATAATGACGTCTCATATATTTTTTGAATATAACTTAAAACTCTTTTCTTGTCAACATAGTTTTAGACTAAATCAACAATTTCGTTCATAGTTACCTTTTCAAACCATAAAATATGTTTATTTTACAATAGTTTTAATAAAAACATAATTATAAAGAATTTGCAAATGACAGTCAACAAAATGACGTTCCATTTATGGCACGTAGCGTTTCGGATGATGTGTCGTATTTTCTCTTATGACGAAAATGATGTCACGGTTCTTGCGTTAAATGGAAAGTAAAACATTGCATTCGCGATATCTTTATAGACATTAAACCAGGGCTAGAACAAATATTATTGTTATTGCTTATTTATAAATACAATATAATATTCTTATTTGGATACTTATTTTGGGGTTAATTCTAATGTATTAGATGTTTATATTCCTTTCGGTGGCATAACATTATCCAGGTTTTTAAAGATGGACTGATGATAACGATTTCTCAATGACTTCTGTTGAATTACTATTATTCTTATTGTTAGTAACCTTAAGCTGACTTCTGAAACAGAAGCAGTTGTTGGTATTATTCCTATCCAGGCAAGTAATTAAAGACAAATAATTGGGTGATGAGAGATCATTTGTTTATAGTGTAATTTATCTATAATATGTACACAAAGTAAAGATATTAGGTAGAAATTTTGATTTTGTTGCTATGTGACTCGATTAGTAATGTAGTTAGGTCGGATGTCGGTTTTGTCGATATGCATATTTTTAAACGTAAAATCATGTCAACCAGGCACTGCATGACTGTACTACATACTGAATTATAGATAATAGTCTCATCCCTGAGTTGCTTTTTACAACACCACCGGGAAGAGATGGGTGGCTCTATTCTACTCCACCGTGAACCACAAGGCATGTGTATTGAGGTAAACAATAAAAACACATCACTTTCTCCTGGTGTGCCCATCACGAGTAGAGTTGTGTAGTCTGTGTGTTACCTCTAAAGCTTCTATGGTCAACTATGGAAGAGGAACCATCGCGTGTGTGAGTTACAAATAATTTATAAAATATATTTTACATCGTTCTCCAAACCACTGCGTATTTATTTAACGTCTGTTTACACACATTATATGGCTTTGAACATGAATCTTTAGCTTTTACCATTGAAAATATATATCTCAGTCTAGTCCCAGAGAAATGATAGTGTTCATCACACTACTTTTAGTCCTGGGTGGGAATTGAACCCACAAACCCTGACTCGCAGTCAGGATCACTTAACACTAAAACAACAGGTCGACACTTAGACGTATTGCATTTTTGTTAATTCCTGTCAATTGATTACTACACTTTTGAATTTCTTTATGAAAAAAAAACACTTTTTACACATTTTATTCTTATATCTGGTCTCGCGCAAAGCGTATGGGTTGTGATCCTAGCGGGGAGGGTCAGCTACCCCAAAAGCTGATCCCGAAACATGTATTCAATTAATTTGACATCCTCACATTTTTAAGGTTACCCCCTCTGGTATCCTAAAAGGTGTTGGTGTCAATATTATTGACAATGTTTTAAAATGTTCTGCAGCACTCAGGGAGTAGCAATAGATAACGAAGTAGGACGCATATATCGAATTTATTTCTAAAGTCACAGATATCATCAGTTGTTATAAATCTTGCATTATCTGAAACCCTAAAAGATGACGCAATTACAATTATAGAAACTTATTCAAGGAAATGCATTATAGAGATTACAGAACGCTTTATACCGATGGATCGGTTTTGAATGGAAGATCGGGTTGCGCGATTGTGTAGAATAATAACTGTCTCCGATATAGACTTCGTAATTACCAACCTATTTTCGATTCAAAATCATGTCGACTGGCTGTACTAAATAATCAAAAAACGCACCCATTATTAGAGAAATAAAGCAATCAAATTTATTCTCTTGAATTAATTTGAATCTCAAGTCATGAGGGCGTTATTTGTAATTAAAAAGCCGACGAATAAGAATAAAAAAATGATACAATTTAAGAAGTAAACATTTCAATAAAAACTAGTCCACATGAATTAAATAAATATTTTAAGCATGAAATAAATTACGTTTTTTTTTTTTTTTTTTTTTCGTGTGGAAACCCCCACGGGTCATCACCTCACCAGAGCTGACGGTGAGGTGGTATGTCGGACTCGAACCGACTAAAACCACACGGTGTTCCGTCATGAGAGCGTCTATTGCTAGGGACCCGGGATACCCTCGAAGGAAACATCCGGGAACCCCAGCAGACCTTGGCCACCTGCAAGGTAGCAGGCGACCACACTTTGGCATATGGGGGCCTTACGCCCCCCACATCAAATAGGCGCGCGTGGAACACGTACGTCACGCCACCGTCTCAGGCCTGCTTCTGCTGGGGTAACGGTCAGCCCAGCCCGATACCCCCAGGCCAGCGCTTATGGAGGTCGGAGATCAGTATTTGCTCTCCGACGTCTGGTGCGTCTTCTGCGGGATGGGAGAGTACTTGTCCTCTCCCTTTCCCGTTCCGCCGCCTCTTTGGCCAACATCACCTCCTCGCAAAACGAGGCGGCAGCATCCCATGCACTCTCACTTTGGACCATGGACAGAACCATGGCCTCTAGCGAGAGGCTTCCCACACCAATAGCCATCACGAGGTCGTGTCGCTGTTGCGCCCACGCTGAGCACTCCGCTAGGGTGTGGAGTGCAGTATCCTCGTGACAGCCTCCGCAGTGGTGGCACGCAGACGTTGGCTCCCGGCCTATGCGACACAGGTACTTACCGAAACAGCCGTGACCGGTGAGCACCTGTGTCAGCCGGTAGGAGAGGCTGCCATGTTGCCTCTCCAGCCAATCCTCCAGAATGGGTCTTATCGCCACAATTGTGGCGTGCCCTGCCCTTGGTCGCTCAAGCCGTTCCTTCCACTCACTCACTAGGACCTGGTAGAGCTGGGACCGTTGCGCTTCGATTTCCCGAGGCGCGGGTCTCAGGTTTCGCTCCAACGCTTCCTTGCGCCACAGGTAAAATGCCGCAAGGACTTTGGCATCCAGGTCCCAGGGGGCAGAACCGGCTAAGAGACTCGCTGCTTCGAAGGATATCGTGCGGTATCCTCTTATGACTCTAACGGCCATCGCCCGCTGCGGTCGCCGCAGTAATGAAATAAATTACGTTGGGATTCTGAGTGGAAACATAATAACATAAATATTTTGCATCTTTTCTTTCTTTCTTTTTTCGTCAAATTACCATCTTAATTTTGCTTCTAAGAAAGTCCAAGTTACAATAACAAGACTTCGCATTGGACAATATAACATATAACTCACATTCATTTCAAAACGAAAAATAATATTAATAAGTGCAAAGCGGCCAGGACTTGACTGTTTCACTTCACATGTTTTGGAATGTTGTGTATCTTATAGATAAAATCAAAAGATCAAAATCGTTTATTTCAACTGAACCAATCATAGGTATTTTTGAATTGTCAAGAGAGGAAGTCAGTCAGACTAAGGCTGTCACGAAGCTAGTTGCCTGTTCCAATACGTAGATCCTATGAAGAAGAACAAGCAAGAAACTCCAAGCACACTCGTTTTCAAATATTTTACATAAGTTTTTGTAACATAAGTGTACATAACATAAGGTATGTGAGAACAATGCTATATAAGATTTAAAAATAAAGTTTATTACTATTCCAAGTAATAGCAGTCCGAAGATGATCAGACCCGATCAACGGCACTCGTTCACGAGCATTGCGCATGCGCCAGCCATCATCCATCTCAACCATATCAAAGAGAGCCGAATGACCCGACACATAAGCCACTCACGTCCATATCGTATAATAATCATTGAAAACATCAACAACTGAATACGTGTCCAATAATAAAGCAGGCAGCAAGTTGCCAATATGAAAGAAATATTTGTAATATTCCTGATAATTTGAGAGATTAAGTCAAGATGGATATGTTAAATGATGTTCCTAAAGGTAATTATTGTATACAAATTAGTTTATGTACCCTCAGTGGTCGTTAATTACCTTTGATGGTAATATGTGCCGTTAAATAAAATAGAAAAAATAACTTTTTTTTTTTTTTTTATATAAGCCTACCATAGTGACTCCACTTTTCCTGATGGAAAGCAATAGGTGGAGTCAAAGAGTGGTGGTCACCATCCTCATTGCATGTCTAGTCAATGCAGCATGGTGACCCACACTATGGCGGCCTGGTGAGATGCTTTTTCACACCCCGCTTAAAAGACCCGGGATCAAAGTGGGAAGGAAACACGTGCGCCGGTAGAGAATACCAGGCTTTTACCGATCGGCACAAGAAAGAAGAGCCAAACCGTTTAGTTCGGGTACGTATATTTTCGACGCACAAACGGTGACACCTCAGGCCAGCACGTGTAGTCCTGTAGAGGAAGGGAGAAGGTGGGACCAATTGGAAGAGCTCATCAGAACACTCCCCGTGATGTAGGCGATAGAGGACTGCCATAGAGGCGACATCTCTTCGCAACTGCAGAGGCTCAAGAGATTGGGTGATCTCAGGACAGTCGATAATGCCGACTGCGCGCCGCTGCAACCTATCCAGAGCGTCAAGCAAATACTGCGCATAGCCGTCCCAGAGATGAGAGCAGTACTCCATGCAGGAGCGAACCTGGGTATTGTACAAAAGACACAGTTGCTCGGGCGAGAAGAACCGTCTCACCTTGTTCAAAACGCCGAGCTTTCGCGAGGCCGCCTTAGTGACACTCTCGATGTAATCGCGCGGATTGAGATCCCGGCAAATATCCATACCCAGAATACTAAGCCTATCCTGCAGAGGCAGTTGAGTGCTCTGAAGAGTAGGAAGGGGAAGGAATGGAGACTTTTTGGTAGAGAACACACACGCTTGTGTTTTCTTGGCGCTGAACTCGACCAGATTCTCACAGCCCCATTGGGAAATGCGGCTCAAGACCCGGTCGAGCTCAGCGACAAGCTCCTGTCGTTTTTCCTCAACGTCTGCCAGCTTGGCAGTAGGATGTCCGAAATATCGCCCGTGCACTGTGCTGTCGTCTGCATAACAATGTATATTGCCAAGGGCCAACATGTCATTGATATGCAGAAGAAACAGCGTAGGCGATAGGACGGAGCCCTGAGGTACACCAACGCTTACCTTGTGGAAATATGAAACCGCGCCGTCGCAGAGAACCCTAATGCAGCGCTTATGGAGGAAGGCAGCAACCCAGTTGCAGAGTTTAGGTGGCAGACCAAATGCAGGAAGTTTGGAGAGAAGCGAGCGGTGCCAGACCCTATCGAAGGCCTTGGCAATGTCGAGGCTGATGGCCAAGGACTCCCCATGCCTATCCATAGCCTCACCCCAAAGGTGTGTGACGTACGCTAGAAGATCACCCGTGGATCGGTTCGGCCTAAAACCATATTGCAGATCATTTAACAAGGAGTGATCCTCTAGGTGGCGGATTAGTTGAGTGTTGATGATCCGCTCGAACACCTTACAGAGTATGGAAGTGACGGCTATAGGTCGGTAATTGGCTGGATCGGAGCGGTCGCCTTTTTTGGGAATGGGTTGAACAGTCGCTTCTCTCCAGGCCTCCGGAACAATTCCTGAGGAATAGGATAGGCGATACAAGCGCGTTAGTACGGGAGACAACTCAGGTGCACAATTCTTAAGAACCACCGCCAGAATACCATCGGGTCCACTGGCTTTCCGGACATCGAGTGACCGAAGCTCCGCACGGACATCCTTCTGCCGGATGCGAATATCCCGCATTGCGGAGTCGCAGGACGCAATGGTGGGCGTGTGCGCGCAACGGTCATCGATTCGGGAGTTAGCCGCAAACAGGTCAGCTAGTAGATTCGCTTTATCTTGCGGCTCGTGGGCCAGTGATCCGTCAGGGTAGTTCAACGGCGGCAGCGAAGGTTGGCAATAGTTGAACTGCACGGCTTTGGCCAATCGCCAAAACTTACGGCTACCCGTAGGGTACGCGACGAGTTCTTGACCAAACCGTGCAATGCGCTGGGCATCTGCTCTGATGTAAGCCCTCTTGCATTCCCTAGTGGCTCTGTTTAGTGCTGCTTTTAGGCGATCAATGTCTGGGTCACAATGTGCACGGGCCCTGATCCATGCGCGGTAGGCCGACTGCTTTTAAGCAACGGCCCGGATGCACTCGCGATTGAACCAGGGACGGGTCTTCGTGCTGGCGACTTCACTGTAGGGGATATAATACTCCATACCGACAGTGATTTCGTCAGTCACGGCAGACTCACTTTGCGACAGATCCCTGTCTTTAAAGCAGCGTTGAGCCCACGGGATGGATGCAAAATATTCCCGCATTCCATCCCAGTCTGCTGACGAGTAGTGCCATAACCGCCGCCTTGTTACCACAGGTCGTGGAGGCGTAACAAGAGGCACTGAGGTCGACACCAGGCAGTGGTCGGAGGATCCTAGAGGGGCGAGAACCGATACGCTGTACTGCGCTGGGTGATTCGTCAGCAGAAGGTCCAGCAAAGAGGGCGCTTGACCCGTTATGTCTGGTATCCTGGTGGGCTGGAGTACCAGTTGGGTAAGGTCATGCGTGAGAGCAAATGCGTGGGCAGTTCGACCAGCGTGGTCAGTTTTGAAAGATCCCAGCCAGGACTCATGGTGGGCGTTAAAATCTCCCAAAAACACCATTTCAGCGGTCGGAAACTGCTCCTGCGCTTTATCCGCTGCTTGACTCAGGTGGTCAAAGAGTAGAGTTGTCTCGGAGTCTCCGGAATGGGAGCGATAGAGGCACACGTAAATCCGGCTCGTAGAGCCAAAATCCAATGCAGACGGCGACAACAAACATCCGCCCTGATGAAAAGGCACACTCCAGCCCTTGCGAGGAAACACTCCTCGAGCACGTAGCCGGGATAGTGGAGATATGCCGTGTCGGCAGGGCGGCGTA
This sequence comes from Tyria jacobaeae, assembly GCA_947561695.1. Classification (NCBI taxonomy): domain Eukaryota; kingdom Metazoa; phylum Arthropoda; class Insecta; order Lepidoptera; family Erebidae; genus Tyria; species Tyria jacobaeae. The sequence continues at coordinate 3,454,386 of OX387237.1, read as the reverse complement.
TTTGTGTCTCCGTAAGAAAAAGCATGGCCGGCCGAGCCGTCTCGAGGTGTTGGTGTACGGCGCTGAGGTTTGCATGGAGTCCACGTATGTTAGTGAACTCCACCTCAAAAAGCGGGTTGGTGGGAGAGGAGGATGCCGCTGTAAGACCACTTTTCTTTTTTTGTGCTGCCATGATAGAAGAGGAAGGGGGCGTAAAAGGCATGACAGTAATCGTGGCAATGTAAACTGAGACTGAAAATGCTGTGTCATCATGTATCTCCCGGAAGTGGTCGCCGGGTCCCACCAACCGGCACGACGAGCCACTCCGTGGATTATGCGCGACCTGACGGGGCAGCCTCCCAGGGTGGTTAGCCGTGGTTGGCCCCTCTCTATGCCGCGGGCGGCCAGTGGCACCACCGTTTCTACGGGTCTCCCTGGCCGACGGTTCGATCCACGCCACCCTCACAATGACTCTACAGCACTCCACTGCTCACACACATACCACGATAACTGTCACCCCTGCATCGATGGGCCTCCGGTCTCTCACTCACCAGCGAAAGGCGACACCACGAATTTTGTCACTTTAGGCTGGTTTTCTGTGAGAGGGTAGTACTGCCCCGGTCGAGCCGGGCCATTCCTGCTGAATAAATCAGCGTGGCTCTACTACCTATTAAACTTCTTATAATATTTATAATATATAGTGCTTAGATCTCTCTATTTAGACCGCTCTATGTCTACAAGTACTTTGTAATAAACCGTGTACATTTAATAAATTTTAAATTCTTTAAACAATGGATTTCAATAAATATTTAATTCAAAACATTCATACTATTATATTATTTAAAAACTGTTGTTGGTCGAGCTCGAATTGTCGTGCTATTTTGGTATCAAAATAATTATATGAAATTACCAGTTCAGTGTTGGATTTATCCTGGTCTAGATACGTTTTTTTACTAAAACTTATTCATATCGTTAAATTTTTACTTACACGTGATACGCTAGGTGTTCCCCGTAGCTTTTATTGTCACTGCTTTGCGTCTTAGGGTTGTAGTTCTTATTTCTTACTTTTTAGCTTATATTATTTCCCAGTGAATCTAATAGATAGATAGATAGAACAACACTAAACAAACCATTACTTTAATGCTCTAAGCAGTGAATATTCTATTAGATACAAAAAACAATTGGATCTGACTGTAACTTCCAGAAATTAGACTAAAAAAATTTTTTTTTTTTGAGTTATTATATTAACTGACTAAAATGTTGTAGTCCAAATCTATGGCCGCCGCACGCGCTACATAAGCCATCATTAAAATCTACTCCAATAAAAATAAATTTAAAAACTACAAGAAAAAAGATAGATCTGTTTTTTTAATGACCTGTAACGTAATAAATTAGTTCGGCAGTTAAAAAAGTGTTTTTTTTATTCCCGCACTAGAATTAATTCTTGTGGAGGATTACACAAAGTGTTTTCCCGTTCGGGGATCGAACCCACAACACTCGGCGCAGTGGCGTAATGACCACTTAATTATTAAGAGTGTGTTAATCGAGTAAGTCTAGAAAATCAATTCATGAATCACATGTATGTAATCTGATTCTGCACTAATAATACAAATATGAGAGTTACTCTGTATCTCTGTCGTTTACAAAACAAAGTCAAACCACTTTTTTATGGGATAGGGGGAAACGAGCAGATGAGTCACCTGATGGTAAGTGACCACCGCCACTCATTTACATTCGCAACTTAAAGAGTCTCAGGTATGCTCTTATTTCGAAGGTTTGAAGGTCGCATCGGTCCGGAAATACGACTTTTACGACATTTGTAATTTTTTTATTAAATGTTGAGTGGAGTTATTGGTCATAATTAACAATTGGTAAACCAATTTGAAACTACGTATTTTTTTCCACTATTAAAAATATAGCTATTTCAAAACTTTACTTAATTTTAACAGGACTGTTAAACAAATTATTATACAATATATTCAACTGAGGTAGAGCCATGCGATGCCATACCATGCGGCCACACAGAAAACCTGTTGTGATGCAACTCCTCCTCTCCTCTTTCCTCTCCCCTCACCCCCCTCCTCTTTCCCATCTCCACATCCCTTCTCTTTTTTCCTGTCAGCGCATACCCCAACCCTCATCACCTTCAAAGGCGGGCAGCGCACTTACAGGTGCAGGTGTCCATGGACGGCGGTTGTCACTTACCATCAGGTGACCCGCCTGTTCATCTATCAAAAAGAAAATATATATTGTTGTATAACTTATGAGATGGCCCAATATAAATAATGCTTAAGTAGTACATATATTCGCCTCTATCTCGGAAGGGATGGGCTAAACACTCTCAAACACCAATTTTTTGCCAACCCTAATATACCTAATAGTGACACGTACATTGTAGAGGGCAAGCCCATTTGCCCACAACTGGACACTGTATATATATACTGTCTGATAGAAAACAGTCCATTCTCTTAGTCTCATTTTACGACACTCACATGAGCAGATAATTTGGCCTCGTTCTGTTGCACCGAGAACCTCATAATCTATGGTATAAAAAAGTTAAATAAAAAAGGTTTAAAAAATAAAAATAATTATCTTTAGTAAATAAATAAAGTTTATTTTAAGTACACCAAAACAAATATGTTTATTATAAATGCACATGAATATGTACATGATCCTAGATAAAAATCGCTAAAAGAAATATTTGGATGGACCAGAACAATTATATTAAATATGTAATTCAGAAAGCGCTAACTGAATATGACAGTACATTGATTATTAGTGTTTGACCGCGGTGGGCCGCGTTAAAGTTTCTGTCCTTCGAGAAAAGGTTTATCAGTTAGTCTTAACATAACAGACTAAAGTAAAGTCAGTTTCACATTTTTAATTATAAGGTAGAATTGAGAGTAGAAAGTAGTAAAGAACACGTACTCTGTAAATGAAACTGTCCGTTAAACATTATGGCTACTGTAACTTAGAGCTTTATATTATTATTATTATCGTACTCTTTGGTTAAACTAGTGGTTCATTTTTTAAAAAGGCAACTCAAGCACTACAATTTATTTCTGTATCGCGGAAGGACTTTACAAACACACAAAAACGGACAAAAAGAACGCCCAGAGCCAGTAATGTACTGCTATTATGGATCACATAATTTTATGTCAAATGTTGGAATCGAATACACAATATCTTTCTTAGTAGTCTAACCGCTAATCCACTTCTTAAGTTGCAGATGTACATGGGCGGTAGTTGTCACTTACCATCAGATGACGTATCTGTTCGTCTCTCCACATATACATATATAAATGAAAAACATAATCAAACCATTATTATATAATACTTCAGAAATACTTTATTTTTATCTATTCTTGGAGTCTCACTTAAAATTTCGTGGATCACTACTTTTATTTTATCATTGCATTACCCTAAAATATACTGAAAAAGAATATCTTTAATCTATGGTATTAAATAGACCGTTAATAATATGTGCAAAAAATGTCATATCGATCAACGCCATCTTACTTGTGCTAACGACACTTAAATTTAAATTTCTACTAGATCCTACCATCTATCACTTTACACGTTCATCTTAAAACGAAGATCACAGTTACGAAGGAACAGCAGGTGTCTTCCCAGGGAACAACTCCTGGAGTATCCTGTAGCAGTCGTCCCAGGGCACAACATTGGCTTTGACGTTAGGAGAGACAGTCGCCATTGTCTTCTTGATCAGGTCGTCTAGAGGGTATCCACGACGAGGGAACACCGTTGCCTGTGGAAAGGGCATAAATGTCCCATCATACAATAAATGATAAGAGTAACATGGGCAGTTTAAAGTGATGTAGAGATTTCTTAAATATTTTTAAGTAAAAGTCCAATAATAAATTTTTCAGTGGTAGAGCCATGCTTAGGCACGAATGGGCCGGCTCGACCGGTGCGATACCACGGCCTCACAGAACACCGGTTGTGAAGTAACGCTTGCGTTGCATTTCCCCGAATTGAGTGAGGTTTCCGGAGGCCCAATTCCCCCGCCCCCCTTTTCTCTCTCCTCATCTCCTTTGTCCTTTTTCCATCTCCTCATCCCTCCTCTCTTCTTTCCGCTCCCTGCATCCCCTATCCCTCATCACCCTCAAAGGCGGGCAGCGCACTTGCGACTCTTGAGTTGCAAGTGTCCATGGACGGCGGTGTCACTTACCATCAGGTGACCCGTCTGTTCGTCTGTCCCCCTATATTATAAAAAAAAAAAAAAAAAAAAAAATAAAATAAATACCATTGTATGAGATGAAATTTAAAGCTGACAACACACTGTTGTTACAAAACCACTAAGAGTTAGAGAGAGTTTATAAACAACAACTAACACTAAGACTTGACTTATAATTTATTGACAAATATCTCATGACGCATATCGCATATTCTTTCAAATAGTGTTTAAAAACAAAAAATCAGCATGAGTTAAAACCAATATTATTATATTACCAGTAATTGGAACCATTCTAAAGCTAAGGAGGTGCAATACATTAATTAATATAAGAGAGAATACCAAAAAGGAACTCACATTATCAGGCAGGTTAGTAGCAGGACAGTAATCATTCCTGCCGTCCCCCGTGTACACGATACGGTCGTAATCATGTTTCGCGCACCACTGTGCCAGTGCCAGGGACTTGCACAAGTTGGAGGGACACCTCGCACAGGCCGTCTGCCGCATGCACGGCTCGATGAACAGTCGGCCGTGCTCGAAGAACGCGCGGTTCGTTATTATTGATGTCACAGAATCCTGCAAGAAAGAATTAGTTATTGACGCGCTTTAGATAAGTTAGACAGTTCCAGTTATAGATGTGTGTGATTGAGTTGCTCGACCCATTGCTTAAATAGTCTCCAATTCAAATGCAATTTTCCTTTCCTGTTAATATATTTAAAATTTTCCCATCCAATTCCTAGAAGCGCCCGGATGTGGGCAATAGGCTTGAATGCATTTTCAAAGATGAGCGTTAATTGTGGCTCTGCTAACCCGTTTGGGGATACAAGTGTGAATGTATACAGGAAAACATTTTACATTTGGAAGGCCATCCTTAGACAAGTATCGGCGCATCGACCAGAGTAAAACCACGCCCTTACAGAAAACTGATTGTGAAGCAATGCCTGTGTTATGTTTCGCTGAGTGAGTGATGTTACCAGAGGAACACCCCGGCCGGGTCTAGCGGTAGTCGCCTACCATTAGGTAACCCGTCTGTGACTTTGACGTTATACCATGAAACAGCCCCATCTAGCGAAATTAGGTCGAATTAAGTAGTAACTAATGTATTTGGGTCGCGTAATAGGACGAAACACAACATTATTTTATTTAATTATTTTTAAGTTCTTTGCCTGACTGCTAAACTAGAGGGTGACATGGGTTTGATTCCCACCCAGGACAAATGTTTGTGCCATTAGCATGATAATAATTAAACGTAATTTCTCTATCTATTATACGTAAATATTTAGAAGCATATAATGTGGTAGAGCCATGCTTAGGCACGAATGGGCCGGTTCGACCGGTGTGATACCACGGCCTCACAGAAAACCGGTTGTGAAGTAACGCTTGCGTTGCATTTCCCCGAAATGAGTGAGGTCTCCGGAGGCCCAAAATCCCCCACCCCCCCTAATGATGGCGCTGTTAACAAAAAGGATACCCCAGGGGGGTAAAAGCGCTAGCGTTGGAGAATCCCCCCCTGGACGTCCACCCTCAGTACGGATTATACCTGAGCATGGACGCCCAGGCTGCCACTCGTACTCTGGGGGGCGCTCAACTGCGCTCTCAAAATCTGCTCGGGGCAAGAGAAAGCATACCATGGCACCCCCTGTCACGTTTACCGTGGATTTTTGTAACATCAGGGGCTTACATTCTAACTTCGACACTGTCCACCACCACCTTGAGACAGAAAAGCCGGCCTTGCTCTTTTTAACCGAGACGCAGATATCATCTCCAGCGGACACATCCTACCTCTGCTACCCTGGGTACGGACTGGAACACTCCTTTATTCCTAAGGCTGGTGTATGCGTGTACGTTAGAGATGATATCACTTCTCGCCGCCTCGGCAATCTTGAAGGTAGGGACCTCTCCATCTTATGGCTACGTGTAGACTGCGACGACCATCCCCGCATCTACGTATGCCTCTACAGGTCCCATAGCGGTGATGCCGAAATGGACCGACTCATCGACCACGTCCAAATGGCTACAGACTCAGTGCTCCAGCAGGTCCCATCCGCAGAGATCGTGATTCTTGGCGACTTTAACGCCCATCACGCCGAATGGCTTGGTTCGCGCAAAACCGATCATGCGGGAAGATCTGTTCACGATTTCGCCTTGGCATATGGCTTGACGCAGCTGGTAGCAACGCCTACGCGAATCCCAGATGCAGAAAGCCACGTGCCTTCACTGTTGGATCTTCTGCTGACCTCACATCCTGACGGCTACAAAGTATCCGTTGAGGCCCCTCTTGGCTCTTCCCTGCGGCCGCGAGTTACAGGCAGTCGCCGCGTATGGCACTATAGGTCAGCAGACTGGGATGGAATGCGAACATTCTTTGCATCCTACCCATGGAGGCAGGTTTGCTTCTCGCCGGATGATCCCCATGTCGTTGCCGACTCTGTCGCGGATGTTGTTCTTCAGGGTATGGAACTTTTCATTCCATTCTCCCTGATTCCCACAGGTGGCAAGTCCCAGCCCTGGTTTGGTCGAACCTGCAAAGCGGCGTCCCGCCGAAAGCAGGAATGTTACCAGGCATGGGCTAATGCAGCGACAGCACGGGATGTAAAGACCAGCACATTAAAGAAGCAATTTAACTTTGCCTCCAGGTCCCTCAAAAGAGTAATTGTTGGGGCGAAGTCGGCTTACATCGGCAGAATTGGCGAGAGACTAGTGAGTCTCCCTTCCGGAACTCGTGCATTCTGGTCTCTTGCCAAAGCTGTCCAGGGGAACTTCTGTAAGCCATCCCTTCCACCTCTGCACATAGGAGATAATTCGTTGACCCACGACGCTAAAGAAAAAGCCGATCTTCTGGGCAAACTCTTTGCGTCCAACTCGACCCTGGACAACGGGGGAAACGCACCGCCGACCATACCGCAGTGCGAGAGCCGCATGCCGGAAGTCCGGTTTACACAAAGGGCAGTGCGTAAAGCGCTTCTTTCCCTCGACGTTCTCAAGTCGAGTGGGCCCGATAGAATCTCTCCTATCGTGCTGAAGACGTGTGCTCCAGAGTTGGCACCGGTTTTAACGCACCTTTATCGGCTTTCCTATTCTCTTGGCGTAGTCCCGAACTCATGGAAGACAGCTCTAGTGCATCCAATCCCTAAAAAAGGAGATCACTCGGATCCGTCCAACTACAGACCCATAGCCATCACCTCCTTGTTCTCCAAGATAATGGAATCCATTATTAACTGCCAGCTCCTCCGGTACTTAGAAGACCACCAGACTTCCTCACCGATGGGCACAGGCAATCGAGACCAAGGGGGAAGCGTTGGCCGTTAGTTTGGACGTGGCGAAGGCCTTCGATCGGGTCTGGCACAAAGCGCTCCATGCGAAGCTTCCTTCCTATGGGCTTCCCGAGAAACTGTGCAATTGGCTCACCAGTTTTCTTACAGACAGAAGGATCAAAGTCGTTGTTGACGGTGCATGCTCCGACTCCAAGTCTGTTAATTCTGGTGTCCCACAAGGCTGTGTGCTATCACCCACTCTGTTTCTTCTGCATATCAATGACTTGCTGCAGATTAGCAGCATCCATTGCTATGCAGACGATAGCACGAGTGATGCCCTTTACACCGGCCGAGCTAACATTTCTCGGGTAAACGTCATCGAAAGCCGATCCAAACTTGTGTCTGAAATCGAAACTTCTTTATCAAAAGTTTCAGATTAGGGTCGACTTAACCTAGTCCAGTTTAACCCCACGAAGATACAGGTTTGCGCGTTTACCGCTAAAAAGATGCCATTGGTCGTATCACCTCAATTTGAGAGCACTTCCCTAACTGCATCACCCAGCATCGGAATACTTGGCGTCGATATATCAAGCGAAGTCCAGTTTCGCGGTCACTTAGAGAGTAAGGCCATATTAGCCTCGAAGAAGCTTGGTGTGCTAAACAGATCGAGACAGTATTTTACTCCGGCCCACCGCCTGCAACTTTATAAGGCGCAGGTTCGGCCGCACATGGAATACTGTTCTCATCTCTATGCAGGTGCACCCCAGTACCAACTTCTCCCTCTTGACCGCATTCAACGGAGAGCGACTCGCATCATCGACTGCCAAGATATTTCTGATCGACTTGACACCTTGGCGTTGCGTAGAGATGTAGCTTCACTCTGCATCCTCTGTCGCTTGTAGCATGGGGTGTGTTCAGAGGAATTGTTCGGACTTATACCGGCTGCTGGTTTCCGCCATCGTTCTACGCGACAAAATATCCATCCCCATCACCTGGACGATTGGCACTCCACCACTGTGCGCGTTGTTCTGAGTCTGGGTGTTCTTTGTGTCCGTTGTTTGAATGTTTGTAAAGTTCCCCGCGACACAGAAATTAATCCTAGTGCAGGAGTTGTCTTTAAAACAACTCCTGCACTAGGATATATATATATATGGTGCCAGTGGTAGAGCCATGCTTAGGCACGAATGGGCCGGCTCGACCGGTGCGATACCACGGCCTCACAGAAAACCGGTTGTGAAGTAACGCTTGCGTTGCATTTCCCCGAATTGAGTGAGGTTTCCGGAGGCCCAATTCCTCCTTTTTTCCATCTTCTTTCTCCTTTTTTCCATCTCCTCATCCCTCCTCTCTTCTTTCCGCTCCCTGCATCCCCCATCCCTCATCACCCTCAAAGGCGGGCAGCGCACTTGCGACTCTTGAGTTGCAAGTGTCCATGGACGGCGGTGTCACTTACCATCAGGTGACCCGTCTGTTCGTCTGTCCCCCTATAGTATAAAAAAAAAAAAATATATATATATTTTTTTAGTACCTTTTTCCTTCCCACTTTGATCCTGGGTCTTTTAAGCGGGGCGTGAAAAAGCATCTCACCAGGCCGCCATAGTATGGGTCACCATACTACATTGACTAGACATGCAATGAGGACGGTGACCACCACTCTTGGACTCCATTTATTGCTTACCATCAGGCGTTGTGGAGTCATTATGGTAGGTAGGCTTACAAATAAAAAAAATATATATATATTATTAAAAAACAATATCAAAAACCGAAGGTGAGTTTCTCTGTTTATTATTTATTATTATTTTATTATTGTACTCTCAATAAATTAAGAGTGTAGTGAGTGTAAGAGTTGTTCCTGAACTAAAGTGAGCTGATTAAAATATATATGTATGTTAGTATATACGTTAAAACTCTCGAAGTCACTCTCTAAAGCTAGTTAATCAATAAACTCCTGGTAGGGATTTTATTAGCCTTCTGCATTTGTTCTTGAACGTTAAGAAATAACTTGATAAGTAATTATTTTAATGGGAAACAAGTGTTTGAATTCCTTTGCGGAATAACGACAGCTGACGGCCTACAGTTGACTGATTATTATTTATTAGAACACACATATTAAAAACTATTTATTAGAGGTATTAATTAGAGGACTCGGAGTTCCCGGCATCAGCCAGTTGTTTCGATGCGATATGCAAACGAGCTGACAGTAAGTGACTAATCATTACGTATAAGCAATATGCTTTCTATCCTAACTTTCCTGTCAATATACAACAAATTTCCCCCAATCCCCAAACGTGATCGGATCTCGGTAATGTACTTGCCCCTATTGCGTTAAGGCTGAATTATGATATGATATGTGTCTATTTGTTAGCCCCGGCTTCCAGCGACCGTGGTGTACCTAAATATGTCAATGTTTTGTCAAAGTATTGTAAATCTTCGCCACTGTCTATCTCAATGACTCACTTAATTCGTGAGAGCTTATCCTGAGATTGGTTTACTGCCAATAATTTAGTGCTAAATGAAAAAAAAAAACAAAAATTGTAAGATTGTCTTTGCCTAACGTCAGACATAGTGCATGTAAAGTTTGAATAACGAAAAGTTTGAATTTGTAAATGAAACGGTTTTCTCAAGAATAACGCTATATTCTAGATTACAATAGGGTCCTCACTGAACAACTTTTTCACAGAGGCTCAGTTCTGCAGCATATGCCGTAAGGAAGGTCCGCCAATTAACAGACATGGATACTGAAAGACTAGATTACTTTAGTTATTTCCATTGTATCATGTCTTATAGTATTTTATTGGGGGGCTGCAGATATAGAATCAATTTTCATTTTACAAAATCGAGCCATCAGAGCCGTTTACAATCTACGTAGTCGCGAATCCCTTAGGGACTTTTTAAGGAAATTAACATCCTTACGGTGCCTTGTTAGTATATTTATGAAAACATTATGTTCGTAAGAAAAAATCTGCATCTTTTTACAAAACAATGCGAAAGACATCACTATAATACGAGAGAACGAAATAACTAGTTCAACCAAAATTTAGATTAGCAAAAGTATAAACATATTTTATGGGGTACTGTATTAAAATATATAATAAAATACCTTCTGATGTTCTTCAACTTAATGAGAAGAAATTTAAAAATTGCATAAAACGCACGCTTTGTAAACAAGCATATTACAAAGTAGATGATTATTTGGCTAACAAAAATGCTTGGCAACGTGCTGGTCCTGCTCCACAGCCTCACTGTATATAAGAAGTTGTCACTGCTGTATTAATTTGTTTTTATACTCTTATTATTTATTATTGTTTTATTATTTGACATGTAATCAGTTGTTGATGATTCCAATTATTATTATTACTGATACGATATGGACATGAGTAATTTACATTGTAGGTATTTTATGAATAATATAAATGTTTGAGTTGTACATGTGAGAGCTGTGTAGTCAATTATTTAGGTGTATGTTTTGTGTCTCCTGACAATTCTGAGTATGTCATGCTCGCCTAGAAGTCCTGCCACTGGTGGTGTATGTGTCGGGTCGTTCGGCTCCCTTTAATATGGTTGAGATGGATGACGGCTGGCGTATGCTTCATGCTCGTGAACGAGTGCCGTTGATTTGGACTGATCATCTCCTGTGCAACTTAAATATATTAAATGATTATTAATACAAGTCGTCTATATTTCATAATGATGTATTGCCTAGTTCTGAGATTGTATTAAGTAAGCCTTTTAATAGTTTTAATTATTTTATTATACATATACTGTTTATATAAAATATGTATTTGAGAAAGAGTGTCTTTGAAGTTCGTTACCTATTATTCTGTAAAGGATTCTATGTTCATAGGATATAAGGATTGATATCGACATAAACCCTACTACTTGTTCCCAGCAGTTTCACTTGCGTTAATGTGCATTGCTCTACTCCTCAGAGTCGCAGCATGATATTTCATATATTTTTCAAATCGAATCAGTAGTTCTTAAGATTAGTGAATGCAAACAAATAAACAATAACTCGTCACTGTTTTTATATGTATTAGTGTTGATGTCACTTCTAATATTAAGAAGATTAAAATGTCACCTTATATGTCGAAAACGATCAAACAAGGCTCTACGACGACGTTTCAAAGAAACAAGGCACTCAAAAAACATAACCCGCCTTGCTGCGGACACAGTAGGGTAATAATATAAATAGAATTATGGCAAGATACTACTACTGAATTTGGACTGGCTATTTTATAACTTTGTTTTTTTTTTAATAATACAGTAGGACAGACGAGCAGACGGGTCACCGGATGGTAAGTGACAACCACCGTGCAACTCAAGAGTCGTAGGTGCGCTGCCTACCTTTGCAGGTGATGAGGGGTGGGGGGTTGGAGGGAGGGGAAAGAGGAGTGCTGGGGGATGAGTAGAGGAACCTCAGAAACTGCGAAATGCAACGTAGGTATTGTTTAACTGGTTTTCTCCGAGCACATTCGTGTCTGAACATGGCGCATAGCCTTAAAATGTGGTAATTTGTACGTCATGTGTTAGAAGTTGATAACCATGTTATTGTTTATTGGCTAAATGTGTAAATGTGTTGATTGATCACATGGCAAATATGTTACCCTTCAAGGTAAGTTACATAAAGACGAGGTTATTGTAGATGGTATTACAACGCGTTATCTAGAAATTAAATTAAGCATCACTCTGATACATTTTTTATCCAAGTCATCTCAATCCATCTCCTCCTGAGGGTGTCGTAAAAAGGGATTAGGTTGTTATGTTCCTGACAGTATATATACAGTCCGGATGATGACCATTGGATTACTCACTATTACATAAATGGGACTAAATTCTGGTTGGCAAAATGTAAGTGGTTAAGACGCCATAGACTCGAGGATTTGGGAGTAGGTGTAAAATAAATGTAACGTGTAATGTGAACTGTCTCAATAAGCCAAGAAAAGATACAGATTTTGACATTTATAATGATGTCAATAAATGTCATATTTATACGATAACAAACGAATTTAGAATCTTCTCCTTTTAGAAGTCGGTCAAGAAATATATTCCAGCATAACATTTACAGTGAGGGGAAAACAATCCGATGAAGTAATCGAATGCCTCACATTGTATATTAATTTAAATGTATGTTTATATCTATAATTATATAATAAAGTACTTATATAGAAGAGCTAAAGATATTGTTTAGTTGTTTGAACGCGCTAATATCAGGAACTACTTATTTGATTTCAAAAACATCCTTTTGATTTAGATAGCCCATTTATTGAGGAAGGCTATAGGACATGATACATCACGCACTGACTCTTAGGAAAGGAGTAGTGACAACAAACGTAGAAGAAAGTGTTTTTTTTTGCTTGGTAGGGGTTTTTAGATACCTCGGAGGTGTAGAATAGGGCTTCTAGTCTCTTCCCGCGAGTGTCCGAAAAGGTAACTAAGAGATATGATTGTTATCTAGTCGATACTATGTGTATGGTTTACACAGTGCCTTGGTGACGGCAATGGGCCTGCTCCTTATTACGTATATGGTTTACACAGAGACTGGGTGACGGCAATAGGCCTGCTCCTTATTACGTATATGGTTTACATAGTGCCTGGGTGACGGCAATGGGCCTGCTCCTTATTACGTATATGGTTTACATAGTGCCCGGGTGACGGCAATGGGCCTGCTCCTTATTACGTATATGGTTTACATAGTGCCTGGGTGACGGCAATGGGCCTGCTCCTTATTACGTACATATATGGTTTACATAGTGCCTGGGTGACGGCAATGGGCCTGCTCCTTATTACGTATATGGTTTACATAGTTCCTGGGTGACGGCAATGGGCCTGCTCCTTATTACGTATATGGTTTACATAGTGCCTGGGTGACGGCAATGGGCCTGCTCCTTATTACGTATATGGTTTACATAGTGCCTGGGTGACGGCAATAGGCCTGCTCCTTATTACATATATGGTTTACATAATGCCTGGGTGACGGCAATGGGCCTGCTCCTCGTCACGACCAATACTACTTTAACACAATTTTGCAGACAGTTATATAAAGTACTTCAAAAAATATATATTATACAATTAATGAATACTTGGAAGACAAATTATCCTAATAGTTCAATATTCTATCCTATCCCAATACTGACACAAACATTTGAATACTGATGAAAGTAACATATTGTATATTAGCGTATTGTATAGTTTATTTTATTTTCGGCGGTGAATGGTTTATATGTTATTTGGTGCTGCTAGCGTCTTCTGAGCTGTCTGTAGCTAATTTTTGGTAATTTGGTAATGAAGTAGTATTGTATAATGTAATATATTTGCGCGCCACACCTGGCAGAACATGCTGTGCCAGCCTATTTGTAAAAACATCTACTTATGTATTTTGATTGTTGTGGTTCTTGTTCTTGGAAATAAAGATTATTATCTCTTTTTTTTATACTATAGGGGGACAGACGAACAGACGGGTCACCTGATGGTAAGTGACAACCGCCGTCCATGGACACTTGCAACTCTTGTCGTAAGTGCGCTGCCCGCCTTTAAGGGTGATGAGGGATAGGGGATGTGGGGAGGGGAAAGAAGAGAGGGAGGATTAGGGTATGTGAAAGAGGAGAGGATGGATGAGGGGAGAAGAAAGGGGAAAAGGGGAGTTGGGCCTCCGGGAACCTCACTCATTTCGGGAAAATGCAACGCAAGCGTTACTTCACAACCGGTTTTCTGTGAGGCCGTGGTATCACTCCGGTCGAGCCGGCCCATTCGTGCCTAAGCATGGCTCTACTACTGTGATTTTTCTAGTTAATATACATATAAAATATATTTAAAAATATAAAAATAGTATACCGCCGACATCGGGTACAGGGACCAAGACACCGGTGGTTAGGGCTCCAAAGATAGGAACCTCCTGACAATGCGGGCCGTTTCAAGGAGAACTGCCTTCTACATCAGTCCCTTGATCCAACCATCTAACGAGAGCCTCTTAAGGGGTTGGTCGAGGCTCTTAGCTATTAATCCGTGAGCAGATATGATTATCGGAACAATGATCGCCGAATCGATATTCCACATATCGACAATCTCGTGAGACAAATCCAAATATTTTATTTGTTTATCTTTTTCAACTTTCACAAGATTATCGTCATGAGGAGCAGCAATATCGACAATCATTGTGCGGCGCTCTAATCGGTCTATCACGACTATATCAGGCTTATTGGCAATAATAGTCCTGTCAGTGATGGTAGATCGATCCCAATACAATGTAGCACGGCCATTTTCGAGAACTGGGTCGGGCACATACCTGTAATATGGCACCTCTAAACTCACAAGATTGTATTTAAGGGCAAGTTGTTGATGTACTATTCTGGCCACTTGGTTATGTCTATGCAAATACTCACCGTTTGCAAGACGAGAACAACCAGAAATAATATGCCTGATAGATTCACCGGGACGGTGGCATGCCCGACATATGTCGACCATACAGTCTTTCAGAATGAGTTTCCTATAGTTATATGTCATAACAACTTCATCAGTAATTGCAAAGACAAAACCTTCAGTTTCTCCAAAAAGATCACCACACCGTAGCCAGAATGTAGAAGCTTTTACGTCTACATCAGGCCCATTTAAGGCCCGATAGGAACAACCATGGAGGCACATTTTTTATTACTGCAGTCAAAATAATCAATCAATTCAAAAATGAATCATATGCCTTTAGTTATAGCTGTTATTTTGTCATTTCACACTTAAATCGTATTCATTTTTAAGGTAGAGTATAAAAAATGTTTGTTTTCCTTACCAGCAGGCCATGAACCTTCAGCCAGTGTTGTACGAAGACGCTGTTGGCATCTGTCAATATGATAATGTCCCAGCCCTCAGCCGCGAGGGTGGTGATCAGCTGCTCCACGCCAGGAGTTGCTCTCATGGCAGCTATAGCCGAGAGAATCTCTTCTTGGCTGAAGCCGGAGGTGAAGGCGTGTTCAAACACCTGGAAATAAAGGAAAGTGATAACAATACCTTGATGTCGTCAGGGTCGCATACCTGTACCTCGAACCAGGAGTTTTTTTAAAATAATACTCTTAATTTTTTTATATTATATAGGGAGAATCCCATGGACACCTGCAACTGAAAAATCATATTTGCGTTGCCCACCTTTGATGCGGAGGGTAGAGCTATAGGGAAGGGGGAGCTGAGTCTCTCACTCGGAAATAACAATTATTGATTAATTATTCATTATATTGAATCGATTTCATGTGAACATACATACATACAAGTCGATCTTTAATTAAGAGACACATTTACGCAAGCGAAGCTAGCAGTCTCTAAATAAAACACCATAAATCTGGTAATTTTCTAGAGAAGGTCGCGTGGAAACAACTAACACTGGCTATGAGCCAATGGAGGGCCTTGAACTTAACCTGACTTGTTCTAAGAAGCTTGTCTATGTTATAATTAGGAGTAAGTACATTTTCTCTCTTTATTGTACACCAAATGTGTGGCCATTATGTACATATATTTGGTGTACAATAAAAAACTGATATTTTAAAGATGTACAATGGGCCTTATCACAACAAGCGTTCTCTTAGAATTAACATATACTTAGTCCAAATATAATGGCATAATTGAATACGTGCTTATTCACGTACGGGCCGGCTCGAACGGAATATTACAACGGCCTAACAAAAACCCCTTGTTAGGCAACGCGTTGCACTCTCCACTATTTCTTCCTCTCTGTCAGAAACTGAAATATATCGATATATATCGATCAAATCCAAGTCGTTTATATAAATTACTACTATTGTCATGTGTTTTACAGAAAGTAATGTAATGTTAGAGAGTTTATGTACATATGTATGTATGCCTGAACAGATTCTCCTCTTCAGATCTATAGAATACCTACATTATTCCACTGAGCTGTATCCGTTTACTGTATGGTAGTGTAATTTCCCCAGGAACCCAGGAATATGATAGCAGTACAGTGCAGGCTAGCTAATTGGATAAGTACCCAAAACGTGTTTGGGTGTAAGTAATGTAGATTGATGTACTAATCAGCTTTGATCTATTAACTGTCTATAGGTACATATAAAGAAATTGTTAAATTGTAGTTATTGAAGAAAATCCAATATTAGCGGTCTTTATTTGAGCAACAGCAAGCCAAATAACTCTTCTTAGAATGATTGTCTGTCTGTCCGTCTGTCTATATGTTTGTACACTCATCACGCAATATCTAGTGCACGGAACTGAACATAGTTTCAACAGATGTATTGCTAGAGGTCTCACTTAAAATATAGGCCCCCTTAGACAAAGTCGCGGGCAAAAGGTAGTTCATAATAAAACATCAATAGAATCTAAGCCGTAAATCTCGAGGCATAATTGTTAACCCACAGAGGCCAAGTATGTTGTTAGGCCAAACACACTTTAACATATAATCAACCTCAAGGGCTAAAGGTTAGTAAGTAAGTTTGGTTATAAATATAATTTGGTAAATTATTACTAAATTACGTCCCACTTACTTTATCAGCTAAACAAAATAATAAATAACTTTATATATTTTTACGGCGCGAAAGGCGTAATCGAAACAGATAAAAAACATAATGTTAGACACGCGCCGGAAACACGGCACACGGCCAAATTAAAAAAGTTTGACGTCATCTTCTCCAAGCGACAGTAATATATTATATGGGTGAGGTATCCGTGGGGCTACAACTTATTACCAACGACTTATTAATTCAGTCTTTTAGTTTTGTTTAAAAAGGTTTCTATAACAATTAAACTCCTTTCAGAAGTTTCAGAAATTATCTTCAACAAACAAATAAACACATATTATACTTACATACGACGACGCCTGCATCCTTGAAGGGTAGGCAACAGTAGGCATAGGTGTATTAAGCACCAATATTTTGCAAAATAGAATTTGGCCCCACTAACGTAATAGGGGGCAAGCTTATTGCAGTCAACTGGGCACTTTACGATTTAAAGAGCCTACTCGGGAATGAAAGGGACAGATACAGAAGTGTACCTGTAACTTTTAAACGGCTATCGCCGGGAGCTCCGAGCCCTCTACACGAGCAACATGTTTTTTTAATACGTATACTTTTAATAGCTGTATATTACATAATATTTGAACGTAATTGTTATAACGTAATGAAGAGGGCTCGGGGCTCTAGGCTACAGCCAGTTCGAGTTACAGGTATGCGAGCTCGACTCCCTTACACAATAAATACGTATAAGGAATATTCCTTTTCTGCTGATGTCTTCTCTTTCCCCGCCAATTAAGGTATTAAAAAAAAAACAAAATCATCTTCAACAACAAATTCTATTTGACAAAATGTGAGCGATTAATACACATCAACCCCTTCGGGGAAACCAACTTGAGTGTATCGATGTATGTATTAACGAGTTTTATTAGCCGTTTAGATTGACATTACACTTAAGTTTTATGATCTGTGACTATTTCAGACCATAAAAAAGAAATGAATGTTAGACAGTTAAAAGTGACACGTCGCGTGCATTCCCTTTAATATATTCGTAAATGAACACAACATAGCAATTGACCTCCTAGATAGCTTTTTCAGCTTTATATACGATACGTATCTGGCATTGGCCAAGGCCGCCATATTGATCTGGTGCCAAAACTAACAAGAGATACACTACTTTGTGGACGCGAAACTCGCAAAATACAGATATTTACATAACCTTGTCTGCCTGTCTCATATCTCTTTGGGTAGATTTTTTTCTTTATGACGCCATAAGACTGTTACATTTCCTGTCTATGGTTATATTTGGATAAATATAATAAAAAACCTTATTACTACTACTTCCTACATCACACAGAAATTGAAAGAATAGATTTTTGACATACATTCATATATATACTTACAGTGGTATCCCCAAAAGGGTGGTCAGAGCCCATCATTATGAAGCCACCTTTTAAGACGCCCACGGGAAGAGATGGGGTGACCCTATATTATTCAGCTAAGAACCACACGGCTATTTTGGATTCACAAATTTGAAAGAATTTTACTTAAATGTGATTAAAAATCAGCTGTTCTTCTTTTCGTTAGAGGATTCTGACTTTCTGGCACCACCAGCCAGCGACTTATATGTATACGACCCTGACTTGGCTGGCTGGCCCCCTATCACGAAAATGGGACTAAATTATAGTCGGAAAGTGACGGAGTTAATTACGTCACAGGCCAGGTGGAGTAACGATTTGCGCAATATGGCTGGCAGGAGATGGATGCGAGAACTTGAAAATAGATCGAAGTGGCGTGCAATGGGAGAGGCCTATGTCCATCAGTGGACTGCGATAGGCTGATGATGATGACGATGATGATGATAAATTACGTCACAGGCGAGTGTATGTATCTATAAGACTTTTTTTTAACTAGTTTCTGCCCGCGATTTAGATAGCGTAATGTATTTTTTTTTAATGCATCGTCAATGTTTATCTTATTACATAAGGAATGTATGCATTTATGTTATGATTAAAATTGACGACAGTTAAGGCATAAAAGATAATTAAACCAAAGAACAAATTCACATTTAGATTAATAATAATTATATAAATATAGTTAGGAACAGGATAAGCGGATATCGGAGCCAATATTAAGCTCCTATGGGCTTAAGTTTTAATCCAAGCCTAAATATAATACTATAATATTGAAAGATAGAACATATATTGCGATATATACCTATATATTATATATTATACAATGTTTTAAAGAGGTCAAGTCATATGTTAGGGTCATATAGTTGACCCTAAAATAAAGTGAATAAAGTAAAACGCAAACAGATTTAGGATATTTTTTATGGTATAAGACACAAACAAGCAGACGGGTAATATGATGGTAAGTGACTGCCGCCGCCCAAGAACACTTCCAACTCAAGAGTCACAATTGTTTAGTCCGCCTTTTAGGGGGGGGGGGGGCGAAGGGAGGGAGAAAGAGGGACAGGGGTTGGGTTTAGTCGTCTTCTACATCATCGTTTATAAAAATTGAATTGAAGAATTCTGCGGGTGCAGATATATTATCTTACGCCAAAGAGGCGCCGGAAAAGGAACGAGAGAGGGTTAGCTCTCCTGTCCCACAGAGGACGCTCCAGACGCCGTAGAGACGATCAACGGCCTCTGTTTTATAAACAGGTAGTCACGTCTGTCGGGGGTGAGGGAGATCCTTCCTAGGCTACACCTTAACCCCCGGCCATAGACAGCTCTGTCGGAGTAGCACACCTGAGTAAAACCGTATATTTGTTTTACTAAGGTCATATAATTTCCTCAAAAATATCTTGTCTCTTATAAGACTTATACAACTAATGATAAATTATAAAAAAAAAAAAATATTAAGTTTACTGCCAGTAAATTTTTTAAGCGCTTTTTTTTTTTTTTTTTTTTATGCGATAGGGGGCAAACGAGCAGACGGGTCACCTGATGGTAAGTGACTACCGCCGCCCATGGACACCCGCAACTCAAGAGTCACAAGTGCGTTGCCGGCCTTTTAGGTAGAGGTACGCTCTCTTCTTGAAATTTTATGTAAAAATGTATGTATGTTTCTGTACAAGTATATAAAGAAGAATGGCAGAAATATACATTTTTGACAGAAAGAAAGAGCTTGAAGAGAGGGCTGACAGTAATGAAACTATACGTATGTAATACCAATAACGTTGATGGCATACACGGATTTTTCCGAAAATATATGTACATAAAAATAAAAATCATGATTTTAAAAAATGACAAGTATGTTGTTTAGAAATGTATCCACTACACCAAGCAAAGTATTTACAGATAGATTGACGTGTGCTACATAGCACAGTCCTTCCTTCTCTTATCTGTTGGTATGGGGTTATAAGGAAGTTCGGTGTGCTGCGAATTAGTAAAATGCATTTGGAACATGAAAAGATTTCTTATTACACAAGATTTCTTAGTTCGGGAAGTTATGTGTAGTCGATAGCTTATAGACAGCTACTATAAGAAAATCAGTTGCCAGAGTTGAGGTTGACCTTGTTTTTTAGTGTGGAACCCCAAACTTGTCGTCACCTCAACGGGTCCGGTAAGGTGGTATGTCAGACTTGAACCGACTAAAACCACACAATGCTTCGTCATTGCGTCTTGTAGCCGAGGCCTCAGGTATACCGTAGAAAAGAAAACCCTGTAACCTCAGCAGAATTGGGACGCCTGTTCAGCAAGGCGACCTAACCGGAGACTCGTGGTAAACCTGGTTGTAGTGCAATACCAGTTATGTAAACCCTCAACTGATAGTCTTAACCCTATTGAACGAATATCTGTCGATTGTTCCATTATTTTAAAAGCATAAAAAGTTCCCGGTATAAGTGACGTTCAACCCCTACCCATCATTATACTTTCAATTGACTTTTAGTTTCATATTACGGTTTCACTCACAGCATAAATCAATATTACCTCCCGTACTAACAGTGTTATGTTCTAAGTGGCTCCCACAAACACACAGCTCCACTTGTAGAATCCAGAAACAGAAAACAAGAGCTCGTGCAGATAAATAAACAATAAATTTAAATGGGAAATGTCAATTACGAAATATTTAATTAACAAGAGTTCATTGACACGCAATAAAATTTGATATTGCTTGCTAGGTGTTACACGTTATAAATTTCTTCAGAGAGATACGAATTTGATGTAACCATGAATTAGTTAAGTGGCTACGAAAACAAGAGAGTGCTTAACTAAGTTACTAGCTTAGAGCTTATATCCCGCCTGCTCATTTGCTCGTATGTCGTTATAAAAATATTTTAAAAAAAGCAAGGCTACATTGCTTCTATCATGATAAACTGTAAAAGTGTGCATTTTTTTTATTATTTTATATGTTGGGACAGACGCACAAACGGGTCACCTGATGGTAAGTGACAACCTCCGTCCATGGACACAAGTCAAGAGTCGTAAGTGCACTGCTCGCCTTTGAGGGTGATAAGGGATGAGGAGATGGGTAAGAAGAGAGGGGGATGAGGATGTGGTAAAGTGGAGAAGGGGTTGAAGGAGAGGAAAGAGCGGAGGGGGGGAGTTGGGCCTCCGGAAACCTCACTCGTTCCGGGGAAATGCAACGCAATAGTTACCACAACCGGTTTTCTGTGAGACCGTGATATCGTACCGGTTGAGCCGGCCCATTCGTGCCTAAGCATGGCTCTACCACTGTTAATTTAAAGACTCATTCCCTAACTCTTAACCGTTACGATTGTACCATCCACCATCAGCACATCATCAATAGCAGACGCAAATATCTTAATAACTTTAGAAAATGTATGAAAAATATTTATTGTGGCTAGAAAGCTTTCAGTGTTGACCTCAATTTCCATGGGATCAAATCATCAAATTGACCTACTTTGGTGGCGATGGAAAAATATGTAATGATTAATATATGAATGTAAACAAAAAGACAAAAAGACAAAGCCCACAATGCTTCCCAACCAGTTTTCTGTGAAGCCGTGTTATTACTAAGGCGGAGACAGCCGTGTCTAGGCATGGCTTTCTCATTAATTTTACAGCATAGCTTTGGGAACAGTAATTCTTGCTTCTGCATAAAACGTATACTTCATATTTATGTTTTTTCCTGAAGCCCTGACAGCGTGTATTATGTCACGATGGTTAGTTAGGTCTAAACATACATATAAACTCACATGTAGGCAGAGGTGTATTCAACACTCACATTTCACTCACTATTTTTAGAATTTAGTCCCTCTAAAGCAATAGGAAGAACTGGGAACTTCAGGAACTAAAGATGGGACATCGGGAATGTATCAAAAAGGCAGAACAAGAGAAAACAAGAGAATGCAAGGGATACTGCTCATACCGGATCTGGAAAACAAGTAAAAAAAAATAGCTTAAGGACGTATGGCACGTGACATGCTCGCATATCTATAGCTTGAACAGACTCTTGACGGGAAGTTCCAGCCCACTTTCCAAAAAACCCTCTATTAAGTCTTAAAAGTGTAACAAATAAACAAACTAAGGGCGGTTTGTTTCAGATAGTTGGTTAACGTTTTTTTTTTTGGTATAGGGGGACGAACGAGTTGACGGGTCACCTGTTGGTAAGTGACTTCCGCTGCCCATGAACACTTGCAACTCAAGAGTCACTAGAGTGCTCCGCGTTTTAGAGTAAGGGAAAGGGAGGAGAAGAATTGAAGAAAAGGAGGGGAAAGAAGGGAAAGTGGGTTGGCCTCCGGCAACCTTACTCACTCGGTCACACAATGCAAGCATTGTTTCACAGCCGGTTTTCTGTGGGGCTGTGGTAATACTCCGTTCGAGATATAATGTACCTTAAATTTAAAATGTTGTTTCATTGGGTAATAAACAGGCTGTCACAGTTATTGTGGACGTAAAACCATCGGTGCTCACATTTGCATTTATTGTAATACTTATAAGTTACAAGTACTATAAGGAACAAATTGTCGCCTGCAGTATTTCCGAACCGATACGACCTTCAAACCTTCAAGAAAAGAGCGTACTCCTACCTAAAAGGCCGGCAACGCACTTGTGACTCTGAGTTGCGGGTGTACAGGGCGGTGGTAGTCACTTACCATCAGGTGACCCGTCTGCTCGTTTGCCCCCTAACGCATAAAAAAAAGCAATTTTCGATGAAACGAACGTAAGTGTGCCTCAAGGTTACCGTTGGTGTTTGTAGTTTCATTTAAATTACTGATAATTGTTTATCACACAACTTGATGGATACATTCAAGCTTATATCCCAAAAAGGAGTAGTTAGAGGTGTATCAAACGCCAAAATGTTGTCTATATAATTTAGTACTACTAGTTATAGGGCCTATACATATATATACTGTCTGATAGACCGCAGTCTGATCCCTTAGGGCCCGCATAAACAATACGGCTTTATTTCTACGATTTAAGAATAAAGTCAGTTATGTACTTTTTTAAAAGTCAATTATACATATTTGTTTTTAAATAACATTTTACACTTCTCAATAATATTATTAAACTTCTATAAAGTTTGTCAAACGTACTGTTACATAAACATTCCCATCTGTCAGTAGGAAGGCTCGTGATGCCATTTACAACAATTTAAAAATATGGCGGACGTATATTATTTTATTCTTTACTTAAATTGAGTTTGAGGTCTCGTATTTCCAGCCAGTTCGAGTTACAGGTGTGCGACCCTGACTTGCCTTTCTGTCCTCTCTTTCTCTTATGATGCCGTGTCCGGATGACGGCAATATAGGCCTGAACCTATTAATTAGGGGCACTAAATTACGATTGGCAAAGTGTGGGCGTGCGCGCAAACGGCTCCAATGATTTTCGTGACATTTAATATGCAGGGGATTTTGCGGGGCGATAAATCGATCTGGCTAGGTTTCATTTTTAGAAAACCTCGTTTTATCCATGTTATAGGCAATTTGAATTTCGCCACCATCTACAAACTTATAATAGCACAGGTGGGAAAGCGGGAGGTTCCGGAACGAGAAGACCCCGGTTCGAAACCAGACGATTTACGACCAAACATTTTTCCTTTTTTTTTAATGTTTAACTAATATTGGCACTTGTGATTTTTAAACGGTTTTATTTAGCTTGTCCTATTTGTTTATTTATTTATTTATTTGGGTGAAATCTAGTAATTGAAATTTGACCCCTTTCTGTTGACGGATTGATCTGAAATTTGGTAGGGACCTCTAGTTCTGATGACAATATAATTTAATACATTTGTTGTCATCTGAAATGTAAGATGGCCGTCCCTACAAAATAGCGGATTACATATTTTTTTAGTACTTCCTCAATATGGGTATCAAATGAAAGGGCTTGATTAGCAGAATACAGCACTTTATGAAAATAAAATGAAAATCCAATATGGCCGCCAACAAAATGGCATTTACATACTTGCGCGCCCAACGATTTTATTTTTTTGTTCGATCAAAGCCCTAGATTGATGAGGAGAGTGGTGTGATGGCTGGTACCTAGGACCCACCAAATTATTTGAAGCTTTTAGAACATTTTCTACGTCATTTTATTCTTTATTATCAACAAAACCATTAAACTAAAAAAAAAGTATTTAGATAATAATTAATTCATATTTTCTTATTATATATATATATATATATACATATATATATTTAATATTCTTATTATTTTAAGATCGAAATATATTATTCACATTTCATCAGTAAGTATCAAAATATAATTTCCAAGAAACACGATTTACACATAAAAGCCGGTCATCCAGGTACTAACAATTAATTGAAGCAATTGTAGCAAAGACAGAGGAGAAGAACCCACTTTATTCTCGCATCTCTTTGCGACAACTTTATAACAAATGTGGGTCCTCTGTCACAAGAAGTATTTATGTAGTGTATAGTATATTTATTTATTTTAGTGTATAGTATATTTAATGTTTTTGATTTGTCAAGTTATGATATATTCAAATGGTTGTTTAGGTTTTAGATGCGAAAGAAATAATATTAATCTTTTATTAATAACGATAATCTGAATCAAATGTGACAATGTGTTTCGAATGTTGTTCTCGTTTATTTTTAGTATATGAAGATGTCTCTCTGATTTCTCCATCTCAGACAAATTAAATAGTTTTCATTGACAATTAAATTTGACATTTAAATTGCTTTTGGTACTTTTGGCTTTTGCTTGGTACTCGAATCCGTCTCGTCCCTAACTAAGACCGGCAGCCATTTTTTTTTTCTTTATTCTATATACGTTCATACAATCACGCCTGCATCCTCGAAGTGGTAGGTAGAAGCTTATTTAGTGCCCATATTTTGAAATCTATAATTTAGTACCACTTAAAAAATATAGGCAACGCTGTTGCCGTCAAGCATGCACTTTGGGAATTATTAGGAAAGGAGGAAAATTGGGAGAATATTGAAAGAAAACTTCACTTTCTCCCGTGACAATGTGTCAGGAAAGTCATTCCCACTGAGGGGTTTGTGTTATTTAAATAAATTGATATATAAACATTTGTAAATGAATAAAATATCAATATTAATACATTTGACCATATCTGGCATACAATACAGGTATAAAACGGACCATTTCATATATTATTATAATAGCGTACAATAAAATACGTATTATGTCGAAAGAGTAATAAAAAATTTATAGCTAAAACCATTTTATTACATTTAAAATAAACTTTTATTTATCTTCTTAAAAAGATTTTAAGTATTTAAGTAAAATTAAAAAAAATATATATAAACACGCATGACTCGATAGCTTATAGTATGTCACTATATTAAGTCGATTTAATTGACACCTCACTTTTTTTTTTATGCGATTGGGGGCAAACGACCAGACGGGTCATCTGATAGTAAGTGACTACCGCCGCCCATGGACACCCGCAACTCAAGAGTCACAAGTGCGTTGCCGGCCTTTTAGGTAGGAGTACGCTCTTTTCTTGAAGGTTAGAAGGTCGGTCGTTAAAATCAATTTAGCCAATGCTCTGACATAGGACCATTATGTGTATATCTATGTTCCAAAATATTAGCCTCCTTTTTCGCTCAGTCGGATAAAAGTAAAGAAAAATATTATATTTAAGATTTCTCATTCACGCTTACTTACGCCTCGTTCAAACGAAGATAAGGAAATAAACTTAATAAATAAATTTTTTTAAACAATAAAAATCGTACACTCTTTTTCTTTTAAATAGAAACAGCAAATTAATTCGATAGTTGTTTTGCTTTATTAATTTTAGTTGTACTTAAGTAATGTTCAACAAATATTCCGAAAAAATTTTTTAGACGTAAGGAAGTCTCCGCTTTTCTTTTTTCTGTTCTTTGAACTTTAGATACCTTGGCTCTACTTATTTCGATCACTAATTATTATAGATAGATGTGTGTATGTATGTAAATTATACATATATTAAAATTGTATACTTCTCACGGGAATTCAAGGGACCTTCTAATGAATTCAATTAAGTTCACTAGAGAATTCTAGAGCGGACAGGTAAATGCATAGAGATATACACATATACATATTATGTATTATACATACGTAAATACACTCACACTGATACCCCCAGAGGGATAGGCAGATGCGTCCACACGCGCCCTTTTTTTTTTTTTTTATTTATTCGTAAGCCTACCATAATGACTCCACTTTGCCTGATGGTAAGCAATAAATGGAGTCCAAGAGTGGTAGTCACCACACGCTACAACAATTTTCCCGTGGGTGCTGCAGAAGGCGACTGAGGGATCAGACGTACTGTTATCTTTCAGACAGTATACATATATATATTATACACAGTCGAATAGTGCTCAGCTGCGGCAGTACACTTGCCTTTTATTACGTAATCGAGACTCAAATGTGGTTGGCGCAAAATGTATGCGTTTGAAACGCTTTCATACATATGAAAATAAAATAGCTAACGTTTTTTTTTTTGAGAACAATACGACTGCTTTCACAAATTATTTTCGTATCAATTCAGTATAAGTTTACAATATTGCAAACTCGCTACTTAGAACTGTTTTTTTTTTTATAACCATGGGCAACAATAACTAACACAGTGCCTTCACACTATCTATATTTCTATAAAAATATTATGTATAAATACTTCACCTTTTCAAGGCTAAACGTCTAAACCGATTCTGATTAAATTCTGTATATGGATATTGGAATAATTAGGTAAGACATAGGTACCAATTCACGCCTTTCTCAAGGTAGGCAAAAGCAACAGCCCGTACCTCAAAAAGCGCACTTACGACTTATGAGTTGCAGGTGTCCATGGACAGCATTTGTCACTTACCACCAGGTGACCCGTCTGCTCACCTGTCTCCCTACATTATAAAAAAAAAATGCTTTTATATCCTTGCATAGCTCACGATCACAAGCTTCCTCTACTGACACGCACTTAAACACCGGTTTCGGGTACATCACCAATTTGATCAAAATATGTTTATTAAAGAAAAAAATATCTCTTGATATTGACATTTGGGTGGTACGTTCATTAGATTGCCGGGTTCGCGCCTAAGCGAAGAGGAAAACTGCATGAGCTTCAAGTACTTATTTTTGGAATTCCAAACTTTATGAATCAGGCTGGTTTTACATCACTTTTATTTATTATAATATACTTTCTTAAGTTGTATGTTTAAAAATAAAAAGTACGTCCCAAGTTTCATCTCCGTTTATGGTCCGCCCTTAAGGCTAGTAGCGTTATGTTATGTACGTGTATAAAATAAATACTCTATCGAACAGAAAATACTTTTTTGAATCCACCCGGAAGTTCTGAAGATAAGCGAGTTAAATAAAAAAACAAATAAGCTCAGCTTTATATTCACTTATACATAAAACATCATTCCCCATATTAAAATTACGGGATAACTTTTTCGACAATTTATTTTTAATTTGAGTCGTTCAAGAATAATATAAGCATTTATAATTGCAAGTGTTATTATACTTATAAATTTAAAACTTAAATACTTACATCGCTCATGTATGGTGTCCAGTCTTTGTTCGTGCTTTCCCATTCTGGTGCCGGTTTGTTTTCTTTTAACTTATTAATGATTGTCGCGTCTGAATCGTCGAGAACTACAGTGCGGTCAAAATCGAATATAGCTAAAGAAGGCATTTTGTAAACACGCGCGTACCGCCCTACTGTTGAACACGCACTGATGAGTTGATGACAAAATTACTCTGAATAGAGTTATGGAAGTCTGAGAATTCTAAACTAGATCATGGGGCATGACGTCAGCGTTAGTCATGTTTAGTAACGGAGGATTTGCGTATTCAGAAACCATTTTCGCCTGTTCTTTTTGTAATAAAATGCAGATAGATGGTCATGAACACTGACAGTTAACAGCTGAGCTGAAAAATTGACAGACATTATTGATTTGTATTTGACATTCAGAATTAGAAAACGTCTAGTCTGACACTTTATTAGAGTGGGAAGTAGTATTATAAAGTGCCCAAGTCATAATAAATAAGCGTGTTTTTATTGTAAAATGGTTTTCAGTTATATTACATATATTTTATGAAAGCAAATCATAACAGTATTTTAGGTTATTTAGTTTATGTGAGATTTATAGTAGTAGTGGACGATTATGAGATATATTTATTGAGCCATTCGATTGTGAAGATGTCTCGAGATATCACTATTATGACAGATTAGAAGTTACTAATTTCGTTAGCAATAGCAAATAAATTTACTTGAAGCGAGACAAGCTTGTCAACAACATCAATCAAAATATTTATTTTAATTAGGTAAGGAACTAATATTTTTGGATACATATAACAACACAACGAAATAACTCATCATTACAAAATATTGTTATGTACTTATTTTCCACCAGCAGCAGTAAACATTAGGAACGTTCTTCGAAAGAATAAAAAAAAATACCTAAGTCATAATAGATTATCAGTATTGGTAGTAGTAAGTAATTCGAGTATAACAAACATTTTAAAGCCCCCCCCCCCCCAACTAATTTATAGTCATTTTGTCCTACAATAAACTACAGGTTTTGTGAAATAAATTACTGATATTATATAAAAAAGTATTTGGGATCGTCAAAGTTACTGTAGAAAAATATTTTAATATATTTGTTACATAATAGACTTTGACTAAGTTAGGTGAATACAGTCAATTAAATAAATTTCTAAACGTTTTTAATACAAACTGCTCCATTCTTAAAAAAACTTCACTTGACAGTGTAATAGCACTGATTGACAGATAAGGGTTCCAGCATAACCTCTTTTTCGTGAATTTTATTTTTAAAATTGTTATAATAAATTATATAACAGTATCTACAATGGCTTCACTGAAAGTTTGTTCAGTAAGCAGACTTGCTAAGTATGTTACTGATTCCTCTCTTGCAAGCCTGCGAGCCAATATGTTCAGGTAAATTGCGCAATCATTTTTTAAGGTTATAACTCGAAGTATTTTTATATTTTCTGTTTAGTTAGGAAATTAAACAAGTCACAGGGTGAATTGCAGTTACGATAAAGGTATCTGGCATCGTTTGATCTATCTGTTATAACTTTTTCTATAATTGAACAAGGCTGATGTAATATACTTTAATGTTCTCACTGTTCTTGTAAATAAGTATATATTTTTACTAGTTAATTTACCTAATATAAAAAAATAAAATTTGTAGATTTATTAGGAGTATAGTTATTCTTCAGTAAAAGTGTATTGGATTTACTATCTCTTATTAATGCATAGAAAAGTATGTTGTTTCTTCTTAAACATAATTAGGGGACCTAAGTTCAGCACTCTGTAATAAGTACTTGTAGAACGAAATGAAAAGTCAACTAAGTGAGTTTTTATTTACTACTTATTCACACATTAGTCATTCCCTTACCTGTGTACCTGTTATGATCACTGCTCTGCTTGTGAGGGATGCCAAATGAATAATTTAAAAAAAATAATGTGATGCAGATGTGGCTACCAAACTGGTGGTCATATAAGACACCTCTGCTTACCCCTTTGAAAATAAAGGCATGAGTATGTATGCAGAAATTAAGAAACAATCATAAATCCAAATAAAATTTCTTTATTTCATAAAATTGATCAACTTTTTTTTTTTCTTAATTTAAAGTTCTAGATCAATACGCACAGTGTCACCACAACTATATGTCACCTTGTCAAATGTGAAATTAATATTAAAAAGATGAAATAACTGAATAACTGCCTGTGTTGATTTATAACTTCCAAATGTATGAGCCTTAAGAGTAGAAATTGGACAAACAAACAAGGTCTAGAGATAGCCACGTCTAACTGCTGTTTGTTTCAAATCCTTTTGAGTTTTATGTAAATAAAGATTAAAACATATATAAACCTAGAACTTTGTCAAAGTTGTGTAAATGTAATATTAATTATTCTCATCACATTAGGAGCACATTCCGTGGTTATACAACAGAAGAGAAACCAGCTGTAGCAGCTAAAGAAGAAGGCAGTAAGACCCAGCCTCTACCTGCCACTGTTGAGGAATGTCACAAGCTGATTGAGACACTCACCACTGAGTTGAACACAGCCAAACAGCAAGCCAAAGAATTTGAGGTAAACATTCTAAACAAACACCACTACACTCATGCAACATTGATTTGGTGTTGTGGACTTTTACATCCTTTTAACTTACATTTTTTTTAAAATAATCAATAATCTTATAGATTGCCCTGAATGACTACAAAAGATTAATATTAGACTATTTGTGTGTATTTCAATTTAATTCTGCTATCCTATTTATGTCCAAATTACTGTCAATTTTTCAAGTTCTTTGATTAAGAATCATAACTAGAAAAAGTAAAAGAATTTCTGTCTCATAATCAACTCCTCAAACCTCATTTTGTTTAAGCTTTATGGTAGCAAGTTTTGTAAGCATATGTATAAAATGTAATAAATCTGAGCATGCTCTCTTTACTCATAAATGGTTGTACATTCAGAATAAGTATAGTGTGTATAATATTTGAAGTGCTTGTAAATAAATGAAACAACTGTCAGCAAATAAAATAAATAAACAAATTAGTGCTGTTGCTTAAAAATATATGAATTTCACATAGTATTTTGGCGCTTTTCATGGAGACTGAGGTATTAATCTATAGTAATAGAGTTTATAAAAGAACACATACATGCATGTTCCCTATTGGCAGCAACATTTTGCATTATTATTAAGCTATGAATGTTAACGGAAGCATCAGACCAATTTGTAAGTGTGTGTGGTTTTAGTAGTTCAATTGTGACACACCACCTAACTATATATAAGCTATGATAGAGTGATGATCCATGGGGATTTCCACAGGCAACAAAAAGAAATAAACATTAAGCTATGAATGAACAGACAAGTGATTATCAAATAGCATGTTCATGATAGACATAAATTATTCTAGTAAAGACAGCCTATCTTAGATGACACTAATTTACAGTAGGAGAGCCATGCTTATGTGCATACACAGCAATACAGCAGCCTTACATGACCTGATAGTGAAGCAATGGTTGAATTGTGTTTAAACAAGTGATTGAGATAACTACAGCCCCAAACCCTTCTCTCCTCTTTATCTTCACTTCACATTTCGCTCGCTTGCTTGCTTCATATTCGAGCGATACGATCAGCGTATTGGCGACTCTTGAGTTGCAGGTGTCCATGTCCGGCGGTAGTCAGTTACCATCAGGTGACCCTGCTCTTTGGAACCCTATACCATAAAATATATCTACTTAATGAAATTCTTTGACGTTAGATTTTTGTTTTGTAGGATAAGTACAAGCGCGCGCTTGCAGACGGTGAGAATGTGCGGCGACGCATGATGAAGCAGGTGGAAGATGCCAAGTCCTTTGCCATACAAAGCTTCTGTAAGGATTTGCTTGATGTAAGTATTCCGATTATAACTTTTGATTGATGATAAGGCAGTAGAATTGCCGGTAGGGATGTGATCCTCAAATACTTAATGTGAAGTTGGTCAAGTTATGTAGAAAGGGCAGGTTGGAAGTACCCGAAACAGGTGCTTGTATGAAAGGTTTAATTACAGTGTAAGTAACTTGTGATGTATGTAAGGATTGAAGTAATTGGAGGCCTATTGATTCTGTCTATATGACTGCTTTAAAGTTCATTGTTTCAGGAACTTATTTATATTTGTAATCTAAAATCTTTTAGATGTTACTTGTTATGTAAATTGCTTAAGGAGTAAATATATTTTTAATATTAAGAGCACAGTCAGGATGGGATTGTGGAGTTCTCGAGGGAGTACAGGGCAAGTAAGGGATTGGGTTGTTATCTATCAGAAAGTATATATGTACATATATAGTCAGTGCCCAGTAGACTGATCTGAGATTGCCGCCTAAAACGTTGTAGGAACTGAATGGTGGTTGGTAAAATCTGGGTTAATTAGCCTCTACCTACCCATTCGTGGATACCGGCGTGAGTGTGTACATGTATCTTGCTCGCAGGTGGCGGACACGCTGGCGGCTGCGGCAGAGAGCGTGCCGGAGAGTGGGGTGTCGGAAGGGGGGGCGGCGGCCGCGGAGGTGGGAGCAGCTCTGCGTTCGCTGCAAGACGGCGTGCGTCTCACACGCGCTCAGCTCACACAGGTGTGTACACTAGGAGCTGGTACTGTGTAAGGGGGGGCGACGTTCAGGGCAGGTGCAAAAACTGCAATACCAGCATAATATAAAAGAAATTACTGTTTAAATGTGATGAGTATTACCACGGCCTCGCAGAAAACCGGCAAATAAAAAAATGCTTTTTTTGCATACTATAGCGGGACAGACAAACAGACGGGTCACCTGATGGTAAGTCATAACCTCCGTCCATGGACACTTGCAACTCTTGTAAGTGTGCTGCCCGCCTTTAAGGGTGATGAGGGATGGGGGATTCGGAGAGGGGAAAGAAGAGAGGGGGTATGTGAAAGAGGAGAGGAAAGAATAGCGGGGGAGTTGGGCCTCCGGAAACCTCACTCATTTCGGGGAAATGCAACGCAAGCGTTACTTCACAAACGGTTTTCTGTGAGGCCGTGGTATAGCACCGGTCGAGCCGGCCCATTCGTGCCTAAGCATGGCTCCACCACCGTCAAACTTGTGTTGTGTGACTCCCTTCCCCTGTCCCTTCTCTTTTTCCCCTCCTTTTTTAACCTTCTCTTCTCCCTTTCCCCAACCCTAAAAGGCAGGCAGCACTTTTGTTACTCTTGAGTTGCAAGTATTCATGGGCGGTGGAAGTCTCTCACTAATATTAGACTGATCTCCTCGTTTGTCCCACTATACTATAAAAAAAAACAAAGCTAGTTTTATGGATTATCTCAATAGAGGATTGAATAATTGGGACACGCTGTATTTGATTCACATTACTCAATTCAATCGATAGATGACGTTGTGTCACCCGTCCTGCACTCGTTCACGAAATTTTTCCACTAAAAATTTAGTCTTAGCGCTGTTAATACCCCTTCGCCATTATTGAACCATGAAGCATATAATATTATATTATATTGTTGTAGGTGTTCAGTCGACATGGGCTGGTAGCGGTGTCGCCGCTGCGAGAGAAATTCGACCCTAATCTACACGAAGCTTTGTTCCAACAGGTAATTACATTTAAAACTATATTATTTGCAGATAACAGCGGAGTACATTTCTTTGCAGATATAACCTACTTAACCCATTCCAATCTGGTTTCGTCCTGGCCATAGCATTAATATTACCGATGATATAAGGATAGGCATAGAGGACGGCAAGGTCACAGTTCCATGTCTCATAGACTTTAGTAACGCTTTCCACACTGTTGACTTCGACTTTCTTCTTGCCACATTAAACTCTTAAATGATCTCCATCGGCTATTGGTTGGTTTCGTAGTTACCCGTTGGCTACCGGCAGCGTATCCGCCAAGATCATAACTATTCCTCTTGGTGGATTACTACTGCTGGTGTGCCACAGGGTGGCGTTTTATCTCCTCTACTATTTTCAGTATTTATCAATTCAATCTCTATTGAACTTCATTCTTTCTAGCACCGTTATGCATATTACTTGAATCTAATCTCAATGATCTCCCTCTTGCTATTGACACTGTCAACAAAGATCTGAGTAACATAATTAGCTGGACAACAATGTACGGACTGAAGGTTAATGAGAGTAAGACGCAAAGCAAAATTGTCGGCAGCTCGAGACTTATTGTTGACTGTTTGAACTTCCACAAGTTTCTTTCGAAATTGTTTTAAACATTTCTGTAAGTAATAACGCCAAGTATTATAGGTTTTACACAAAGCTCTTTGCTCTGCAGCTTTAATTACGTAACGTATTAAAGATTATGTAATTTCCTTTCTACCTACTATGCCGAAGTCTGCTGAATTTCTGTATAATATTCATTTTTGGCCCGCGCAAATTTGTTCAAGTCTCCGAATTTCGTACCAAAATCAAGTGGCTTCGAATTAGTATTCGCCGTAATACTCATGTACTCACTTTTCCATGTAATAATTTATTTACCTCAAGAAACGCTTATTTAAATACGATACACATACGAGATACTTGAGATGATCGCAAAATCTTACTTTAGATATCCCAACACATTCTGACACAGCGTTCCTTGATAAATCCTTCACAGTACAAGCAGCACACTTATGGATTTCATTAGCGGAAGCTGTTAGGCAAAAAAAGACCAAGACAAATATCAGATCCGCGGATTTCTTTCCATATGCCGTTTCAGAGCTTTCTGTGATCGTTGCGGTTTGACCATCTTTTAGCCATGAGAGCCCAAAGATGTTCTATTGAGGTGAGATATTTGCGGGCTAAGGTATTAAACATATAACCAAATGTGTATCGAACTAGGCACGTGTCCTCCTCATTACGTGTAAAGGACATTTGTCTTGTAAGTAATTAAATTGTGGCATGTCACTTTCTGTGTAAAGAACTTTACATGTTGAAAGACATCTACATAATGCAATGCCGATGCTCGCGGTGGCAAACAGCACAACTCCCGAACACCGTAATTCGACCAGATTCCATGTTAGGCATAACATGGCCTTGTATACCTTGACCCAGTGTATCGCCAAAGATATAAACGATAGTGCTGAATGGATTTAAACGTCTTCTCGTCACAGAACAGTGTTACTCTAATTGAAATTCAACTAATGTCTGGCAAAATTCACTCATGCAGTTCTATGAGCATCAGTCATATGTAATTTCTTTGCACAATGCCTGTAATGCAAACCCATGTAATACAAGTGATTTCTGATTGTCAGAAAGAGTGACACAATGAGTAGACACATTAATTCGGTTACATTTAATCGGTGTAAAACCAAAATATTCACGTCTCGTAGTTGCTCTGGCATTTTCTGAGATTACGGACGGACGACCATTGAAACGACTGCATCATTTAAATTTCCTTCATTTTCGCGTTTAATCCAAAGGCCAACGGCTTGGACGGCATTTAAACGGCTACAAATTTCCCTAATATTGAAGCCATTATTATGTAACGCAATTATATTCGATCTTTCAGTTATTGATGAATTGCGAGGCATTTCTGAGAAATCAAAATCAGTAAATCACAAAAATATCAATCTCAATCAATTAATCTTATTTTAGCGTAAAAAATAAGATGACATAAATCATTGCCAGTAGTCAATATTTTCTTTGTTAGTGAAAAAGAGTTAATCTCATACTGGGAAAAACTGCAATAGTATGTAGGCTATAGACAGGTAACTCTGCATTTTTTATTCACAACACAACCTGGTGGACAGATTTGAATAATCGATATAATATGATGAATCAAAATAATAACATTTGTATACAGCGTATGTGTTGCTGGTTGTAACGTGAGAATTTTATACTTTGCGCCGTAAAATATATATTTGTAACTAATCTACTGTTTTTCTGTATTTAAGTAATGGAAAGTTTTACATATGTATAAAAAGTAATATTTTTGACATTTGGAATGCAAATATGACTTATATTTCAATTAAAGTTTAAGTTGTATAAACGTAAAACTAAAATAATTTATTTTATTTTATTTTGTGGCATTGATTGCGCCAGTACTCTTACACAGCCATAGCAATATAAATTTTGCCTATCTTATATTATAAATTCAACTATTATAAAAACGGTTTGATTCGGGAACAATTTAAATTCGTATACAATTTTAAACGGCTTTCGATATTAACGATGCAATTTTTATGGGTCTTTTATTTCTACATCCAGATAATAAATCGTTTTCCTTAATCAAAATCATGTGTTTAAATGTTACAACACAGAGATGTTTAGTTCGTCTATCTCTTCTTGAGATGGCGCTGTACTCAATAAAAAAATATGCATATTTTTCATTGTTACATAGAAACTTTTGTCAAAGTTTCTTTTTCGACTGTACTGTATTTTGTTATATACTTTAATAAATGTATTCTATATAATATTTGAATTGTATATTGTCATTACTGTTTGGAGTAGTAAGGGAGGATAGTAAAAGCAGAAACTTAAACATATAATACGTATTATATATTTTCAGGAAGTAGAAGGTGCGCAAGCAGGCACGGTGGTGGC
This sequence comes from Tyria jacobaeae, assembly GCA_947561695.1. Classification (NCBI taxonomy): domain Eukaryota; kingdom Metazoa; phylum Arthropoda; class Insecta; order Lepidoptera; family Erebidae; genus Tyria; species Tyria jacobaeae. The sequence goes on along the minus strand of OX387237.1, from coordinate 3,418,066 downwards.
TGTAAGTAAGGTCGGCTACAAGCTGCACGAGCGCTGCGTGCGACCCGCGCTCGTCGGCGTCGCCAAGTGATAACGACGGCTCAACCGACATGTTGGAGACGGCCTTAGGCCTGACGAGTCAGCGGGACATACATACTTACTTATATAGGATGTTTCAAAAAGTGTGCTCATATTTCAAGTTCGTATACTGTTGACCTCTTGAATAACGGCCATCGTTAACACTTACATACATATTTTACGCCTATGTAGAGGAGGCAGAGGCGTATTATACTCTTACATATTGCCACGATTTTGTCCCACATATGTAATAGTGGGCAAGCATGTTGAGTTCACCCTGGGACAGACTGTATAGATACTGCCTGTACTATATTTGGTATTGAATGTCAATGATGTTGATGAAGTAGTCGGATTTTTCCGAAAATTTATGCATACACTTTCTTTAAAGGTAGCAAATAAAATCATTGTATGTTCTTTATAAATTTATACCTAACAACTGCTCTTAAAATGTGACCACACCTGAAACATTCTGTATTCATGTTGTTTGTTACTGAGCGTAGAATCTATTGCAGATGCAGTTGCAAGACCTGGCATACCTTGACATGGCTTGAAATAATTAATCTATTTCAGCTGTAAATATTTTGTTTATATTTACTATTTAAATGTGTCATGGCATTTATTGTTGTAGGACAATTATATTTTATGCAATGGCAGCTAAAATAAGAATATTTGGCCATGGTTAAGGATGCTGTAACAGGTCTAAGACATACCAGAGTGTATGCTTAGATGTATATCTCTGAATAAGGACTACTTTTATCCTACTACATTTTCTTACTAAAAATGAATGCAACATCGTTAATCATGTTTGCACTCCCAAACAATGCCATCACATACCTTATCTCAAAGCATGTCGGGTATGCAGTAAAATAAACAGCGTGACCTACAAAATGGAGGTATTTTAACCACTGGAAATATATCTCAATCATGCAGTTCCAAAAAAAAAATATAAAGAAATCAACTCTGGATAGTTATGATCGTTGTAATTTATAATTTTTTTGATTTTTTTTAAGTTAATTAAAACTATAAAATACTGAACATTAATAATATTTAACTTTACACATTCCACCTGCATTTATGAGAAACGGAGGTCACAATACCTGGACCTGGAAATGAATGCGTCATAACTTTTGTACTGGTGTTTCTTTTCACAAGTTTTTCTTTTGCAGGAGCATGCTCAATATATGTATGTATGTATATTTTCAGTGGTGGTCAATAAGTGTTCCATTTTCTTGAACACGCTGTATATTATTGTAACTAGATTCTCATGTTCAGCATCAGATAAACATTAGATAAGATATATATAGTTAGGGATTGTTCATATCTAACTTAAAGTCATCGCGCCAGTTGCTCACTTTATACGCTAGATATGACTTGGCCCTTATAATCCCGCTGACTTTCTTAGATAACTACAAATAGTAAAGTCTGTACATTGAATATTTTTCTTAAAATGATTTTTTTTATCACAGAGGCCCACTGAGTTATATACCTGTATTGTTCGTATCACACGTTTAATTAGCTGCTGACTGTCAACCCTCAACAATAGTACGCCGCTAACTGTACGCCAGATACGAAAAATATATAATGATTTAAAAGTTATTTGGTATTATGAATAATGAAGGTTTATGTTAATACTGTGTATTTATTAGATATTTTTTGTAAAACACTCAAAAGTGAGGCTCGAACTTGCTACTGTTTTGTAAATTAATTAAAGGGATAAGGGCGTGTTTACACTGTCTACTTTAGTACGAATTTTTAAGCTTTATTACTATTCAGGAAGAATTATTAGTATGTTAGGAACGGGAAGTGTTCAAGTGTTCCTACAATCATTTTAGGGATATGTTTAAATGTTCCTTCTGGAATAAGATAATACAATAGACGACAACGTAGCCACGCCCTTATAACTGTAACTATTCCATTCGATGGTATTTTTTTAAATAACTATTGTTAAAGAAAGTCACAAACAGTTTGAAACACTTGACAAATAGCTCATTTATTCTACATTCCCATTTCTCCAATGTTTTCTAACTAAAAACCTCCAGTCAAGTTTGGAGGCTATATGATATGTAAATGATAACAGGAATAAATGTTTATATAATAATAGTAATAGCTTCAGAGGTGGACATAGACCCTGTGCGTTACGGCCTTAAACTGTGACAACGCACACGAGTCCCTCCCCCCTTACTCTGAGAGTTACATCCTCAAAGTTCGGCAACGCAACTTAGGCTCTTAAATTGCAGGAGTCCTAAGTCGGCAGTAGTAACTTACCATCAAAGGTATCAGTGACCCGTATGCTCGTTAACCTCCTAATACAAGAAAAAATATATATATATAAAAGTTATTACTATAAAAAATTGTGGACCGTAGTAACACCACAGTCTCACAGAAAACACTTAGTGAAGCAATGCTTGCGTTGTGTTTCACAGTGTAAGTGAGGTTACCCAATCAAACGCGTTATGCACTTGCGACTCTTGAGTGACAGGTGCCCCGTTGGCTATACCGTAATAAGAATATATATGAAATATATTAATATTAAAAGATTCATTCTATATAAATTTATTCCTGTTGTCATGTGATTGTTATAACGAAGTTGTGTGGTAACTTTGCCCTGACACGAGTTTGTACATAATTGAGCAGAAATGTGTTAATTTCATTATATATTGGGTATTGGTATCTGTTAAGATGTGATGCGTTTAATGATGAATGTTTCCTCATTGTCAAGATATTTATTGGCAGTGAATATTTGTTTTTGAAATGTCAACTGTTTTGTTTTAAATAAATGAAAAATGTGAGTTATATTGTGTTCAATATGTGTTCGATATATAAAAATATGATTACGATTGACGCTTCAATATTTGCAAACTGGTTTGCTTCACGTCACACATATCTAAAGTTACGAAACGCTTTTTTATAAACATTGGTTGTTTACGTGTTATTGGTTAAGTATTTGTCTTCCGAAACGTGCTGCAGCGTGATCCCCTCTATGGGGTGCTAGTGTAATCACGGAGCATTTGGCTACATTTAAATACAGTTTATTTCCTGGCTCCATTTTACCATCCTTTTTATATCTGACTTGCTTGTTGGTCTAGCGGTTAGCGATCCTGACTGATGAGCCGAGGTCGTGGGTTCGAATCCCACCCTGGATAAATATTTGTGTGATGAGCACTATCATTTGTTGTGTCTGGGTTTAATTAATCTATAATATGTATGTATTTAGAAATATATAACTATGTTCATCAGCAGTCCACCATATTACCATATTACAAGCTCTGCTTAGTTTGGCATCACACGGTCGCGTGTGAGATGTGTGGAGTATTTATTTATTATTTATCTCACTGCAGTACGTCATGATCGTCATTCTGCTTCACCTTACGCATCAGCTTCAAATCAAATAATAAGAAAGTTGAGTCCTCTATCTTACTAAAGATTATCATTTTGAAGAATCAATTGTCACTTTCAAAATAGATTACATTCTTAAACTGTTAGCAATTTACAATATTCAAGGGGTCAACTATACAACCCCATCTTTCTCTAACAACTTCTATAATTCGCAAATAAATCCTTATAGGTGTACAAATAAAACACAAAATACCTTACACAGTACATTCTATTTAGTATCTTCACATTCGGAGTATAGATAAGCGGACATGACTCGCTAACCTCACGCTACTGATCGTGGTTCTCCTTAAAGTAAAATAGGGTCACCCCTTATTTCCCGTGGGTGTCGTAAAATGCGACTAAGGGATCGGGCTGTAATCTATCAGACAGTATATAAACAGCCTATATATATATCAGACAGTATATAAACAGCCTATATATATATCAGACAGTGCCCGAAAGACGACAAAACTAATAAAATGCAGGGTGACAACAGATTGGTGAACGCAGTGAGGGGCAGGGAGGACACCTGTCTCTAAGTAGATATCTTTAAAAGAAAAAAATATCCAAACCCCCTAAATTATCTTTATCAAAGCTTCAGTCCTATCCGCCCCTCTGCTACAATACTATGTACACCTACAAGATTGTATTTGCACTGTCTACACATTTAACTAACGTTTTTGTATATATATACATATATAACTTCGATATTCAGGTCTTTAAGATCACTACAGAATCGACCAAGTGCAATAACAATGTATGTATTAACTATAAAATAAAACTACCCCCGACTTGATTAGAAAACATCTGATAATCCTCAAACAACTCAGCAATTTTCTTGAAACATATCTTAGAACACTCAATTAAGGCAAACTTTCAAACGACAAAAACTTAATCAAAATTCTTTCACCCATTGATATGATGCCACAAACAGACTCACACTAAAAATCCCTATTTTTGTCGGGGGTAAACATACACTAAAAAAAAAACAATTAATATTAGCATATAACAATTTTGTTATACAAAAACATACATACGCACTTGTCATGACAAAATTATAAATTCATACAATGAAATATTTTAACTCAAAAATCCTTTGATCCATTAGAAATGAGCTGATAATCTTCGATGTTGGTTGATGAGGAAGACTCAAGTCAACTAACAAACAAAAATGTAAATCACAATTGATCCATCCGTTTTAGGAGACATAGTACACAGTATTGGGCAAGAAATAATGCACATCAACCTCTAGAAAGAGACATTTGGCTAATTTCGGCTTTGTAGTGTTGTCCGTTTAACAGAATACATGTGTTACGTTTTGTCAGTCGTTCGAGAAATGCGTTGGAGTACGGTCGCGTCCAGTTCAGAACATATATAGAGAGTTGTTGACACCCCCAAATTTAAATGATTTAGAATTGTACTATGGAATATTTAGGAAAAAGAGGGAAGCCTTTACATGGTCAGTCACGCGAAATTATCTACAAAGTGTATAAATATTTTTAAACTGACGCCGACAAATTTAAAAATCATGAAGATGATAGAAGACGAAAGAAGAAAGACGTATGTAACTATTTTAAGAAGGTACAAGAGAAAGTATCAAATGCCAGTGGAATTTCAAGAACTTTGAACAATATATAAAAGGAAGTCAGTATTGAAACAGATTCTACTGCAATTAAGTTCAATACCCCGAAAAAAGGTAGACCAAAAAAGCAATTTCGTTTAGATATGGACGATTTTGATTATGATGTTGTGCGAAGAATGGTGTATGATTTTCACTTACGATTTAATGAACTGCCGACAGTAAAATCATTAAAATCTAAACTATCGGAGGCTATTCATTACAATGGGTCTGAAAAGACGTTGAGAAAAATACTTCATGAGATGGGATTTCGGTTCGCAAAAATGGAAGATAATAGAGAAGTTCTAATGGAAAAGCACGAGATTAGTCTCAAACGAATGGAATACCTTGATAAAATGCGCGAATTTCGTGAAACAGGAAAAAATATAATCTATATAGATCAGTCTTACATATATACATCGCGCACTATAATAAAATCTTTGTGATGATTAGAAAAAAAAGGCGTAAAAACCCAATTTCAAAAGGTCAACGTTTGATAATAATCCATGCGGGAAAGGAAAAAGTCTTTTTTCCTGGAGCCTTTTTAATGTATAAATCCAAGGACACTATAGTTGATTATGTGGTGATAGGTGAAATTAATAACGATAACTATGAGAAATGGCTGGTTAATAAATTAAACCCAAACATACCCAGTGATTCTGTTCTAGTTACCGACAACGCACCCTATCACAATAAATATGTTGAAAGACCCCCCAATTCAAACATCATTAAACAGAAAATGATCAACTGGTTAAACAGGCATGAAATTCCAGTAGACCCAAAATTGACAAAACCAAGATTTACGGTATTATATGTCGGCATAAGGAGAGGTATACAGAGTTTTCTGTGGACAAAATACTTGGTGAACATGGGCACACTGTATTGCGATTGCCACCGTATTATCCGGATTTTAATCCAATTGAAAATATTGGTCTCAACTGAAAGGTTATATAGCCTCTAGAAATGTGGGTATGAATTTAACTACAGTAAAAACATTATATGCAGAAAAAGTAAACATGATTGGGACTGAAGAGTGGTAAAAGGTTTGAGATCATGCAATTAAATGTGAGAATGAATATCGAAGATTTAAACACGGTCTAGAAAATTACACTGATGGACTGGTCATAAATACGGCTGATAGCAACAATAAATGAGGATTAATAATTGTTTTGTCAGAATGTATCACTTTTCAAAATAGATAAATCAATACGTAAACAACCATTTTTTTTTTCATTTACTATAATCTAAGGACAACTAAGTTATAAGTATAAAGTCTAAGTTATAAAAAAAAAATGTTTAAAAATAAAATAAAATAAGCAACTCACAATAATTGTTTAAACAGCTCTTAATAGATACTGGACTGTTAGTTGTGCGTGCGAAAGGGACAACGCTCTACAAAGCTGAAATTAGCCGATTGTCTCTTTCTAGAGGTCGATGTGCATTATTTCTTGTCCAGTATTGTACCACAAAAAGACACATGATAAACTTATAACTTTAAGAAGCTTATAAATTACATCTCACATCTCGAAATCCATTAAGTAGTTTAGACTGACAAAGTTATATCAATACATACTCTCGAAAAACATAACACTCTTTCGTCCGCAGTTAGGTTAAAAATAATTTTAATTTCATTGGTATAGTATTGCTCAATAGAATTTTTGCATTACATTACATTTCTTCTTGACAACCTTATGATGATTCAGAGACAGTGAAAATTATAAGTGCATTTCAAAGGAAAACTATAAATTAACAAGTAATGTATGTACTATACATACATACATAGATATATTCACTATGTCACTGAACAGGTAGGTAGTTACCCAACCTCCGGATGTCTTACTAAAGCTGTTCCCGGATTCCTCCTGTCAGGCGCAGTATGGCACACCGTGTGGTTTTAGTCGGTCCGATTCTGACACACTGTTACACCGAAAACCTCGGTGGGTTTACGGCCGGAGGGGGTTTCCACAAAAGAAGTTTCCAAACCATGAATTGATACCACTAACGGAATAGATGTCAAGCCTGTTGTACACACTGTCTGATAGATAACAGTCCGATCGCTTAGTAGCCGTTTACAACACCAACGGGAAGACTGGGGTGGATCTATTCTACATCACCGAGAACCACAGCCGAATGTATGTGTATGTACACTTATATCCACAAAAATTGGTTCAATTTCGACTATCTGACGAAAAATAGTTTGTTTCAATAAATACGAAACAAATGTGTGCACTAAAAAGGCGTTTAATAAACATATTCACAATAACTGAGCGTTCCAGACAATTCGTAGAACATAGTGCAGGTTAGCGAGTGGCTTGTGTGTGTATGTGGGGGGGTGGGGAGTTGGAGGAGTCTTCAGAATCCTTCCTGGTAGGCCTTGGAGTCGAGGCGCGCCTGCAGCAGCTCGAGCTGACGCCGCGCTTCACACTGAGGGAAGTTGTTCAGTTCGTAGTACTGGGGAGCGATCTTGAGCAGCCATTCCGCTGTAAATAACATAAGTCAGTAAGTAAAGATAAGTACAAGTTACTTCTTATATCATTAGCTATCTACGAATGAATGTCTCGTAAAATTTGGCTCATCCATTCCGGAGATAAGCCGAACAAACAAACAGACAGGCAAGTACAAAAGAAAAAACTGAGTTTTTGTATGTCTACCATATGAATGAACTATTGTTTGTATGTTAACACTGTAATAATGCTGTACTGTATAGTATAGTAAAAAGTTATTATTACTTTACAGACATTTGTATTTTAATAATTAGCATAAATTTAGAGGTCTAGATATAAGTTATGGTTTACAAAAGAGTTTTACTGTATTATATTTTTGATTATATTTTTAAGTCCTGACTGACAGTTAGAGTCCTTCCGAAGAGCTCTTGTTTTGGGGGGTAATTTTCTAATTAGCAGCATGGTAGTGATAATATCATTACCGTAAGAGAGTCATGTTGAACCGCGGCAGAAAACCGGTAGTCAAACCATGCTTGCATTGTATTACCGAGCGAGCTGGGGTACCGAAGGCCCTACTCTCTTGTTGACCCTCCTCTTTTCTATCCCCTCATCTCCTCTTCAGCCTGAAAGGCGAGCAGCGCACTTACAACTGATGTCCATGGACCCCGGTTGTCACTTACCATCAGGTAACCCGTCTGTTCGTTTGTCCTCTATATACACCTACATTGTCCAACTATACCAGTCCAACTCATTTCTTATTCTATATATATATATAAGAGATTTCCACCGATATATTGACTCAACACGATATCTCTGGAACCATAAGGCGTAGAGACTTGAAATTTGGTAGAAATATTCCTTTCACCGAGTAGAGGTCAGCTAAGAACAGATTTTACAAAACTCCACCCACAAGAGGTGTTGCGGGGGTGTCAACAGGTGTGCTAGTAAAAAAGAAAAACGAACAATTTATAAAGTCACACCTGTACTATAAACGTGACTACTTAACATTGGCGATACTGAAAGTATGTTTAGCGACAGATATTGTTTCCATCGTTCTGTTCATTGTTCCTCATTGTTCCTTACTGCAACTGCAATGACTTACGAAATAGACTTTCTTTTTTTGGTGTAGGGGGGAAAGACGAAAAACGGGTAAGCGATAACCGCAACCCATGGATATCTGGAACTCAAAGAGTTTTAAGTGCGCTTGCCTTTGAGGTTCATAAGGGGACAGGAAAGAGGAGACTAGGGCGCCCGGTACCATCACGCATTCGACATTACAATGCAAGCATTATTTAACTACCGGATTCCCGTGAGGCCGTAGTACTGACAATATATTTATATCTTAAACATGCTGTTGCAATGACCGTTTTCATATCCGAGTATTAACACCAATATTAAAAGTAAAAATAGTATCAAACAAAGAAATACATACGTTTGATGTCGGTGACTGTCCGTATGTAGTTCTTGGTGGTGAGCACGAACTCGTTGTATATGACCCAGTCGGGCTTGTGGTCGAGGCAGGTGCTGGGGTGCAGCTGTACTGGCTGGTTGTCCTTCACAGTCAGGTACTGGCCGGTACGCTCCAGGTGCGCCACCTGCCATAAACATTATACTATAGTCAAAACACCATCATCATCTCCAGCCTATCGCCGTCCACAGTTGGACAAAGGCCTCCCCCGAGGAGTTCGATCTCTATATACTATCCCGGGTCTTGAACAAACCAAGTTGTTGGTCATACATACTTCTAAATTTCTAAATTTTTATAGATATAATTTATAGATAAATAGCACCCAGACACAGAAAAAATGATCATGCTCATCAGACAATCATTTCATTTCTCCTGTGTGGGAACACGTGACTTAGTAATCACTAACCCCTGGACAGACTAGCCAGTAAGGGGCCGTCCATTAATCACGTGATGGCTTTTTAACATTTTTAACCCCCCCCGCCCCTTGGTGATACACAAAGAGAATACAAGATATACAAAGGATCTAAAAAAAATAGAATATTATCTTATATACCTTATCTTTAAATACAGGTATAAAGTATTATCTAATTTTAGTGTGAAATTAAGGACCATGATAAAAATGTCTAGACAGAAAAGTTGCAGGTTGTTTTTGACTGGCATTAAAATAATATTAAAGGAATGGTATAATCATGCGAAATACATATATTCTACTAGTACATGAACATATTTAATGTACATTGTCCTCGGACTGCGGATTAGCAAGACTTTCTTCAACACTAACAACTGGATAAGGATCTTGCAAGTCAGTAATTGGTACTGGCGACTGGCAAACTGAGCCGGGCGGTCGTGCCGGTGCGCGGCGACTTTGTTCATTGCCTGGCAACGGCGAGTCAAGGTCACACTGCACGCCACTTATCGGTTTAGAAATCACGCGTTTGTCAAAAAAAATAAATACACGTGATATCTTACTACACCGCCCTTGTGATATTCTACGATTTTTGCCACACCTCCTCCCCCCTATCCAGCCTTACGTGATTAATGGACGGCCCCTAATGTATTTGTGTTAATAACCATGCGGTTCACGGTGGAGTAAAATAGGGCGACTCAATCTCTCAAACAATATGTATCCAGTCATAGTGTGCCCGGTTGACGGAAATAGGCTTGCTTATTACGTCAGTTGGGTTAAATTCTAATTGGCAAGGTGTGGGTGTGTAATACACCTCTGCCTACCTCTCAGGGGATGGAGGCGTGAGCGTACGTATGTAGGTAATCGGCTTCAATGCGCCTTTCCAATTGTTTAGCATAAAATTTCAAATCGTAAAAACATACAATTTAAGAACTTATACAGATTTGGTTATAATGGGACCACCACTGAAGTCAATCTCCTCCTTTTGTGTCGGTCGGTTTATAATAACATTTAGGGAAAGAAGTCCGAGCCCTCTAACTATTATATCTTTTATATAATAATGAATTGACGTTTGTTAGTCTCACTAAAACTCGGGAACGGCTGGACCGATTTGAATAATTCCTTTCTTGTATTCGCTTCAGTACAGGAATGGTCATAGAGCAATAAAAATGTTAATAATGTGAGCGAAGCTGCCGCCTTAAGCTAGTATATATATAATACTCACCTGCATAAAGAATCCATTAACTAGTGCTTTCCTTATATTAATATAATAATCCTTGCTTGTGAACTCAGTACTCGTCCGCCTTAAATTAAACCTGAAATATAATATTCATACATATATTTAACTAGCATGTGTGATAAACATATTAACTCTTAGAACAAGTCAAATTACACAAGTGATTCATTTGCTCTATTTTTTTTTTCTTTTTTTTTTCAGTCAATCAGTCCGTACATACGACAGGCGATCAGATAATTAAAAAACTAACTAACGAGAAAGGGCATATGATACTTGCGAAATTAACACACCCTTGAAGGTGCAAAATGAGGAATCAAAGTTTGTATGATGGGCCATCAGTCACTTGTTAAGTTTGGAGCTAGAAATGAAATTAATTACCATTGCCAGTACGAAAAAACCATTGTGTAATATAAAATTAATTACAATGTCTAATATAAAATTAATTACATTGTCCTAAGGCTAGGCAGAGGTGCGAACACTCACATTTCGCCAATAAGAATTTGGTCCCACTAACGCAATAGGGGGCAAGCCGATTGCCGTCAACCGGGCACTGTATGACTGTATGCATACTATCTGAAAGAACACAGTCCGCACAAACAAACAAACAAAATGCTTATGACTCGTAAAAACACTGAACTCCTCCTAAGGGCTGGACCGATATGAATGAATTTTTTGAATGCATTTGGGTGGCACCCTGGATGGTTTAGATTCACAAATCAGCCCGGCTGATGGCGCTGCAGTCAGTATCTAGGTTATTTATCTATACTGCAACTTCAGGACAACGTCTGTCGGGTCCGCTAGTGTATATATATATATTGTAAGCGTCTTATATCTTTAGGTATGTTATTATAAATATGCTTAAAATGACTTTACCAGGAACAGTTTTACAGCATAGCTAATCATACATATACTATGTTTTCGATTTAGGATAAGGAGAAGGCTAATTAACGGCCACGTTCTGCAACTCATTTCGGGGAAATGCGACGCAAGTGTTTCTTTACAATCGGTTTTCTGTGAGGCCGTGGTATCGCACCGGTCGAGACGGCCCATTCGTACCTAAGCATGGCTCTACCAAGTAAAAAAGTAAAGTATACTGAGGTATATATTAAGAGATGTAAAGGGATATCGAATAGCTGAAGCAAGTCGGGGTCGCATACCTATAACTCAAACTGGCTGCTGCGGGGAAATCCCCTCTAACTCAATGAGTGTGCTGATTAACCTTGTTTTATTATTTTTAATAATTGTATATGGTGCTTAACAAACAGAGGAAGCTTTGTTTTTTTAAGTAGGGTTTACAGGAATCATGATTTTAGGTCAAGTTGGAGTCAGGTGTACATTTCGTGAAGTGCTCAATATAGACCGAACATTAAAATTTTAACAACAAATTAAATTAAATTATAGACATCGACTCGAGGTACTACTTCTAGGCAGACGAAGTTGAGAGCACCAGCTTAAATCCGAAAACGTATTTGTATGTTACACTGTCCAATTTCAACTACTGAATTATTATCAGCGGCATAGAGAACTACATCGAGTAACTCTTTAAACAAACAAGTATTGCTTTTTCGAGGATAGACAAAAATTAACTCACACAATGATAATAAACTTAATATATTTTATTACTATGACAGTTATATATTTAGTTATTATTATGATATAGCGCGACAGATGAACAGACGGGTCACAACGGGTAAGTGACAACCGTTCATGGGCACTCGTCGTAAGTGAGCTGTCCGCCTTTGAGGGTGATGAGGGAGTGGACAGAGGAGAGGTACATTCATTCATTTGGCAAAACAATGCAAGCATTGGTTATCTACCAGTTTCCTATGATGCCATGGTAATACTAACTGTAATTAGTAGACCATAGATTAAATATTATATTATATTATGATTGTAAAACATATTTCACATGCCTTTCAACATCACATCTAGGTAATAATAATAATAATGAATATCTGCTCACGGATTAATAGCTAAGAGCCTCGACCAACACCTTAAGAGGCTCTCGCTAGATGGTTGCATCAAGGGATTGATGCAGAAGGCAGTTCTCCTTAACACGGCCCGCATTGTCAGGAGGTTCCTATCTTTGTAGCCCTAACCACTGGTATCTTGGTCCCTGTACCTGATGTCGGTGGTCTACTATGTGTTATATTTTTAAATGTTATTTATATGTATGTATTAACTTGAATAAAGAGAATAATAATAATAATATATTCTTTATTGTACACTAAACAAATACATATAAAACAGATGATTCAATACATAGAAATCGCTAAGAAGCAATATCTTCCAGGCAACCTTAGGATAGACAGGAGCGTGATGATATATGTTGGTTTTGGTGCTAAGGAAGTGGACCTTCATTTTTAGCTTTTGTACCCTATTTTGAGTGAATAAACATTCATTTCATTTCATTAACTAAAAACTACTGATACCAACTTCTTTAGCTTAATCATTTATACCATATATACACTCAAGGCTGCCTTAACGAAGCGCCAAGCAGAGCCATACCAGTCGTCCATTCCGCCTATAATTTAGTCTCACTTTATTTGTATTAGTAAAGGGCTAAAGGGCTCCAACCTCCCAGCTACATCTCTACACCTGTGTAAGAAATATTACTTTTCTTCTCTAAAAAATATTACTCCCAATTTTCCCAAGCTTCATTCCTAAAACCTGGTCGACGGCAATAGACTTGCCTCTTACTGTTAGTTGGACCATATTGTAATTAGCAAAATCTGAGTGTTTATTACATTATTTGCGTACCCTCTCAGGGCTACCGGTGTAAATGCATGTTTTTTAATACAACAAAAACACACAAATCACACAAATTATTGTCCTGTGTGGGAATGCAACAACAGACGACTTCTAACAGGCCAGTGAGTCAGTGGTATGAATGTTGTGTCAACAATTTTTTGTTTTTCGTAACACTATTATTTTTGTGGTATGCTTCTTAATTTGACACTGTGTCTTTCTTAGGAGTACTACTGACTTTATATGTTTACAGTGTACGCGAGAACGCTGGTACCCTAAACACAAGTTGAATCTGATTCTGGGTGCCAGAGTTTATCGTAAATACTATATATCGTGTTTGTGACGCTGTTGATGTACTTTTGTGCCAAATTAATGAAAATAAATCTTTGTCTTATTACCTATCCATAATTCTGCTGAGCTGTTGTCGCACGTTGTCGCCCGACTTGAGAGATCTGTAGTTGATGAAATTATCGTAGCACCAGTGCGGGTCCTCCATGTCTGAAATTATAACAAAAGTTTAAATATTTTTGAGTTTTCAAGTGTAGTGTATTAATTTTGCGAATTTGGATATGTACTTTTTTATTCTAACACCGTGGGTCACACATTACTAGTATTTTTTTTGTTAACCCCCCAGCTAAGCTAAATATTTTTAGGGGTGGGCTCACAGCGGTAGAGTCTGGATGGGGTTCGAACCCGCAACTACTTCATCGCCAGTCCGACACCATATCTATTACGCTACCGCCGCTTAAATGTATAACTAGAGTGACAGGTAGATTTTTATTAAGGCAACTCACTACGCGCCTTTGATAGTGATGAGGGGAGGGGAAAGAGGAGAGGGAGAGAGTTGGGCCTCCGGTACCCTCTATTGTACCTTATTGTAAGGAAATAACTTTGATATATGACTAGTCTATTTCTCAACATATAATGTTAATAAAATGTTAAAATGCTATTGCTAAAATATACAATAACAATGTGTTTTAAATCTATTGTTAAAGTGGAGGTAAGGTATCTTATTATCTGTATATATAATGAACTTATGATGATACCTATTTAGATAACCGCTACACCCTCACTCATTCGGCAATATTGATTGTGTGTGAGTGGCAACGCAAGTATTGATTGACAATCGGGACTTTGGACGTGGCATGACACCGGTTGAGCTGGCCTACTCGTGCCTAAGCGTGGCTATTCTACGGTCAAAACATAAGTATGTATATCTCGTCTTTAACACATGAATAAGTTCATTCGTTTAGTTTTTAGCATAGGAGATGCTGAATTGAGAGAAATTGGAAGAAGAAGTACACTTCTGTAGTTGAGCTTACTTTGTTTGAAGGCGTGGTATACGTTGAGCAGCGTGAGATGGTCGCCGTCGATGTGTGCGAAGCGCATCTTGGCTTCGTCCGCCGCCTCGCGCGCCTCGTTCGGCCGGACGAAGCACTGCGGCACTGGAACATTGCAAAACAGTACATTACAAATTACTGGATAAATACACAGAAAATCTGTTGTTAATTAATTTCGTCGAAATTTGTGAGACTTCCGGAGGCCCAACTTCCCATGCCCACATCAGCCTCAAAAAGTGATTTATGAGCGAGACATTTATCGCGGTAGAGCTACGCTTAGGCACGAATGCGCCGGCTCGACCGGTGCGGATACCACGGCCTCACAGAAAACCGGTTGTGAAGCAATGCTTGCGTTGCATTTCCCTAACACCCCCTCTCATATTTCCCCTCCCTTCATCGTTCCCCTCCCAGCATCTCCCCACCGCACACCACGCTCAAGGCAAGCAGCGAACTTAAGACTCTTGAGTCGCAGGTGTCCATGACGCGTCTGCCTTCGAGGGTAGGTAGAACAACATCAGGGCGTTTAATACGCAACGTTTAAGTTTTGGCTAAGGAAACCAGTATCAATCGTCTTTTATATTTTTTTATAACATACAGAGGTTCGGTTCGGTCAAAAATAGTCAAAGCAGGATTATGCCTTCTGTACTAGCGGGGTAGTAAGAAACAGCCGAAACGGAACATCATTATTTTCGCGCTCATAAATCACTTTTTTTTATTTATAATATAGGGGGACAGAACAGACGGGTCACCAGATAAGTACCACCACACAAGCGACAACGCAGTCCATAGACACCTGCATACACAAGAGTCGTAAATGCGTTGGCCGCCTTTGAGGTTCATGAGAGTGGGGGGATGAGGGGACCCCTCCCCTCATCCCCCCACTCAAAACGAGATTTCGGAGAAATGCAGTTTACCGTGAGGCCGTGGTTTCGCATAGGTAAGTGAATACCACAGTCTATGGACACATCCAACTTCAAGGTATGAATGTTCGAAGTGCTGACCACCTTTCGGTAAATACAAGACGCAAGCATTGCTTCACACGCGCCTCAGGGGGGGGGGGGGTGATATTTTATAGCCTTCCTATATAAACGGGTTATCTAATGATTAATAAAAGATTTCTTATTGCAAGACACCGTCTGTTGTCTCTGCTAACCCAAAGAGAGAAAGGCGTGAGCTTATACAAATTTGATGTAATTTTTCAAATTGGATTCGGATTCATGAGATAAGCTTCACTTTCAAACTCTGCTTCTTTAAAATATAATATCAACGTAGATTATATATGTTACCTGAAAGCATGGCAGTGATGGACAGTATCTCGTTAGAGCAGTTGTGGTTGCAGCTGGCAATCAGCATCTTGGCGAGCTGAGGGTCGAGCGGGAACTCTGCCATCACCGCGCCGAAGTCCGTCAGGTTGCCGTCGTCATCTGAGAGGTAAATATAATAACATTAATCATAAAAGTGCTAAAGCTAGATATTGTGCAAGCATATATAATATTTGAGTTAAAGAAAAGAAAACAAGCGTCATCCTCCGACGTATCACCTATGGGGTCGTCCATTAATCACGTGATGTTTTTTTAACATTTTTTAATGCGCCCTTTTTTTTTTACGTGTGGAAACCCCTTCGGGCCGCCATCCCACCGGGGTTTTTGGTGGAACGGTGTGTCGGAATTGAAGCGACTAAAACCACACGGTGTGCCATACTGCGCCTGAAGCAAGAGGGGTCCTCCGGGAACGGCTTTAGTAAGTCATCCGGACCCCACTTAGCGCCTGCCAGCGGGGTTTTTTAACCCCTCTGACCCTATGTGATACGTGGTGAAGTTTAAGACTCCCCCCCCCCCATCCACAATTTTTTAAAAATTAAATACAGGCATTTAGTATAATCTAATTTTATTCTGAAATTAAGGGCCATGATAAAAATGTCTAGACAGAAAGGTTGCAGGTCGTTTTTGACTGGCATTAAAATAATATTAAAGGAATGGTGTATGCGTAATTATGCGAAGAACATATTACATATACAAGACTTTCTTCAACACTAACAACTAGATAAGCAATTAAGCATCTTGCAAGTCAGTAGTTGGCACTGGCGACTGGCAAGCCGAGCCGGGCGGTCGTCGCGGTGCGCGGCGCGTGGAGACTTCATTCGTTGCCTGGCAACGGCGAGTCAAGGTCACACTACACGCCGCTTTTCGGTTTAGAAATCGCGCGTTTGACGAAAAAATTTATTCACGTTATATTCTGTGACTTTTGCAAACCCTCCCTCCCTATCGAGCCTCACGTGATTAATGGACGGCTCCTATGATTAGGTATTAAGCACCATTGAGTTATGTAGGGAATAATTCATTTATTATTATTAAAATTATGTTTTTAATATAATATCAACTAGTTCTACCAAATCAGCAGTTAGTGGGCTCGGACATCCCGACATCAGCCAGTTCGAGTTAAAGGTATGCGACCCTGACTTGCTTCAGCTATTGCTTGTATTCCACAATCCATCTATATAAACAATATAGCTTTCTAACCTCCCTTTCCTGTCAATACACTACAAATTTTCCCATCCAATTCCCCAAAAAGATGCCCGGATGTCGGGAATAGGCTTGCCCCTATTACCTAAATGGGACTAACTTAGAAATGGCAAAATGTGGGCGTTAATTATTCTTCTGCCTACCCTTTCGTGAATACAGGCGTGACCGTGTAGGTATATAATATCCACTACAACTAGTGATTTATGGAAACCCACAAACTCTGGCTAGTTGTCTACTGGTTATTGACCCTGATAGCTGAGCAAAGGTTGTTGGTTCAATTCCCATTCCACAAAGTCTGAGTGTTCTTAGTAGGTGTTGTTTGTACTCACCAAGTGCAGCAAGGTAATTGAGTAGCTCTAGCGCTCGCATCAGGGTCTCCGGGGCGGGCGGGTCCATGAAGTCGAAGTGTACCAGATCATCGATGCCCAGCTTCTTCAACTGCAAAACTACAGACCCTAAGTTTGATCTGCAATGCCAATTGGTATGCTGTTAGCCGTTTATGCTTCATCCCAAATAGCACTAATATTATAATTGAGAATGTGAGTTTGTATGTTAACTTTCACATCTTAAACAACTAAACTAAACATCATGAAATATTGAGTTTATGTCATAGGGTGCACATACAAGAAAAAACTATTCTCCTTCAGGACTACTGTTGTATCAACTTTGTTAGCTTTTAATTTATTTTTCTACAACATATATGTCACAGTTTCACCTATCACTGCTACTCTCTTAACTGTCGTAGCGCGAAGTTTTATAATCTATTAATTTCATCAACAAATACTAAAATATTATATTTTATTAAATATTTTTTCCAATCCAAGTAGAAGTTATAGAACTTAACC
The DNA here is from genome assembly GCA_947561695.1 of Tyria jacobaeae. NCBI lineage: Eukaryota > Metazoa > Arthropoda > Insecta > Lepidoptera > Erebidae > Tyria > Tyria jacobaeae. The sequence continues at coordinate 3,400,006 of OX387237.1, read as the reverse complement.
TATTCCACAAACAAACAAAAACCTTTACAGCTAAATTATATTAGTATAGATCTCAAATACAGAGAAATAGCAGAGGAGATAGAAATATAAAAATTGAAGTACAAGAATGCAACATGCTTAAAAAATATTTCGGTTTGTTGAAAAATTAGTGAGTTCTTATCTGATTTTCTAAAAAGTTGCAAAAATGCTTTTACACAATTTAGAGCATAAAACACACTTTTCTTATGATTATACTCAAAGTAACAACTAATAAAGAATGTAGCCATATTGTGTTTTGAGAATCAGGGATATTAAAAAAGAAAGATTCTTTTATAATTCTTATGTAAACCTCTTGAAGTGAGACCTTGTTCTCCAGTAAAAAATTACTAATTACAGTACCTAGTACATACATACAAACACTTTTATGCCTAAAGGTAGGCCAGAGGCGTATCGAACTCCCACATGTTACCAAACATAATAGTGTCCCACTAATATCAAACGGACCAAGCATATTACTGTCAACTAGGTATTTAATGATCAGTGTAATAGAAAACAGGACTAAAATAAAAATCAATAATGACAAATAATAAAAATAAATACCACACAACCAAATCACCTTAAAATCTCTGGGTATGTATTATCCTGCATCTCATTTTTGTAAGCCTTTTCTGTATAAAGTCTGAAGCACTTCCCCGGCCTTGTCCGACCAGCTCTGCCAGCTCTTTGCTGAGCAGATGCCTTACTTATAGGTGAAACTAACAATGATTCAACACGAATGCGAGGATTGTACACCTTCTGTTTGGCAAAGCCAGGGTCAATTACAAACACCACACCATCAATTGTTAGAGAAGTCTCTGCAATATTTGTAGACACCACCACTTTCCGACCTATGGCACCATTCGGTCTATTGGGAGGAGCAGGTTCGAAAATCCTCTGCTGAAGATTAGGAGGTAATGTTGAATGCAACGGTATACACTTTAGTTCACCAGCATCCGGACCCAAATTATCAATCTCACGTTTGATTCTTTTACATGCATCTTCAATCTCCTCTTGACCCGTTAAAAATAGTAATATATCTCCAGCTACTTCCTCGCAGATGTGAATTTGTATGACTGTGCGTATAGCAGCTTCTAAATAGTCTCGTTCTGGCTGTGGAGTGTAGAAAATTTCTACAGGATGCGTCCTACCAGGAACATTCATCAATGGTGCATTGTCAAAATACTGTTGGAACTTTCCCGCATCTAATGTGGCAGACATGATTACTAGTTTTAAATCTGATCTCTGCTTTATCACTTCTTTTAGCACACCCATTAGTATGTCAGTTGCTAACGTCCTTTCATGGGCTTCGTCGAGTAAGATAACCCTGTATTGTTCCAACATAGGATCTGACATTGCTTCTCGGAGTAACATACCGTCTGTCATGTATTTTAAGATAGTCTGTGGTCCAGAGCAATCCTCAAAACGGATGCTGTAGCCGACTTGCTGGCCGAGAGCGACATCCATTTCTTCAGCCACTCTCTGAGCAACGGACATGGCAGCTACTCTTCTGGGTTGTGTACAAGCTACTCCTTTAGATTTGCCCGCTGTGACTGCAGCGAATTCCACTGACCACTGTGGTATTTGAGTAGTTTTGCCTGAACCAGTTTCACCCACAAGTACCACACACTGGTGTGTATTTAGAAGTCTCATGAAATCACTTTTGTATTCCCATACCGGGAGGCCGAGCCGGCGTCTGAGGAGTTCGTGATACTTTTGGGAATGTGGAAGACCTGCAAAGAGAATAATTTATCATTAAATCAAGTCCTTTTTTAAGACAACTCTGACTATTTTGGAAGTATACAAGCAATGGACATAAAGAATACCAAACACCGTGTGAGAATCGGACCCACGACCTCTGGCTCAGGGTCACTAACCACTAGACCAACAGGTCAGTCAAAACTCTGAAGTATTCGTAAGGCTGTGTATTCGTTCAATGATTTTCAACATTTTATTAGCCACAGTCAACAAACATTTTCATACAATCCCTACACAAAGCATAACTTGAGAACGTCAGAAGCGTTCAGAAATATCTAACCAAAACATGAGGTCTGTAGTCTGTGTGAGGACTGTACAGGTATTGCTAATTATCCATTACGCGTTCAGACAGGCTGACTAGGTGAATCAGATTAGCTCCTTTCAAAAACGCAGATTGTAAGAATATATGTATGTAAACACAAACACACACATTCACTTCTTTGAGATCCTAACCCAGTACAGCAGACTCGTGGTAATGGATGCATGTATCATGGATTAACCCGGTGCCGGATTACCGCAGGTCTACTGTACTGGGTTAGGATAATTACTATTATTACCAAATGCATATCACTGACCAGTATAAGGATTAACGCCTGGAGTGCTTGTGGCGGTGGGAGGCATGCTGGTACCGAATGTAGCCACTGCAGACTCTGATGATTCCCCGCTCGCACCAGATTTGGCAGCCGCCGCGGCTTTCTCTTCCCTGCACAAATAAAAAGCGGTATTAGAGTCAGCTTACATATGTACATGCGACGTGATACGTAAGTTTTAAGAAAGCTAACATATAGACCTTATTTAACCTGTTTTTAAGGCAGGCGGGTAAATCAATGATATCTATTAAATTTGTGATAAAAACAACGATAACCTACATGGTTCATACTTCTATTAACCATTGAAAATATAGTACATATGTCTAGCTGGTAGAGCCATGCTTAGGCACAAATGGACTGGCTCGACCAGTGCGATACTACAGCCTCACAAAAACTTGATTGCATTTACCCAAAATAAGTGAGGTTTCTAAAAGTCAAACTCACGACACTTTAGTTGTAGGTATCCATGAACAGAGTTTGTCACTAACCATCAGGTGACCTATCCGAAAAATATATATATAAAATGTACACCTACCTGACTATATAAATACAATACATGTATAAAATTGTAAACGGAAGCTGAGAAATTATTAAGAAGCTTGAAGGATTGGATAAAGGCTCATTTGATGTATTGAGTAACGAGTAAAGCAACATGGAGAACAATTTAGTCACATTTGTGTATTAGGAGCCTAGCTTATGGCTGTTATCCGGGCACTTTAGGTTATTCAATAGGAAAGTTTGAAGTATATTGTGATAGGGCTTCTGCCTGATTGACTTTTTTGATGCCTTTTATAATCAAATAACATCTGAGGATGGCATTTAATTGTTGTAATAAACACTTTTTATATGTGTAATATGTATGTGTAATCATCTCTATTAATATGTATTTAATAACAATTCATTTTAATAGGTATAGGGGCAAACACGCAGATAGATCACTTGTTGGTAATTGACAATATTCGCCTATACACACACAAAATAAGATAGAGGAGAAGAGAGATTGGGGACACCGTTACCTTCAATCACTCTGTAAATACAACCGTTTTGACCACCGGTTTTTACTTTTAACCGATCAAAATTCAAATTTCATGTTGCACATAATCTGTGAATGTCTTAGATCACAGCTAGAGAATATCTACTGCATAGGCCGCCATTGAACAATGTTTTTTCAGTTTGAATACATTGTAATAATATATTTAAGAAAGCGATGTTTTCTAAACATAGTTGAGTTGGAGATATGATTAAATCCATTTTGTTAGTGTAAAAACAGCCATCGTCTTTAAAAGACAAACAAAACTGCGGATGGATACAACCCGGCAACTGCTGCCAAATGAATCCCTATCAAAAGTTTTACACATCGATTAACCAAGCTTTGGATGAAGCTTCAGATGCTCATAGAAAAGATGAGTTGTCATAAAAAGGAAAGATACTTTTATTATATCTGTAAAACAATGCACGTAAACTTGAATTTCGAGCATGGCACAACAAACAATGTGAAGAAGCGTGCTACTAACCTTTTTTTTTTTATAAAAGGGTCCATTACTTCGATGCGGCGTTTAGACATCTTAGATTATCACACATAAAACACTTAAACAACTTAAAATAGGAGAAGATTCTCTGAATTTCTCAACAAAATTTTACATCCAACAAGATGGCGACGGCCGACGACACAGCTTTGAAAGCAAAAAATTTGGTTACTTGTTTATGGTTACACTACAGCGAGGGTTGCATGGTTAAAGTATGAAAATGTATTATTTGTATTTTTTAAATTATCTTTTACGCAATATTTATTAACTACGACAATAGTAAAACTCATTAGAAATTAAAAACTCTGATTGAATTATTCGAACTCTGACAGTAACCCTTTTTTTTTTTTTTCGTGTGGAAACCCCCACGGTTCATCACCTCACTAAAGCCAACAGTGAAGTGATATGTCGGACTCGAACCCACTAAAACCACACGGTGTTCCGTCACGAGGTCAATTGCAGAGGACCCGGGTATAACCTAAGAAGGAAGCTTCCGAGGACCCCTGCAGACCTTGGTCGCCTGATGCTCAGGCGAACACACCGTGCAAAGCGGGAAGCCTAACCCCCCTCCAACTTAGGGAGGCGCGCGCAGAACACGACGCGCTACCGTCTCAGGCCTGCTTCTGCTAGGGTAGCGGACAGCCCGATCCGCTACCCCCAGGCCAGCGCTCATGGAGGTCGGAGGTCATTTGCTGCATGCATATGCCCTCCGGCGCCTAGTGCGTCCTCTGCGGGACGAGAGAATATTAGTACTCTCCCGTTCCCGTTCCGCCGCCTCTTTGATCAGCATCACCTCTTCGCAGAAGGAGGCGGCGGATTCCCATGCACTAGCACTTTGTACCATGGACTGAACCATGGTATCTAGCGAGAGGCTTCCCACACCATTGATAGTAAGCCTGTCAGAGTTCGAATAATTCAATTATACATCTGACATAAATACAATAGCAACCCACAGTCTATTGCAGGTCCAGTATGAGTTTGAAGGCCGAGCCGTGGGCAATGATTTCACTAATACGAGACATGCTCAAAAGAATGCTGGGGAAATAAAACATACTTTGACTTCGCTGGAAGCAGGTTTTCCATTGCCAATTTGGCTTCTGTTCTTAAATTTGGTGGAGTACAATCAATCTCCATTTCACTTTCTGAACAGTTGGAACTCATTTTAATTGCTAAATTTATATTTATTAGGTACGTAAATAACAAATCAAGACAAATTTTTAGCTTTGGGGCCAATTTCAAGGCAAACGCATTTATGGCTATACAGCCACGTGAACGCAATTTGTACTAAGCAAAGAGACTTACTTTGGTATGCCAACAATGATAAAAGAGCCGACTCAGACAACATTGCTAGAGCGTTGTAATGTGCTAAATTAAAAAAAAAACGCTCGTGCAATGGATTTGATTTTTGTTTGTACGTAAATAAATTCGAATTTTTCGAAAATAATTCCTTTTTTCTTTTTTCGAAAATAATGACAATATTTCCATACATGTTTAAGAAAAATAAGTTTAAAGATAATATCTTACAATATTTAATATCCTTAAAATAGATTGTAACAGGCAGTATAATTTCAATAACCAGACATTGGATTCTGTTATCTATGTAGACTAGCATGGGATGGCGAAACGGAACGTATTGAAACAAAAGTGTCATATCCATGGAGAACTGCGTATTTGATGTGTGCTAATTTCACGAAGAAACTGTAAATTATAAATGTAAATTTGAAACTAAATGTAAATGAATTTTTTGCTTGTAAATATATAAGTATATGTGTTTTAGTGATCTTACGAACTTTGCAGTTATTTATAGTGTATTAAAATGAACTACCGAGCTTCGATTCTTTGTGATTTGTTGTAGAAATATATCACTAATGATATTATTCGAATGAACATCACGACACAGTAATAGGTACTACAATAGACGTGAGTAATTAATTTATTACATTAGTATTAAATAAACGTTATATTATTGATGTTCGATTCCAAGATGGCGGAAGTCGGTCCCAAGTATTTTGATTTTGTTTATTTCTCCATTCTGAACGTCTAACATTTCATGTCTACCTTTTGTAAATACTCTAAATAGCAGCAGAAAGTTACTGTAATGATTTGAACCGACTTGGTAAGGAGGTCGTGTAAGGTTATTGAACTTGTTGAAACCTGTCCAACTTTACAATTTTATGTAAAAAAATATCTAATTGAGGGATTTGTTTTTAATGTTCAATAAAAAACTACTTAGAAGTCACTTTTACCTTAAATTAATGTAGTATTTATTAGAGCAATGTTGCAGAAACTTTTTAGGTGGACAATTAGTAATACTTGATTAATCGTTAACTACACTTAACCGGAACAGTAGTTTCACAATATTATTGTTTATTTTGCATTATTGACATAATCATGAATTACTTTAGAAATGATGACTAGCAATAATGTGTAAAAACCTTGGTTATATGCACTTGCTTATAATTGCTTAGTTAATTAGTTGTGATGATAAACTGAAATTTGATATCCCTAAAAAAATCAAAAGTATGAAGGCTTACAACACTCTTGTGGCTTTCGAAAGTCAGGTTCAAAGAACTTACACTTACTACTGCTTGTTTGCCCTTAGCTTGTAAATAAAACTAAATAACCATCCCCATCAGCTAGATGATTTCCAGTTATTTTTTGCCTTGCACAACCAGCCTGTGGAACAAATGGTTACCTGCCGTATTTACAGACCGCATTTCAAGAAAAGATCATACTCCTACCTAAAAGGCCAACAGTGCGCTTGTGACTCTTGAAATTGAATTACGAATGTTCATGGGTAGGGCATGGGTCACTTACCATCAGGTCACCTGTCTGCTTTTTTGTATCTTATCTCATAAAAAAAGCTGGCCCAATCATGAACCACTGCTTACTACCCTACACAAATTTTTGTATCTCTTTATTTGAAATTTCATGATCATTTCTGGAGAATTTAAGTTATGAGGGCATAGCTAAGAAATTAAATTATATTTGCTTTTATTATACTAGTGCCAATAATGAAAATATATACCCCTGGACTAATTGTGAGGTACTCCAGATGGTATCTCCAGACGGTATCTGCTTATAATTGGATATGGTAGAGATCAAAAGTAAAACTTTTTGTTTATTACTCTTAAACTGTTGTTGTTTTTGCATGACATCTTTTTAATAATCATTTCTGTATCATAGTAATAACGAAAAACATTATATCAGAATGATATATTGAATTGTCCTCACATCTTATTTTATTTTGTACTATGTGCACTTATGAACTACAACAAGAAAATTATGTAAAATATTTGAAAAAGATTGTCAGTAGAGTTCCTTGCTTGTTATTCTTTATAGGATCTACGTATTGGAACAGGCTTTAAAACTGACTTAGTCTGACCAACTTCCTCTTTTGAGAATTCAAAAATACCTGTGATCATTTAGTTGAAGTAGGTCTGATATATTGGAATATTATACATATATACATAGATACACACAGTTTTGGCTAGTGAGTGAGTGAATTAGTCACTTGCCATTGCTTGAAAGGAAAAGACAGGTTTTCCTTTGCTCCATAAAAATAAAACATACAGACACATGACCCTGCTTCTTGTGCAGTTGGGAAAAGTAACAAATAGTCATTTATGTTATTAATCAGGATATATCCACTACATAATAAAGTGTGTCCTCGCAAGTTAATCTGTAAATGTATCCATACATTGCTTTGTGTGATGTGTTAAGTGAAGTGCTGTCTACAAATTGCTACAATTAAAATCAATTAAAGTCCCTCTCATTAATTCTGATGGCCTGTGAGCTATGACTCAGCTGTGGAGGATATTTTTAGATGTAAGGCTAATCTGCCATAATATGTGGGAAGCCAGATAAGTTAATGTATGATATAGTAATATTTTATTCTGTTGTGTAAGTATAATCAATAAGTATCCATGAGTTTGTTTCCTTGATTTCTTCTTAAAAGACTCAACCAAAGGGTTGGAAACAGTAAATTGGATTCAATGAATTTTTTTTTAACTGTATGATTTCAAATAATTTTTCACCAATTTCTTGTTATAAAGAGTTTAGATTACTTTAATTTGAATTCTTTAATTTTTCCTTACATTCCAATAAATATAGAGGAAGGCATGTATAGTCAGGCTTGACCGGTGTGTATCAGCGAGGTTTCTGGTGGCCCAACTCATCCTCCTCATTCTTCCGCTTTTCTTTCCCATCTTCTCATCCGCGCCCTTCCCATTTCCCCTTCCCGCATGACTCATCACCCTCAAAGGTTGACAGCGCACTTAGGACTCTTGAATAACAGGTGTCTATAGACGACAGTTGTCACTTACGATCAGGTGACGCATCTGGTTCTGGTCGTCTGTCCCCCTATATTATCAAAGAAAAAAGAAAAGTATTTTACTATTGGAACTGTCATTCCCACTAATTGCTAAATATTTGTATTTGTGAACACATCTATTTTATGTCAAACGGGGAAATTTATCCAACGGTAATTTAGTCCCATTTACGTAATAATAACAACTCGACAGGAGACCTTTCTTAAGGAGTAAGTCGTCCGCCGACTGTCCGCGGTCAGTTGTTTAAGTACTACAGCGCCACAATTGATAATGAAACAGCAACGCAATCATCTTCGTCCGCTAGGTCCGTAAGACATAAAAACCGATGACAACGTCGCTTACTCAGTGTGACGTCCAGTACCGTCGCGGCTGGATTCCTTACTCCTTGAGAAAGGTCTCCTGTGGAGACCAAAAGTAGTAGTAGTATGGCATCCCCAAAATACACACGTGAGTAAAACCGTATATTTAAATAAATATGAATGTAACTCACGAAAGTTTTTATTCTAATATGTTTGTGACTTGTCTGTTTCTTTAGTAAAGAAAATAATATCTATTTACTTTAATCTCTGTGCCTTTATGTATGATATGTAGAAAGAAGAAGTACCAAAAGTAAAATCTGTGTTTAATTTGGGTCCAGTTAGTGCACTGTAATTAGTTCCACATATACACAGATTAAATGTATGAAAGGTTTAATGCACATACAGGTGATGTAAGTCTATAAATGTAAATATTTTTACTGAAAGGTTTATTTTAAATTTAGAGGTGATGTAGATAGAAGGAAGTAGCCGGCTGTTGTCTCTGTCTACCCTGTTGGGAGAAAAGCGTAATATTATGTATGTAATGAAGTTTTCATCTGACTGCGCAAGAAACAGATTTGTTTTTCGAGCTACTAGTGTTGTGATACATCTTTGGCTGGCTCTTATATTTTCGAGAAAATCAATAATGCATGTTTTGATATCATATAACACATTGTCCTCTCAGGACACATTACAATAAGTGCGACAATGTTGCTGTATTACAAAGGCATTGTTGTCAGCGATTTGACCTGCACACAACTGAACTATTTAGGTGATTGTGGAATACTTGAATCTGTTAAAATCTTAGTATGTTGTTTGATGTGCTCTAAGATATGGGTATTTAATGTTAAATGTGTGTATCTGTGTGTCTATTTGTGTAGTAACTTCTAAATGAATGAACCGGTTTTGATTTATTATATTTTGTTTGATTCTTTAATTGATTGAGTGTTCTTATAATTGTAGAAAACCTGTTTAGCAGTTTGAATATCATAAGCACTTTTCTAATAGTTTAGTGAGTAAGTGTGAATTGTGGATATAAGATTGGATATATTGTAGTGATATGCTATTTCCTGCGACTTAGCTCGCTCAAATGTAGACTTTGTCATTCAATTCAGGTTAGAGGTCAAATGTTATCTGTACAAAAATATCCTACATGCATACATGCACGCCTACATAGATCCCCGAAGGGTATGCAGAGGCATCCCAAATGTTCACCTTATTGCCAACAATAATTTAGTCCCACATATGTAAGAGATGGCAAGCCTATTACCGTCATTGGAGCACTGTCTGACAGTCTATGTATATACTGTCTGATAGATAACAGTCCATCCCTTAGTTGAGCCCTATTCTCCACCTAGAAGCACACAGCTAAAAATAATCTATAAACATAAATGAGTAAAGTTATGGTATATTAAAAAAAACCGTGTGGTGTCGTGGGACACCGGATAGGAACGAAGTTCCTTATTATAAAAATATTAATTTCAAGTTCTATTCGAGTTACAAAGAAAATAATTATTCTGGTATACATTTTTTGTGATTTTTTTATCGATAAAAAAAAACTACTTTACAAAATTATCTTAACACCTTTGTTTTGTTTACAATGATTTTTAAAAATATATAATTAAAATAACAGTCATTACGTAGACTATACATGAGATCCATGAGACTATACATGAGTATAGCCATCATATATATAGAATATATATAAAAATCTTACGCCTTTTTTAACGTTACGGACGTCCCCCGAAATACACTTGTAAATAAACCGTATGTTCCTTAATAAATATGAACAGCTTTCTTAAAAGGTTTAAATAACTTTTCTATTTTCGTTTGCTATGGTATATAAATTATCGATCGATTAATTAAATAGTTACTTTTACCCAATTGCTCGAAAATAGGGTTTTATATTTTTACTTCTTTTCATTAACATTTAATTCAGTGTCTATTTAACATACATAGTACCCATTAAAAATTGTGCTATTCAATAAATCAAAGGTTTTTCTTTGTTTACAGATGGTAGTTCGCGGGACGAACATCACATGTACAAGATAATATTACGCACTTAACAGAAAATGGGTCAGCAGAACTCTAGAAAAAGTAAGTGTATATTGTGAGAGCATTCGTACTGCATCTTACATAAACCCACCTCTCTTCTCCCTCCTCTCTAACACTCCTCTGTGAGAGTGCACGATACATTCTTTTTTTACGCAGTCGTGTAACAAAATCTACATTCTTCTTCACCACACTATCCAATTGAAGTACTTACTGTAAGATACATTTTTATATACTACTAGCTGTTGCCCGCGACTTCGTCCGCTTGCTATTTAACTAAAAAGTTATTGTTCAGTTCACAGTTTTCAATTTGGTTTTAATTGGTTTGTTGGTTTATTTTTTTTTCCTTTGTGAGGTCCTATTTTATTTCTAAAATAAAAGTAGCGTAAGTTACGCCTTGTTATATCAGATATCTGCCAGTTAATGGGGTATTCTGGTCTAGAGCCCTACTTTTTGGGTATTTTTCAAACTAGGATAAAAAAAAAATACTATAGATTTTTTTATATAATATTTATTGATTTTTAAAGTATATAAAAAAAATTCAAAAAAAAAAATCAAAAAACAAATTCAAAAATTCATCCAGTGACAGGTCGGTTGACATGATTCCAACCCTTGTAGTGATCTAAATCGAACAAACAAAAAAAAATCTTAATTAGTAAAGATTTCGCTACATCTTGAACTTCGGCCGAAAAAAAAAAAACACAAAATGGCGTCTACTTGAAAAAAAAAAATTTTTTGCCCCTGTTTTTCGACCTTTACGAATGTTTTAAAAATACTTCAAATTTTCAAAATCCTTAGCTCCAGTGATAAAGAGATGTATGAAGAAGATTCTCACAAAATTTCAAAGGAATCGGTCAGATAGAACTTGAGATATCGTGTCAACCACCTCAACAAAAGGAGTTTGAAGTTTGAGAAAGATTTCCAGTTAAATAACTCAGATAATGATGTTTAATACTCACTTTGGATTAATCGGCGATCCCATATCCATACATTGGACCTTCTTCTTTCTCAAAATCGAGATTTTGTGAACTTCTTTCTTCTAAACGAGCTGTTCTGCCTGCTTTTGAAGCAGCAGAAGCTCGTAGTTCAGAGCGATCAATCCTCAGCTCGTTACGTCTAACAGCAAATGTGTGAGCTTCAGTACCAACGATGATGCCCATGAGTGCCATTATATTTAAAATCTTTAGAAAGCCTTCATTAAAAATAGCAACGGCTAAATGATTTGCAATTTCGATAGTTTGGGTTCCAAGATCGAGACTAAACTGAACAGAAAAATATATAAGTAATAATTTGTAAATTATACTATAGAGATAGACACTTCCAGATATACTTTGTGTTGACAGTTCCTGGTACATTGGGTACGTACTGGTAGTCAGGTATATATAAAAACTTAAAAAGGTATATAATGAGCTCAAGTCGGATACAAAAGAATTCCTGGAAAACATCTGCCATTCATTGTGTGATCACTCCGCTCGGCCAGTTTAAGTACCGCGTCACAAAATCCACTGTATCTCTCAAAATAATTCGAATTTTGAAAAATCCTTTTAATAGCATATTTTTGAAAGTTTCCAAAGTAAATGAAAGTTAAGTTAGTCTTGATTGTATCTTAATAGTTGAGCATGTTATCAATAGATGGCGGTGTACATTCTGTATCACACAATAAGAATGTGATTGATTTGTTCCAGGCGGGGAGTGCACGTGCGGGTGCGGGGCTTGGGAGCGCCGCCGGTACGCGGAGTCTCCGAGCAGTGTACACAGATATGTTAGCGCTGTTACTGATAGGTACTTATCTTTCTTCGGTTTTAAACGATAAGGAGGAGTTTTGTAGGTTTGTCGTGTATCTCCTTTGGTATCGTGGCTCCTAAACGGATGTGCCAATTGTAATTTATTTTCTTCTATTTGAAAGGTGACTTGATCGACCAAATTCTTAGTTATAGTCAAGAAAATCTGTTGATTACTTCTATATCTACCAAACGGTTGTTGTATAGCTGTTGGCGAGTTTTAGTGACGACAACAAAATGCCATTTAAACTATGTAAAAGTATCTAAAAAATGGCCTAAGGTACACCAGTTTATCTTGATCTGTCATGTACACAAGATATACAATATGACATTTCAAGTTACACTAGTCAATGAAAAGAAACAAAACATTTAATAAATTTTGAACGAATATCGATTTCTGGTGTTACAAATATGTTTCCATTCTATTATGTTCATTATGGTAATATTAAGAACAGCTGATGTGAAGCTTGTACATGTCCGGGTGAGCGCTTACCATGATATCACATTGCAGGTGGAGTGGTCGCGAGTGCTCGTGCCGGCGACGTCGCTGGCGCCGCGCCGCCTGCGTGTGTACCGCCTACAGGCGCGTCAGCGATGACAGGTCAGCAATTACTTACTTCGGCAATTATTTACTGTCAGCACCTACTTACGTCGGCAATTATTTACTGTCAGCAATAACTTACTTTTATAGTTAAAATTTTAGAGTTAAATATTCAATTAGGAGTGCCGGGTGAATTATAATAAGATTATCTCTTCCAGTGGCTAAAAGTCAACTACGTGATCTGACTGTTATCTATCGCACAGTATATTTGTAGGTGGTAGAGCCATGCTTAGGCACGAATGGGCCGGCTCGACCGGTGCGATACCACGGCCTCACAGAAAACCGGTTGTGAAGTAACGCTTGCGTTGCATTTCCCCGAATTGAGTGAGGTTTCCTGAAGCCCAACTTCCCCTCTCCTCTCCTTTCCTCTCCCCTCATCTTCTTTCTCCTCTTTCCCATCTCTCATCCCCCCTCTCTTCTTTCCTCTCCCTGCATCCCCCATCCCTCATCACCCTCAAAGGCGGGCAGCGCACTTACGACTCTTGGGTTGCGGGTGTCCATGGACGGCGGTTGTCACTTACCATCAGGTGACTAGTCTGTTCGTCTGTAATGCTATAGTATAAAAAAAAAATACAGTCATACGTTTGAGACACCTGTCTATTTATGTTTTTTGTAACTCAGCTTCATTGATTACAGACTGGCCGCCGTTCTGACGCTGGGTGCGAGGGATCTTCGAAGAGAGTTGGATGCTATTGTCATAAATACTGGTAAGTGATCTGAATGGATACCTTAACAGAAGAACATATTGTTTTTTTTTTATCCTTTATAAAATACTCAATTAGGTGTTCTTGTGTCTGTTATTTGAATGTTTATTAAATCCCGTGCTGTGCAGGTATTAATCCCAGTGCAGGAGTTAAACAAAAATATATTTTGATACAGTTTAAATGAACTACATTTTCCAGAATCTTCTAATCAAAATTAGTGAAATAATTTGAAATGAAACACTTTTTAACCACTGAAACTATAAAGCTCTCTAGCATGCAGTTTTCAAAAAGGATTTGAGACCCATGTAAAAGTTATATGAATGTTTTAATATTTAGGTATAAATAACTTAACTATGGAAAACGGTTTCAAATAAGTGTTTTTTCTCGGTTGTCACGTACCATCAAGTGACCCCTCTGTTCGTCTGTCCCCTATAATATACAAAAAAGACTCACAAACACTTCAAGTCGTCAAGATATGCTGTTACTGATGCTTGCTTAACAAAAACAATTTTATAAAAATCAATGTTGTTGATTACAGAAGGTGACACGACAAGAGAGATTGGAGAGCCGACAGCGGAAGTATATGTATTGTCTGTGGCTCCCAGGACGTACGTGATTATATTATATTATATCTTATTAACCGATGATTGTTAGATTTTTGTATACAACAAATATACAAAATTTCATGAGGTTCACTTTAGTTGTCCAGCTACAAATCATTTCTTAACCTCTGTATGTGAGGTGCTGAAGTTGATCAGAGTAACTACGGAATCGGGAAACGAGCATTCTCCCTACGACTTGTAAGGGGACAGACAAACAGACGGGTCACCTGTTGGTAAGGGTCAACTGCCGTCCGTGGACACCTACAACTCAAATAGTCATAAGTGCGCTGTCCGCCTTTAAGGGTGTTTATAGATGCGGGGAGGGGATGAGTATGGAATGAGGAGAGGAGGAGTTGGGTCTTTAGAAACCTCACTAATTTCGGGGAAATGCAACGCAAACGGTCTATTGTGAGGCCGTGGTATCGCACCCGTCGAGCCGGCCCATTGGTGCCCAAGCATGGCTCTACCACTGTTGTACAACTATTCATTGGCGCGACGTGTTCCGCGTCACCTCTCTAATATCTGGTGGGCAAGGCCCTTGTACTCCGTGTTGAGTGCGCTTGCTGATCAGACGACCAGAGACTGCAGAGGTTCGCGGAAATTTTCTTTCTAGGGTATACCCAGGCACCTGCAATAGATCCACTTATGACGGAACACCGTGTGGAATTAGTCGGTTCGAGTCCGACATAATAATATCAGTTCTTTATTGCCTCCGGTGAGGATATGGATCGTGAGGAATTCCACATGTTAAAAAAATTGCATAAATAATTAACTTAACTTCGGAACCAATCACATTAAATGCTAATAAAAAAAAATTAAGACAGGACAACATAAACATTAAAAAGAAGAAATAATAACATTTACGCAAATAGAGCCACAGTTTTTAAATAATCTTAAAAAAAGAAAGTTATAAAATATATTTGATTTGTAATAGTCTAAGTTAGCATTTCATCATTTGGACATTTGCCCCGTTTCGAGCAAAAATCTTCTGTGCTCCGTGATGATATTGTGTATAAATTGTTGTTACAGTGCGGAAGGCGAGTCAGTCCAGGAAGGAAGACGGAACGAACTTACACAGACTAATGATGCCATACGGTTGCACCCTCACTTCCAGGTAATATATTTACTGTGTTTACGGGCCCAACTGTTATGGCAATAAGAGATGAGTTGTTAATTACGTGTATCTGACACTGTTTACTCCAATTTACTCTAATGTAATACAATAAATTTAATTTTTATAGAAATAAGGTAATGGTATGTACAAAGGCATGCTTAACCCATAACTGAGTTGCCTTCCAGCAAACCATTTATTTACTAGAATAGAAAATAATAGAGTAAAGAAAATTAAGAGTCAATCTGTACATAAGTGATAAGAATTACATCTACACTCGCATTTGTGAACAGTAAAAAAAAAAGTCACTTAAAACATGTATGCCTTGTCGCAGGTGGTATGTGGCAGCGAGCTCCGAGCGCTGTTGATCCGCGCGCCCCCCCTCGCCTCCCTCCCGCAGCCGCAGCAGCCCCCCACGAAAGTGCACACGCAGGTGGACTACATACACTGCCTGGTGCCGGATCTCCAGGAGATCACCGCCTGCTCCTTCTACTGGGGCAAGATGGACCGGTATGAAGCGGAGAGACTGCTTGACAATAAACCTGAAGGTAATGTTTTAACTATCTTCATAATATCTGTATATAATAAATAAATATACTGAAAATTATTCACAAGCCAGTTCGAGTTATAGGTATGCAAGCATGATCTTGCTTGAACAATTCTGTGCCAACCCCTCCGGGAACACAGGATAATAGGTATAGAATAGGAAATATTATTTATTTCTTGTTTAGAACAGCCGTTAGGTGCCAAGTCGCCAATTTGTAATACTAAATAATTATTAAAAAATTTCAACGGCCGCGTGTGAGATGTGTTGACAAGTCTAACACGCGGTCAACTAAGCAGAGCTTATACTATGGTAAACAGACTGCTGATAAATATATATATGTATGTCTAAATACATACATTCTATAGATAAATTGCACCCAGACACAACAAATAATCATGCAATAAAACCCCCAACCTCAGCTCAGCAGTCAGGATCGCTAACTGCTAGACCAACAGGTCGGTATAAAGTAATGTCTGTTTGTTCACAGCCTTTTATACTTTCTACATGTTACTCATATCAAAACATATTTTCTTTTTTGATTTCGTATATAGGCTTGTTTGTACCGATTTACATTTTATACTGGCATTGCTTATTACTTTTCTGGAACCAAATATTAATTAGTAAAATGTGGGTGTTTAATACACCTCTGCCTGCTCCTTAGGTGATATAAGCGTGAGGTATGTATGTACTTGACAACTTTTTTTTATTATTCTTACCTATGTATGTATGCCACCTTTTTTTTTTTGCTAAATCGTGAAAAGAAGGTTATAACCTTGTAGATGGTGGCGAATATTACCTTCGTATTCAAATGATATTGTAGCAGTTTTTCATTGCCTGAAAACACGGATAAAACTAAGTTTTCTTAAAATGAAACCTAGCTAGATCGATTTATCGCCTCCGAAACCCCTGCATACTACATTTCATGAAAATCGTTCGAGCCGTTTCCGAGATTCATATTATATATACATATATACAAGAATTGCTCCTTTAAAGTTATTAGATTTTTACGTCTGATATTTTTTTCCTTTTGAAATGTAAAAACCGCTTAAAACCTTACTAACCCTCATTCTTAGTACATACTATAGTTAGATTTGTGTTTATTTATTTTATTAGAACTGTCGCACTAGAAATTATTTATTATCACTAACCATTTTTAGACCAGTCAATTATTTATTCCCTGCAGACTCAGTCATAAAGCATGATAACATGCCTTTTGTGTCACCGTTAGAATAAAAATCAGTGCGAAACAGAACATAATTATTTAGGACCTAGTCATTTATGACCGAATGTACAGTATGTAAATAATTCAAATTGTATTCGGTTTTTTGGGAGTGAAAAAAAAGAAAACAGAAAATATATTTATTGGGAAAATAATAGTTAGTATATATTTATATTAATGTGTTCGGTCCGGTAATGTTTCGAAGGCATTGGTCTGGTGGTCACAGGTTCAGTAAGCCTATATCCCATAAAATTTGCTAAGTAACCTGTCCCTTTCAATATTTCGAATTTATGGAATCTGCTCAAATTGAAAGTGGCACTTTAGGCATAAAAGATAGGAAAATAAGGGGATATAGATAGGAATATTATTTATTGAAGGGGAAAGGCAGGATTGAAGGAAAGGGATAGTGATTATACGGATGGATTGTAGAGTGTACTCACCTGTAAGAATGAGCAACAAACATGCCACTACACCACAGCGAGCTGCGACTATATGCGCGTCGCTCTCTATAGTTTAGCGTTGATATGCTGTCATAAATAGGCTGCTGTGCCCCGCTAGGATTATTGCTATTGTCATATTGATAAACATACGTGACACCCCTCAGGCACGTTCCTGCTCCGCGACTCGGCGCAAGAGGAGCACCTGTTCTCTGTGTCGTTCCGCAAGTACGGGCGCTCCCTCCACGCGCGCATCGAGCACTACCAGCATCGATTCAGCTTCGACTCGCATGACCCCGCCGTCTTCGCCGCGCCCACCGTCACTGGTCTCATCGAGCACTACAAGGTACATCCATACACACAAGCGGTTTATGTATGTATATATTATACATACACCACTTCAGCTTCGACTCACACCATCCCGCCAAAATGATCAATCACATAACAAATGATTTCTTCATTACTGTGGGAAAGCCATGTTTAGGCACTAATGGGCATCTTCGACCGGAGTAGTACTGGCCTACTCCGGTTGGCCTAAGGTTATCGGAGGCCTAACTAAAACCACTTACGACTACGAGTTGCAGGTGACAATAGGTGCCGGTTTTCAGGTGACCCGTCTGTTCTTAATATAAAAAAACTTTAATAATTTATCCTTAGTAGAAATCGTTCCCACAGCCTCTTTCTCAGCAGTCAGGATCACTTAAGCTCTACACTATCAAGTATCAATTGCTTTGAAACCCCAAAACAGGAACTCCAACTGTAGATTTATCTCTTATCTCTTTGTTTAGGACCCGGCGTGTGTGATGTTCTTCGAGCCCATGCTCACCGCCCCCCTCCCCAGGAGCGAGCCATTTTCCCTGCAGCAACTGACGCGAGCCGTTATCGTCTCACACACCAGTTACGACGGTGAGTAACTCTTCACCGATGTACCCAAAATCACTATATCTCTCTTAATAATAAGGGTGGCAGAGAAATGTAATCATAAGGGTGAGTCACTCTGTTCTATCCTTCCTTTATAGTTTTGAACAATTTGAAATGTTAATGTGAGTTTGTTTATTGCAAATATACGCCTTAACTATTCAATCCACCATGATAACATTCTGAATATATGTGACACAGTAAAAGACATAAGGTATGTTCCATCCAAAAAAAGAGTAAAAAATTTACTGTAAACTTTTTATGTGAGCAAAATCGCATGCAATAGCTAGTAACAGTATAAAAATATATAATAAAACATTTTACCTTTACTTCATTATAGGAGTAGAAAAACTTCCCCTACCGGCTCGCCTACGGTTGTACCTTAAAGAGTACCACTACAGACAACGAGTGCGGGTTCGACGCCTTGAGCCGGACTTGTACGAACAGCACCACTGTTGAAATAACTGCACTACTCACATGAGTGCGAGGGAGACGAGTGGAGTCAGAGCGAGACGGAGATAATTCAAATTTATTTTACTACTATTATTTAGTTACTGCAGACTCGGTCATAAATCATCGGAGCGGGATAGCAATAGTGCGCTCTCTTTCCCACTAATGGGTAGGTTATGTACCTTATTGTTTTGGAGACAGAATTAACTTCTTTATTAATATACTATACAGAGAGTGAATAATTGCTATGTATATAGATAATATATACATAAATACATAAGATCGCGCCTTGCTCCCATCGGGGTGGGCAGAGAGCTTGTCACTTGCTTATCAACACTAGCTTCCTCTACTTCGGTTTTGGGTACTCCTGACCTGCTAAGTATGTGCGGGAATAAAAGTGGTTGATAGAAAGAGGAATGAAGATATTTGGGAGAAGTATGACTTGAGAGAAGATGTAGTGACCAAAATAGAAAAGGCTTTGCTGATGGGGTTTGGACACGTGGAAATAATGAATACGGACGAATGACGTATCAAGTATATATAAGTATAATGGGTAAAGCCAAATGTGCCAATTGGTGATGTTCTGAACCAAGCACAGGTCGGAAGTACGCGAAACTGATGGGTCGAGTGTCAGTAGAGGAAGCTCCCGACGTCGATGCCGATGGGAGAAATGTGTAAGCTTATATATGTATAAATGAATTAATTTAAAAAATTGTAAACAATCTGTTGATGTGATTATATGAGTGAAATGTCCAACAACTAACGTTAACGGGAGGTATATTGGTGATATCTTTTTATCCGATTGCGAAAGAACTAGACGGTTTAATAAATTTGGACATGTGACGTGTCATTTTAATCATGATAATAGAGGGAGTGAGATAGCATGTAACTAATAATAGGCTAATAAATGGTAGAGCCGTGCTTAGGCACGAATGGGTCGGCTCGACCAGTGCGATACCACGGCCTCACAGAACACCGGTCATGAAGCAACACTTGCGTTGCATTTCCCCGAAATGAGTGAGGTTTTCGGAGGCCCAACTCCCCCTCTCCTCTTTCCTATCTTCTCATTCCCTCTCTCTTCTTTTCCCTCCTCGCATCCCCATCCGAGGGGGAAAGGCGGGCAGCGCACTTGCGACTCTCGAGTTGCAAGTGTCACTTACCATCAGGTGACCCGTCTGTTCGTCTGTCCCCCTATAGTATTAAAATAATAAAAAAAAAACTGTAGGACTGTATATATACTGTCTGATAGATTTCCAAGAAATTTGTGATGTTTCCGGAGACCCATCTCTCCCTCACCTTTTTCTTCTCTTCCTGACCCCCGCCCCTTTTCCCATCTCCTCATCCCCTCTCTTTCTCCTCCCCATATCCCGCTATGACACTTAGGAGCGGTGTAGTGACCATGAACCGGTAACGGTAATTACCAATATACCTTCTTTACCCTGTTGTTATGTATATCTCAAGTGTAAACAGTAACAGGGTTGAATTCATTCAATGTCAATAATTCTAAAAAAAAAATGTACTGAAAATTGTCTTCGTCCAGAAATCGAACCCGCTCCCAACGGTTAACATATAAGCGGTGAAACCTCTAATGTAGATGGTGATGATGATCCTGTTTATTATGAGCTTTAAAAGAGTTTAAATTTTAAAGAATTTTAAAGTATGTCCCGAAGCTCAGTGTGCCTCTTGGCATAGACCTCCTCCAACATTTTCCACTGAGTCCTATCACGAGCTACCCTCCTCTAATGACGTCCAGCCGCAAGTTTAAGGTCGCCCTCCCATCTTGTTAGTTGGTGTCCCCTGCTTCTCTTGCCTTCTCATACTCTTCCCAGTCTAATTTACGGAAGACACCTTCAAGAGCAGCAGTGAAAAATTTTGGTGAAAGCGGGTCTCCTTGTCTTAACTCTCGATCTTGAACTTATTTCCCAGAGTTTCTAGTTGAATCCTCGCTTCGCTGTCTGAGTAGATGTTCTTTATAATGTTGATGTAGATTGACCTGCTGTTTTAGGTATTCTCATATAGCTGTGTGCTTAATGCTATCAAAGGCTTTGGTGTAGTCGATGAATGTCATGTAGAGTTTCTGGTTATACTCGTTGTATTTTTCCATTATTTGTTTCACCGTTTGTGTGTGGTCCGGGGTGGAGTATTTTTGTTTATTATCTATTTTAAACAAAAAATACTCTAATGTTAATAAATATTAAAATAATTTGCCTTGTTATTACTTTAATTTAGATTAATTATATTTAGTTTTATATAAAATGTATATTTTTTGATAAAATCATGGTTAGGTTCTATTAAATAGAGAAATTCCTTTATTTTATAAAATCTACTTACCACCCGTTTCGACCGCACTGGAAGCGGGGGACTCCACGCTAGAAGCTCGCCCCGCCGCCCGCCGCCCGCCGCTCCTCCTCTAATACGAGTCTCTCTCCTTTTAATTATTAAATGTCGTCTTGGGGTTTTTTTGACTATATTTTATGTACATAAATAAATTTATTTACACATATATACATCCACTCACGCCTATGTCCCCGAAGGGGTAGGCAGAGGCGTCTCGAACGCCAACTTTTAGCCTACTATAATTTAATCCAACTTACATAATATGGGACAAGGCTATTGCCGTCATCCGGGCACTGTATATACATATAATGGTAAGAAACTCATGAAAGGTTTTGGGTGCATTACGCACTTATTTTGTAAATATTGTTTATTACACAATATAACAAATAAAATCAGATTGCTACCTTTTAATTTCCATTTTTAAATTTTACCATATTTTTATAATTTATCAAATTTCGATCCAAACGCACCGATCGTAATCATGCACTTCGATCATAATTTGGTAAGCAAAGGGATATAGTACTTCGTCATTCATTATTTTATTATTATATAGACATAACCATTATGTTCTCCAAGTTCACAAACATATTTCTTAACTTTAAGTACAATATGTAAATAAAATATAGTCAAAGGAGTATCCATCCGTCCATGTATTACGTGGATTAAAGAGTAAGTGTAGAGGGCCCCAATGAAATAAACGTCAAAACTGTAGCTGTGATGCAATGTTGTACCTTTACATGAATTAAAAACTGAAGATATTTTTCCTGGTTGCATAACAAAACTTAGAATATTAATTTTAAAGTGAGGACCGCCTAGACCGGTTTAAATTAAATGAAAAACAGTTCACGTAATTAATGGATGATCCCTATAATTGTATGTAGTAATGATGAATTGTGGTGCATATTGTAGGATGCGCTTGGTTATATTATTGTTTGTCTTATAATTGTTCAGTAATTAAATAATTATTTATCTAATGAACTGTTTTTGATGTTAATACTTTTGTGGTTGAGTCGGACACACAAACATACGAATTGTTAAAAACATATTTTTCTACGCTCAGAAATGTAATACATGTTCATTTCAACTCGCCCTAAATTGACTGGCGTGTTGGTCTAGTGGTTAGTGACCCAGGCTGCTAAGCCAGAGGTCGTGGGTTCAATTTCTACAAGGGATAAAAATTTGTTAGCGTGTGTTCTTTGTGTCCGTTGTTGCTATGTTTATTATAAAGAAATATGTGGGTTATAAAGAAATGAAGTCATATATTGTATTTTTTTTTCTAATGTTGAGAAATTGTCATAATTACAGTTTACAATTGTGTTATTGTTATCTAGTAAATGATGAGTGCACTCTCAGGGTAAGACAGATTATTAGTGTAAATTAATGTCGAGTCAACTCAGAATCTTTTTTGTAAACATCGAAACGTTTGGTACATACTTTTGTAAAAAATATGTTATAGTGACGTCATACCTACGTATTGTAAAAACATAACCTTTGAATGTTAATGTAATGAATAAAAATCAAATTAAAAACGTTGCAGTAGAACAGAACGACATTTGTTAACTATTTTAAACCCTTGGTGCAATAATTTCATTGAAGCATTAGTCATCTACTCGATTAAGGTCCAACAACAGTGTCAAGATGGAACTTGTTCAATAAATTATTAACATCAAAACATTTATAGAAATAAATTGTATATTGTACATTACTGTAATATAGAATATATTAATTATTAAATACAACGATGGTCCGTGATAAAATGTGTTTAAGGGATTACATAGCGGTAATTCAAAGATTACGTTAAGTAATAGACTTATGTATTGCGAATGGGTAGATTGAGCCGTCTTCGCCCACTTTATGCCAGCAATAATCCCACTTGCGTAACAGATTGCAAAATCAGTGATAACAACCGGGCCCTGTATGACTGTAGACATACTGTCTGATAGATGGAGGAGTTGGGGTCACCCTATTCTGACATCTACAGGAGGAGTTGTGGTGACACTATTATTACATCTACAGGAGGAGTTGGGGTCACCCTATTCTATTCTACTGAGAGAGCACACGCCTCGGTTTTGTATCAGAGATAATTATTTAGTATTTATGATGTATGTCTATCAAGTTATTGTATATATATTTCTTAACGAGGGCACCGTGCGAATATAGTTTATAGATATTTTAATTAATAAGCTTTATAAATGGATTAAAGTCGAAAATCTACTATATTACTTATTACTGAAAGCAATACGTATAATATTTTTATATCTTTTTAAAAAATACCAGCTACGTATGTCACTTATTACTAGTATTCTTGTTAGTACCCAGAGCTTATATTCTTGTGTACAGAGTCGATACACGACGGTAGTGTACTAGATGGGGGTAGGAACCTGCGACTAGTTATCGCAAGTATTACGCAACGTTAGCCATTACGCTCAAGAATCTGAAACCATTTTTTTTTACTCTTAATTTTTTAATGTAATCTTGATACCCAAAAATCGCTTAAATTATTTTATTTTGGACCGACAGATTAATTATTGTATAAGATGTATTTTTGTGCTGGCAACCCAGTTTGTGACTGCGGCTGCTCACTATTTATATGCTGTAGAAGTAAGATAGTTATTTTTATACAAAACAGCTATTGAGCCCAGTCGCAGTCGCAAACGCGTTGTCTACCAGTTTGCGATTATGACAAAGTGTATTACTAGCACTACGGTGCTTACAAAGTTGAAGTAATTAAAAATATATTTTTAAAGTATATATACAGATTTGTTGACTTTTTATTTCAAATTTATCCATAATAAATACATACGTTCAAGCCTGAACACCCCAAAAGGTAGGTAAGTTTTTTTTTAAATAGACTACCTCCGCACTAGGATTAATTCCTGTGTCGCGGGGTATATGTTTGTAAAGTCCCCCACGACACAGGAATTAATCCTAATGCGGGAGTTTTTTCGTTGTATATAAAAAAAAAGAAAAATAAAACTGGCTGAAGCTGGCAGCTCCCGAGCTCTACCCGTCTACAATTCCTCTGGATTGTCACTCACGTCTACGGGAGAAGTCCTTCAACTGAAGGTGAAGGTGAAATAAAAACCAAGTAATGTTATTCTAGTGCCTTAAATTGTTTCCTCAGTGTGCTTTTTAGAATACTGAATGATTGTTGAAATTGATTCTTCAAGAATTTCTGAAATCGTTTTCTCAAAGCAAGTAGGCACCTATCGTTAAACGTTCCGCCTATCTATCGTTAAACGTTCCGCCTATCTATCGTTAAACGTTCCGCCTATCTATCGTTAAACGTTCCGCCTATCTATCGTTAAACGTTCCGCCTATCTATCGCTAAACGTTCCGCCTATCTATCGCTAAACGTTCCGCCTATCTATCGTTAAACGTTCCGCCTATCTATCGTTAAACGTTCCGCCTATCTATCGCTAAACGTTCCGCCTATCTATCGTTAAACGTTCCGCCTATCTATCGTTAAACGTTCCGCCTATCTATCGTTAAACGTTCCGTAACTATCCGCCGTGCGTACAGTGTAGTAGACTTGTACCTTTAAAATTCAATAAAATGTTGTCTATGGTCGTTCCAAAACGACAAGTCGCCTTCTAACAACAAATTCAACCGTGTTGAATCATACAAACAGTTGTTGGGAACATTTACAGTGGGTGATTTATCAATGTATAGACAGCGTGCCGCGCGCGGTCTCCGGAGCTGCTAATTAAATTAAGGTTTGATGTCATTTACTACACAAAACAACTTAAAATTACAGTTCAATAACCTATTTAAAACAAATCGTCTAGCGCTTAAACACTGCACAGTCATATTAAACTCTTAATCTTTAATTATCTCCTCTATCAGTGAATAGTGTTACTATTTCATGGTAGAATGACTAACGTGTGTCAATATCATGAAATGGTCGTTCGCTTAGCTGTTCATGTTGTTAAACGCTTATTATTATTCAATGATCTGTTCTGACCATACATATATTGTATATTATCATGATGTACGCGTATTGATCAATTCTATTCATTAACATTAACGCCGAGGTACCGAAATGCAGTCTGAATTATTTCTAGTTTTGTTTATGTAGATATTTTTTATGATATACCTAAGAATAGAATATACTTTATTGCACTTGTCTGAGAAATGATTTTGATACTTGATCATAGTTTTTTTTATCTACTTTTATAATACATACATATATGTATATACGTATCAACACATATATATAATACATACATGTATATACGTATCAACACTCACGCCTGTATCGCCGAACAGGTAGGAAGCGTATTGAACGCCCACATTATATCTAATTTTCAATCTAATCCCATAAACATCCACTTTTAAATAATACTTTTTAATGTAAATTGTAATAAAATCCTTCTGTGACACTAAAGATGATTCCGTGGCTCGCACATTGGCTCTGGCGTGCTGTATCGATGACATATAAGCTGTTTAGAAGTATCACCTCAACTTAAAATTACATAAACAAGCGAAGAAGGACAAGCTTGCACAAAATGTATTCACAAAATATTTATTTCTTCTGAACCTTAATCACAATCTGACTCAGAATTCTTCAGTAATTTTGTTGAACGCATATTTATACCAGGCAAAATATTGTATTTCCTTCTTGCTGATTCAGAGGTCTTCATGTTTCAACATTTTTGGTTAGCATAGACATTTCGAGTTCAGATTTGCGAATAATTCAAGTGTTTTTTGATATATTTGTCTTAATGTTTCTCGGCGTCCAATAGATTCTCGCAATTCTGCAAATGAGGTTCTTATTGTTGTGTAGAACTTACTGCTTAAAACAATTTCGTATTGCCGACAAGTCAAAATCAATTGAATTAAAAACACTTGAGTTTCCTGGCCTGTTTACTCTTGTGGTACTCTCTGCACTCTACAATCACGCACGACTCATTATTTTGATAGGACAAAATAAATAAGCAGGTTAGGTGACCGAGTATTTTTGTTATTTAAAATTCCCATATAGTGATATGAGAATTTAAAAAGGTTAAATATAAATAAGATTGAAAAACTATTTGTTAAATGGACAAAATAACTTGATTTTAATGAGTGCTTGTATATATCTTACGTGCCTTCTCATACAAAATTTATCCAAAGATATACAAAGAAAAGTACTCTTAATTTTGTATGAATGTACGACGAGTACCAAAATGGTTTGGTTGTACTTACTTGCAGCCAAAATCATTTCCTCCGAAGGACTTCGTTTTTTTCCTGACTCTTCGGTTTGTTTCAATTTTCCTCTGTTTATACCTGCTTATCTTATTATTTTATTAGTTATTTATGGACTCTCTCTCGCGTGTATATTCAACGCGGAGATTCTGCCAATGTCAAGTATTTCTAGAGAAAAAACCCTGCTTATCTTAAAAAAAATAACAAACTCCGAACACAAGGCGCTGATGACATTTAGTTTGGCAATGACTTCGAAATGAATCTCGTACCATTGCTTGTTTGCCAGACTACAATTTACTATCATTTAAACTACTTTTTAAAGCGTGATCTTTAAAAATACTTTTATTTTAAGACGAAACCATTAGGACTTGATAAATATCAAGTATTTTTTCCGTTAGAGATTTCCCGCTGCTATAGGTATGCGTCCCTGACTTGCCTGAGCTATTGCTTACACTCCCCAATCACTCTCTATAAGTTATATCCCTTTTCTACCCTTTCTATTCTCCCTTTCCTGTCAAAATACTTCAAATATTACCATCTAATTCCCAAAACGTAAATTTGACTGAATTATAATCGACAAAATTTGTCTTCCCCTTCGGGGCTGCAGGCGTCAGACGATATTCTTGTATCCTTGTTTATTTATGTTGTACTTGCAATTAATTTTGTGTGTACAGAATTATATTTGTAATTGCTATTTATAACATGTAAGTGTCATGTCTCCGAAGGAATCTGTTCATGCTGTGCCGAGCAATCCAGATTATTCAACCTCCAGCAACCTTAAAGAACATGCCATGTTCAGAGAATATAATAAAGTAACTGATGCAGATAAATCACCACCAAGAAAAACAAAATGAAGTGGCTTTCTCTCACAACGATAACAATAGAGAGAGATCTACCAGTGTACGGCACAGCAAACGTTTTCAATATACATGTCACACGTGTCAGCAATGTTAGAAAGAAAGAAAGGAAGAAAGAAAGAAAACATATTTATTTCCAAAAGCACGACGGTTTTCACTTACAATAATTTACATACATTTGTTTAAAAACACAGAAATTCATATAATTTTTTTTTTTTAGAGCACTACAAAACAATTAAAAATACAATATTATAGAACATCCTCCTAACTTATTAATGTTAGTAGTAACCCTAAGAAGAAAATATTAAATGTCGTTAGCGAAAGATGCGTCGTGCTTCAGAAACTTGGATGGACACTCAGCATACACTGAGAGGGGCATAACCCACCCCAGTACTGATTTTCAGTGCCAACCTTGTGTCGCTTGACGTCGTCGGGCGACATTACCCAACAATACCTATTGACTTATCAACTAAAATAAAGAAATAAAGGACAGTAAAAGTCACGGACAAAACCTACGAACAAACAAAGTACAAAGCTACAAATTACACTTAGAGCTTGAGCTTGTGTGCTAAGCCAATATCAATTAACTAGTGATTATGTACTATAAATTTATTTCAAATTCCCCATCTCAGTCATCTCCCTGTCCTTGTATTGCCTGTGTGCTTGCTTGTATAACATTTGGTAACAGCTAATGTAAGGAGGGATGACATTTTTGGACAAAGCAACGGAGCTACTGGAACGATCTACCAGGCAGAAGGGCCATAGCCTTCAAGGTTTGTTGTTTTTGCATTAATATTAAGAAAGTTTTATATTTTGATTTAAAATAGTGTGTGTGTTACAGTTCTAAGTGTAAGTTAGAGAGGCACATTCGTTTGTGCTCTGATGTGCGGAAGAAAGATCTCTTACGTGATAAGAGTAGAAGTAGTCACACACGCACCGCTCAGAAACCACATCAGTGTGTTGTAACAAAAAAATCAGAGAAAACTGTACTCTAAGTGTGCATGTTCGTATACACTGGTGAGAAACCATATCATTGTGATTTATGCAAGAGACAATTCTCATTAATACACACTCAATTATACACACTGCTGAGACAGCATATCATTGCAAAATATGTAAGAAACAATTCTTACGCAAGTATTATTTAACTGTTCATATGCGTACCCATACTGGTGAGAAACTATATCATGTGATGAATGTTAAAAACGATTTACAAAAAAATATAATTTAATTGATCATATGCGTACATACACTGGTGAGATACCATATCAGTGTAAAGTGTGTAAGAAAACATTCTCACAGAGCCGTAATTTAACAACACATGTGCTAACTCACACTAGCAGAAAAACCTATCATTGTGATATATGTAAACAATAAATAACAAAAAAGTATAATTTAGTTAATCATACACACACCTGTGAGAAACGGTATCAGTGTAGAGATGTAAGAAAAGTTTCTCAGAAAATAGTCACTTCAATACACATATTCGTACACACACTGGTGAAAACACACCCGTGGAGTTAAAAGTGTCTTTTAAATAGTCATGCTTACACACTGGTGAGAAACCATATCACATATATGTATGTATATCACATTGTAAGTAAGAAATCTTATAGATTGGTCATTTAAACGACATACATGCTTATATTACTTACTTACCCTGGTGCGAAACTACATCAAGGTGTCTTAGAAACATTTTCCTACATATCCGTACATACAATTGTAAGAATCCCATATATCACATACATATGTAATGCAATTCGAATTCAAATTTCTTATTCAGAAAGGCCAAGTTACAGTACTTATGAACGTCAAATAAATTATACAATAACACAAGAATACATTAAACGAAAACCACATTGCATCGTTGTGATATGTTAGAAATAATTTAGAATAGTTTTTGTTCAACGAGGCATGTTCAAATATACACTCGTCAGTAAACACGTAAAACGCGTGTAAGTCTTGGAGCGCGTAAGTCGCGCGTCGGGGTCCAGAAACAGCTTATAGCCTGAAATGTTTCAATGTCTTCTCGCTCACTCAGTACAGCTGCTTATCTAGTGCTCTCTTAAAAGTATTCGATTTACGAGAAACGTCATCCAAAAGTACGACAATTACAATCACAGAGTTATATAATTCTGTGATCTTGCTCCAGAATAAAGATTAATTACTAGAGAATCTTGTATTATTTTATTTTATTTGTTGGGACATATAACAGTTATACATTATATAACTTTACAAAAAGTATATCATACATATAATATATATAAGTTAATGAATAAAAATAAAAGATAAAGAAAGAACAGCAGTTGAAATCCTAAAATATGTGTTTTAAGATTTCAGTTGCTGCTCCTTCGAACCTAGTGTGAGTGCAAAAATAATGATTTCAAGTTCAAGTGTGCGTTATATGTTTGAAAGCAAAATACACTCATAAAAAAGTTATTTGCCAAAATAAAAAAAAAAAACGAAAATCATTTAACAGTTTTAATAAATTAACAGTGGAAAAGCCACAAAAGGCTCGACCAGTGTGATATCACGGCTTCACAGAAAAACGGTTGTGAAGCCACGGTTGCGTTGCATTTCCTTGAAATTAGTGAGGTTTCCGGAGGTCCAACTCCTCCCCACCTTTTTCCTTACCCTTTCCCCCCTCACTTTTTCCCATTTTTGTCCTTCCTTTCCACTCATCGTTCATCATCCTCAAAGGTGGGCAGCGCACTGACGACCTTCGAGTTGCAAGTGTCCATTTACGGTGGTTTTCACTTACCGTCAGGTCCCTATAACATAAAAAAAAATCAAACCCACGACCTATTCGAGACACGACTCCGACCCGCATCGGCTATCTCGTTGCGCGTAAATACGACGCTACGGACGGCGCTTGGATCGAGATGAAACGGGCCCATAAACGTTATTATTAAGTTAGCATGCGAATCGTGCTACTGCTGTACCGACACCTATTTCGTTATAGGCTGCAGAACAAAAAGCTAGCGCATAAAAGTAGGAACGTCCGTCAATCAAGTGTTGGAGCAAATACGTAATATTTGTCCAAATGATATGTACAGCTGAGGTGTTAAGCGTCCTTTCAATTGAGTGTTTCTATTAAGCATCTAAATAAATATATATGACGTTATAACTGGCTGGAGGACCACCATGTGAAACAGTGTCGTAATGGATTTCGTAGACAAACCTTATTAACCTCCCAGGGTGAAGTGCTATTGGGATTTTATTTTCTAGCGGATCCGACAGACGTTGTCCTGAAGTTGCAGTATAGATAAATAACCTAGATACCGACTGCAGCGCCATCTGCCGGGCTGATTTGTGAATCTAAACCATTCCCAGATCCCCTTGAACACACACAAAAAATTTCATCAAAATCCGTCCAGTCGTTTGAGAGTAGTTCAGTGACATGCACACTCACAGAAGAATTATATATATAAAGATATATGTTTATATATATCCTATTATAGATATATATTTATATACATCGGCCAGTTGGCCGTCGGCGCATACGTACGGCCGTTTCGACATAACTTACGTATTTGCCGTATAGCCTGGTGCCACAGCGCCTGGTAATAACAACACTGCAACTCATAACATAACAGCAACGCAACAGTCTTCGTCTGCTAGCTCCACCTGGCACCATCGCGTCAGGATGACCCACTTCTTGACTCACTCGACCAAAGTAATACAGCCGTATTACCCCGTCGAGGGGCCCCATTCGTGCCTAACCATGAAACTAAATTATTAAGATAAAATACCTATTTAATATTACAATTTCATTCATTACTCATTAGAAATTATTGAAACCGATTAATTAATTACATTATTGATGTATATAATTCTCCATATACTTATTTAGGACCAGTCTAGTGAGTAAACGCTATGCTGTCTATGTGACCTGCTAATGCAAACCTCACAGTATCACAGTCGTATTCTTGACCAACTATTTATTTAAATGAAAATGACAATCTTGTAAAATAATGATTATAATTTCCGCAATGCCATTCGCGTTCAACTCTTCAAGAGCATCACTCTCGACACCCTGTACCATTCGTAACTAATATTAGCCGTCTCATCAGCCAACACAGATAAAGCACAAGCATGTTTTACCAGAGACATTTCTTAGTTTTTTTTTTAATTTGGAGTTAAGTCCTAGCACACAAAAAGTATTATGATATTTATAATTTATAAAAAAGCCAACCGCCGAAAAGAGTCATATTTGCAGATTTATTACAGGTAACTATACTGGTTAGGGCACTTCCTTCCTCGTATGTCTCGCACGGTAGCAGGAATTTCGTGAGCTATCATGTGTACTGTCAACCAGTGTCATTTGTCGAAGAATGAAAATTAAATGAAAATGTCATCATAATACCATAAAATCATATATTTTTTTTTTTAGTATAGTTTCTTTTTAGTAGACACTTTATAGAATGGATCTCTTCTATAGACACCTGCAACTCAAAGAGTTTGGAAGTGCTTTCCGCTTTTGAGGGGAGGAACAAGAGGTGAGGGGTAAGAGAAGGGGGTTTGGGCCTTTCTCACTTAGTGAAGCTCAACGAAAGCAAGCAATACTTACGATTTTCTGGCAGGGCGGGGATATAAACCGTAAAAAGAAATCCTGGCGGCGTCTATCTTTCTTGATATTAAGGAATAATATAGCAGCAAATAACACTTTTCTCTTTGTTTTTACATCACTCTAATTTTGTACCAGGTTTTGGTTTATATTTTATTGTAATTATTACGTATAGTCTAGCGAGTGTTTCTTTCTTTTTAAGGGATAAATGGAACTTTCGTGTGCATTTACCTTTCCTGAAATATTAGAAGGAATGTTAGAATTGTTTTTGGGAACAGGCGATGTTTCTAAAGATCATCTAATTAAGTATATGTTTATATTTACGTATGTGACTTTCATTATTGCACTTTTCACTTTGCACACCGGTCACATATACGGTAATGCATTTAAAAATAACGTATTCCCGATTAGTTGACATTTATTATTACTGCTCAATTCAATTGGGGAGTAACATCATAAGGAATATGTATGCATATATAGCCTTCCTTAAGAAATGGACTATCTAATGCAAAATAAACATCGTGATGTATGTGAGAACAGAAAGCAGGAAAAAGACGTGAGATTATGCATATATGGCCATCAGACAGATCAGGGATTGATTATGAGTACAAATAAAACCTACTATAAGAGTTTTTTTTTAAACCCCGCACTAGGCTTAATTCCTGTGTTGCCGGGGCCTTTACAAAAAATCAATCAACGGACTCAAAGAACACCTAGACTCGGAACAACAATTTGAGAACTACACAAAGTATTGTCCCGTGGGGGGATCGAACCCACAACACTCGGCGCGGCAGCGTAGCGGCGAGGTGATCACTTAAACCGCTACGCCATCCTTGCGGTTTAAAATAAAATAGCAGAGTTTAAAATAAAACGATTTTAAATATAATCAATATCATTATATTGCAAAAATAAACCGTCATCCATGCTTCCTCCGAGATTTATATAATTTTATACAAAAACAAAATCAATATAAACTTTATTATACAATTAATATTAATCAGTTCTTTCGTTAAATATCGTACAACCATAACATAGTACATGCTGATTAAAAAATATATTTATTTATATAAAATTTGTATAACATTTTAAATCCATTAAGTTTTCATTCTGATAACTTACTTACATTCATCATTTCTTACTTATAGGAATATTGTAATAGTGTGTAGTACCTTTGGGAAGTATCAAATTGACGTTTGATATCATGATCGCCAAACAATAAAAATGAAAATCTCTATTTATAAAACAATTCAGTTCTATTTATAATTATTGTATAACATATATGTATATAAAATAATATAATTGACATTCAACACCAGACTTTCGATATAATCTTAAATTTAAAATTAGCAATAAAAATAAACACATTTCATATTTTAACTGTCACCAACTTTACGGCTTTCGAAATAAGACCACTCTTCTTCAATACATATTTATATTGACATGTCTTATTAGTTCTATTACCCAAAATAAACTCGCTACTAGATATCGCTACTGTATTAACAATCTATATGAAGCATATTTTTTCTGACCTAAGACACATTCAGAACAAAAATCCAAACGTCACTTGAGCGACCACAAACAAATTCGTACTTTTTTAAAGTGATGCCCATTCCGTGACTATGTTCGAACCTTCATTCGCTTGTACACTTAGATAGTATTTTGTTAAGTAATCAAAGTTAGGTATCAGAGTTGAGCGTGAGGTAATCAACATTTCAGGAACAATAACACCTTTGGCACGATTATTGTTTAAATAAGAGAGGTCATATTGATTAGGAATTGCTCCACGTTGCTGGTAACAAGTTACAGTTATTAACAGTTCTATATAGTACCGTAGCAAGACGTTTCCTGCCTAATAAATTGGTAATTTATACCTCCGGTTTGGATGCTATTACTAGTCACGACAGCTATCATCTATTGTATATTGGATATAATCCTTGTTTCTTTTTTAACAGTACTAGTCAGTTATATTGATGTATAACCGTCTTTTCGGTCCTTATTAGGTCATTCTACGAATATCTCATATCAGATTCTTAGGATACCATTAAAAATTTAACTATCATTAAAATAGAGACACGAGTACTCGAGACACGTTTACACGGCCTATGTAATTATCACAGTAAGTCGTGCAAAACTAAATCTCAATTACTTTTTTTTTGCAAAAGGAAAATCACATTACAAAGCGATGTAATTGCATTACGAAATTGTAAACAACTGTAATTGTCAATATCGTTTATCAATAGATTTTCCTTGCTACACTACGACAAATTACGAAAACATTGAGTAGAACAGTCAGCTAAAAATCAATGACATCGACAGATTGAAGTTAATTACGGCAATATCAAAGTATTTTAGGATACAAACTTTATAGGTAGCCTTATGGCAATTCAAATGTATGTAAAATTTTACTCGAAGCTTTCGATATGAATGGGGCAATTTATTATTAAGATATTTTAACTAAAATTGTCAAGAAAGTTTTGACATACTTTTAGTTACAACATTCAATATAATAACTATATGACATTTTTGAGGGCACAGCCCAGTCCGATCAACAGACTAACACGTAAATTAAATTATTATAGAAATGAAGACATTAAATGACGTCTACCAAATTTAAAAATAAATTGAAGTTCAACGTTACTTATAAAATAGTTTGCAAAAGCGTTAAGTTCAAAAAGTAATCACGTAACAATAAGAAAGATCCTACGATTCTAAAGGTAAAAATTCTCGAGATTTACAACATAAATAACACTTTTACTTAAACTTACAAGTTATGACTAGACATTACATATATTCGTAAAATGACCTTCAACCCCATAAAACAGCTACACACTATAGTGACTACGCATCACAAGAGAAGTCACGATAAGATTTCCCGTAACTACATTACAAGTTGTCAAGGGTAACAATCAAATTATTATAGAATTTGGCAACACTGAATCTCAATGTTGCAAATTCTATGATTCATACAACTGTAATAACACTCAACAAATGAATGAACTTCTCAACGATGGTACTTTTGACATTAACAATGTTTATCGGACCTAAATTCAAGATGGCTGACTTCAGCATAGACAAAACATCATTATTTATTGTTTGTAAACATCTTAACACATTAAAATATCAGTTGCAATGATTCGTGCTTAGGAACATAAGGTTATTCGTGTCTATATCAGAGCGTACTTTGTTGCGGTACTACTAACGCAATAACAATTATGATTGTTATATTAATACAATTCTAAAATTGTAACGAAATCATTCACATTTTACTTAATAAACATACAATATAATATTTTTCAGTATACAGTAGAATACGAAATAGATCTATCATTAAAATCATTTTGGCAAACAGATCTGAATCAAAATGATTTAACACTTCAAATTAAGTCTGTTGTTCAAAACTGGAAAAAAAAAATTAAAATCGTTAAAAATATAAACAAATTATAAGTTTTTGAATTTGACATTCTTTCGCCGAGAAAATTAATAAATAATAACGCTGTATTCGCAATTAAAACATATGTTAATATATTCACATATATTAAATAGCTTTAATTGCATATTTATATTCTCATAACTTTGTATTTTAATTATTTTAATATTTTTCCTAGTCCAGTTTAATTTTAGAAGACGAAAGGGTTTGACGAAACGCGTGTAAAAGTCATTGACCCTCTAATCGTAAGAATAATTAATTATTTAAATTGTATTTATTATCAACCTGTTTTCGCAAGTGTACTTTCTGTACATTATATAGCAGTACATACCTTCGTTTTATAAATTCATGTTACTTTGCAAGTCCGTAACAAAATGAGAACCACTTTATTCACATATGGCACAACACTAGCCGTAGGGTTTTCACGTATGCACAATGATTTATCACCAATAAGGGACATTCCCATTACCGTCCGAACGCGTAGTCCAGGAATTTCCATACTTGATTCTTGCACAAGATATCGCTGGAGAGTTTCGTACGGACGCTTTTTCTATTGTGTAGTTTAAGCCTTTGTTATTATCCCAGTATTCTTTACCTTTGCATTTGAAATATACGCAAAAGTCTAGACGCCTTGAGTGAATTGGCAATTGTAGTCTGAATGCAAACGTGTCGTATAAAGATATACCATTCGAATTCAGGGGTCCCGATTCGACGAACGCACACGACGTATCTTCGCTTGTCGTCCAACCGTCAAACGACACTCTAACACCTACTTCTTTAGTAAAATCCAGATTTTTCACTTTCACAGTACCGTCCACCGCGCACTCTTCTTGTTTGAGAATTACGTTTTCTAACGATACACAGTCCTCGGTAATTCTTCGCCTAAATTCAACGTAATCCGATGCTGGCTGCACGAATCTTGTCTCCCACAAGTCCACTATAGGTTTCGGAGGAGGCTTCCGTTCCGGTGGGGGGCTGGAGACGATCTTCAGAGCCCAGTACGGCGGAACATGTGACGGTTCTGTCATAAACTTCACTTGTTCTAGCGCTAAGCCCCTGTCATCGGCAAAAACTACTCGTTTATTTTTCTTATCCGCAGATAATTTAATACACGATCTAGGAGCGGACTTTAAAGTAAGCTGCACAGGTTTTAAAGGCACTAAACATGGCGCTGAAAATCCTCTAGTTGCCAGCTTGACAGGTCTTCGTGGTGTAGGTAGACTATAGTCTGTTAAGAACCCGGCGGGCGGACTGTGCCCGTAGAAATGTTCCGACGCTAACATGTCGATAGCCGCGCACATTCTGGAACAAAGTATCACACGTGTTAACTCTGAGACGGATCGTCACATACTGAAAGGCATCTATCGCACGCCAAGGATTTTTATATGTGCATGCGCTCGCCACGAGCTTGATAATGGTAGGGTGACGACGTTGTAATTGATTAACGGATGATTTTATATACATTTTATTTTAGTCATTTGACTGTTAAATTTCGTCACAGTATAATATTCGAAGTTGTTATTTATTACTATAGTTATAAACATTTTAAGAGAATATTTGGGTTACTCAAGTTTCTGTGAACGTGACTTCCAAGTGTTATTGTTTACGATTCAAAAATTAGGTTTATTTATGTTTGCAAACAAGAGTACTCCGTCTATCAGTTATCATTAGGGGTTATTTATTAGGCATGAACATTAACTGTTAGATATACATATATAAAAATCTGTCGTTTTCTATACTTATTCTTTTAATTACATGGTTTATAAATTTAGTTAATTTAATTAAGTTAATTTAATCGTATTTAAAATATTAGTTAATCTTTAAATTCGAAAGTGAGATAGTTTATTTGTTACGCCATTGTTACCTAAATGATTATCATTAAATTTCCGCGGTCGGAGCTGTACTTGAACTATTGTACGTTCACGTATGGAATCAATAAATCATCTGTCATATAAACGAGCGGAAACAGGACAGGACATCGACACAAAAAATTACAATAATTCTAAATGTATAATTACAAAAAAAAAATGCAATTACTTGACACATCTCACACATGGCCGTCTGATCCCAAAGTAAGCAGAGCTTGTACTATGATAACCAGACTGCTGATAATCATACTTATATACTTATAAATATATACATATTATAGATTAATTACACCCAGACACAGAACAAATGATCATGCTCATCACACAAATATTTGTCCTAGGTGGGAATCGAACCCACGATCTCTGGCTTAGCAGTCAGGGTCACTAAACATTAGACCAACAGGCCCGACACTATATTCTATTCTATACTGCGCGACATATTAAAAACGTACAAAGTTAACAGGATAACAAAAATAATTTTGTTAGTGACATTTGGCGAACGTTTCCACTTTGAGTCACCTAACGCGGAATATTTATAACAAATTATTATTTTAAGAAAAAATCGTTAAGTGAGTTCTGCGTAGCACACAGTTGGGCTCATTTTCACACCAGTATCCTCATTCCTTCGTGCGCAATCGGGTAAAACTAGTATTTATGTGTGTTGCCTTTATAAATAACAGCTGAAGAGCGCGTACGTGTAGTTCTTGGACTAAATCACACATTAGTAACTAATGATGACGAATCGTTAGAAGTTTGATAAGGGACCTCCTCCACCAATCAAATTAGCGCACTGTAGTCCACTACTGGACATAGTACTCCCCCAAGGCGTGCCATAGCTCCCGGTCCTCCGAATACCGTATCCAGTCGCACAGGACCTCTGACTAGTCCAAAACTATGTATAATACAAGTCACTACTTTGCACTTAGGGTGTTACAAAGCCTATATAATTCTACAATATACATTATATTGGATACAAACAGAAATATTCAAATCTGTCTGATAGTTTTACAGAGAGTATTTTGGTTTCGGTTAATGTCTTAGCACGTTTAAACAAACAAAACAGTTTGAAAGAAGAGAAGGGGGATTAGATCGTTTGCTATGATAACTAGATTTAACCTTCTTACATATGACTAATATGTTCGTATTAAATTACACCCAGACACAAAACAAATAATCATGCTTATCTCAAAATTATTTAGTTATTGAGACCTCTGATTTTGAAGTTAGGATCACTGACCACTAGACTAACAGGCCCATATATTATTAAGACGGCGGTGACCACTCTGTAGTGTCAGAGCGTGGAACAGTCCGCCATTAACCTCGACCGTGGTCACCGTACATGTACACAACGATCACATCACTTCGTCGCGCAGACGCGTGATCGTGCACGCGTTATATGCTAATATTTACGTGCTTTTTTTCATTGCGAGGCGAGCGGCCATTATAACATACAATGTTATTCTAGTTTAAATATAGCCATCCTATTTAGTTAACGTAGATCACGATCCGAGTTCAAGTATTTGTGATGTAATTTAAACGTAAATAAGCAAAGAACTTTAGCCTCACAGAAAACTGACAGACAAACACGCTGTTGTCACTTACTATCAGGTGACCCAACTGTTCGTCTGTACTATATCATAAAAGAAAGAAGACTATACTGTTCAGAATCATTTAATCCTCTATATGACAACCTCACATCCATAATAATTACATTTATGTATAATAATTAAGTTTATAATTTAAATTAACTTTTGACATATTCAGAAATTATCCTCATTGTTCTCCCACCCACACAACTACCCGTGGCAGTAAAACCATACATACATATACTATACAAACATAACCCTTCTTTTCGCGAAGTAGGATAGTGACTTCGATTGAAACAATGTAAATGTTATGTTTTTAAAATCTTCTTTAGACAGCAACAGTGATTAAATAGTTCTTTGAGATAGTACGCATTCAAAGTTAATCGAATTTTAATTTGTTTGTGAGAATAGTAAAATAAACAAATGACTCGTAAATAATACAAAAACAAAGATTTACATTCTATTAATGTTAGCTTCATTTGGATTGCGTTGTAACTACCTATATTATATGTGGTAATGTACAAGCCAAACTATCATCGTCAAATGATACGCGTTTTCTGAGATACAGAAAAATAAATAAATTTTATCAGTGGTAGAGCCATGCTTAGGCACGAATGGGCCGGCTCGAACGGTGCGATACCACGGCCTCACAGAAAACCGGTTGTGAAGTAACGCTTGTGTTGCATTTCCTCGAATTGAGAGAGGTTTCCGGAGGCCCAACTACCCCTCTCCTCTTTCCCAACCCCACATCCCTCTATCACTCATCACCATCAAAGGCGGGTAGTGCACTTACGACTCCAGAGTTGCAGATGTCCATGGACGGCGGTTGTCACGGCGGTGACCCGTCGTTCGTCTGTCCCCCCATAGAATAAAAAAAAATTTGAAAGAAACAAACACACCGAGTCAGTGTGTTTGTTACTCCTACAAGTTGAAACAATGGTACAAAAAATAAAATTTAGAATGGAGATAGCCTTGTAAACTGCATTTTTAAATTGATATTTGCAAACTGAAATCCACTGCGGTAGAGCATGATCGGTACTGGCCTTTTGGTCTAGTGGTTAGTGTGGCTGTGGATTTGATTCCCACACTAAACAAAAATGTATATGATCCTAAAGATTCCGAGGCCGGGTGTTCTTTGTGTGCGTTGTTATGTTTGTAAAGTGCAAATTGATAATACTTAGTTCAGTAAAGATCTACACCATAGAAATAGTATACCCATTGCTGTTCATCAGTCGGTGACGCGGGCGGTGACAGACAGTTTGCGATGCTTATAACAAACCCACGGCGATGATAGAGCCTTGGGTATAATGTTACACATATATAAAAATTCTATGACTTCTAGTCTCAATTAAACTCAATAACGGCATGACCGATTTAAATAATTATATTTTTGTCGTATCGACTTTAATACATTGGTTACTGGTTTGTTAATATAAAAAAATATTCACGCAAGGAAAACCGCATACATAAGCTAGTGTATAATAAAAACTTCAATTCGTGCCGATAATTTTAAATAATTATAGATTTAAAACAATAATTCTACGTAAGCCCTGGTTGTAAGTAGGGTTAGGTAAGATATATCGTTAAACTATGAAATATTGACAATCTTATGTATTGCACCTGTATATTTTTAAGCAAAATTTACCTCCTAAAATTTTGTTTACTACCGTCATCCGGGAACTTCGGGAATTAAATTGAAAAAGGGAAGAGGACTGGAGGAATATAAGGAGAGGAGAAGAAAAGGACATAAATTATACGGATTCATTGGGGAGTGTGAGGAATAACTCAAGCAGGCTAGAGCAGCAAACCATCAAAAGGGCTACATTGAGCGAAGCTCTACCTGTCATGGGACGAAAAGTCATACAATGACAGTCCAAGTTATAGCGGACGAAACAGTCGTCCGATCGGTATGTATGTTTATGTGAATATTTTTATCAGTCGAAGAAGTCACTTAGCATCTCTAAATGAAAGTTTCTAACAATTAATGATTTAACACAATAAACTAAGAGTTAACACGAAAGTATTTTTCAGCTATTGTGTTATCTAATAAGGTATTAGCCGTTTGCCGCAGTTGCACCTGCAATATAGTCACTGCTCCGCACCTAGGGATCGCAGCGTAATGTTAAAAGGTTATGTTATTCCTCTGTATATAATCTATCCAATGCCAGAAGAATTATTCGAATCCGTATAAATAGTCCGGTTCAACGAATATTTTTTTCATCTTTATTATATTAATACTACTTATAGCCTTAGGACTAGCATTGTCTGGCGCAATTTTGCCCCCATATGCGTCGAAACATTTTGCAGCATTTTGAGTGGTTTAACATATGTGAGGCCAGCGGAAATCTCGTGGAAATAGAACCACCCGTTTCAGAGATTAGACGGAACAAGTACCATGGAAGCATCCAGATGCATTTAATAAAAAGCTACGATTATGAGATAACAAACAGAACAATTAAATTTAATAATAATGTAGTTTTAAGAAGTATTTTTCTTGGTTTGATAAATATAACTACCTTCCTACTTTCTACTAAGAGTGACAGAGGAAAGGTTATAGTACAATAACGGAAAGCTTTGACAGCCTACTTAAAAATAGTTAATCTCACAGCTACATCCCCGAAAGTTAGGGGAGGTATTCCAACTAATGTAATATATTTTAGTCTAACTTAGGTAATAGGGGGCTAGTGAGAACCACCACCTTTTTGAAGTCGGTTAAAAAGCTAGGCCTTCTCAAGTGATACGTCGACCAACACAGAATTTATTGAAATATGTACATATTTGCATGCCTACATTTGCTGATGTGAAATCTGAGAGTTGAGCAATGATTCGGTCTGATGAGTGAATTTGCATGCAATCATGTCATAACTACAATAGCAAATTTGGTATCAATTTGTTGCCACGTAGAGAGAGATCCAGGGTTCGATGCCCAGACACGTCGATTAGGGATTTCTGGATAAAATCACTCGGAAGATGAACACAGAAACACTGTCAAAACCCACTAATAAACTCGATTTGATTACATGGCAATAAAAATATAGAGAACGGCTTCGATAAAAAGTACATAACCCATGACTTTATGCAATACCAAATATCATCAGAGTTGGTTCAGCTATTTAGTACAAATGTATTGCGATATCAATACTTTTTTTATATAATATAGGGGGACAGAGGAACAGACGGGTCACCAGCTGGTAAATGGCAACTGCTGTCCATGGACACCTGCAACTAAGTGCGCTACCCGCCTTTAAGGGGGAGGGGGATGCGGGGACGGTATGAGGAGAGCGGAAAGAGAAGAAGGGGGAGTTGGGCCTCCGAAAACCTCACTAATTTCGGGCAACAAACATACTCATTATTCATTTATAATATAACCATAAAAAAAATATATAATATATTACTTGAAAACCCCTCCAATGATTAGAAAAGAGTTGATCTTCAAATGGCTGAGCACAATTTCTTAAAACATACCCAAGAACACCCTTAATCACGTCAGTTTTCATGCAAAAAAAAATCCGACAGAGACAGACAGACACGTCTAGCTTATAGAAACGGCCATTCATTTTATATATTGCTTATACCACATGTATTTACTTACATTATGTTGTTTATTATCACTTTCCATAATTTTCAGACATTTTGACCGATTGTCATGCAGCTTACAGTTTTGTAATGCACTACACTTTTTATTCGGGAAGGATCATGCAACGGAATGTCCCGGCTTTCGCGAGAGCATGGTAACCCTAGTCCCGTGTGCACTAGTATTGTAACCATTAAAAATATTTTAATATTTATTTTTTTAATTTTGTAATAATTAAAAAAAATATTAATCGGACAATTGGTCCAACACGTAGTCAAGACCTTTTTTAAATGTTGAAATATTTTTTGTGCTCTTGCGTTTCAATTAATTATTTTTTTCGTTTAATTACTTTTATAAATTAAAGTAAACGAACTACTGATTACGCTACACACTTATAGTTACAAAATAATATAATAATGTATTGCAATTATAGTTAAGGACGCGTTCATAATGTTGCCTATTGGAATACAAACATATTTAATAATTGGATGTAATTAATACTTTTTATTAGTTAGACCTTAACAGAATATATTTAATTTGTACGTCAATATATATATTTAACACTCCACCACTGTCCTCTTTTCAGAAGCTTATACCTCGCACAACCAGCCTGTGGTACAAATTGTCGCTTGCTCTATTTCGACAGTCGCCTGCTATATTTCTTCAGTCGCCTGCTGTATTTCGACAGTCGCTTACCCGGGGTGACCTGTCTGATCATTTGCCTTCTATCACAAAAGAAGGACCCACTGAATTTTATTCTGCTTCAAAACCCTTTCACGTTTTCACCACTCAATAGAAATTTTACATACTCCACTGGGGTAGCTTTTATAAAAAAAAAGTTATATTGATTCTCTTACACACACGAGCGAAGCTGTAGAGAAGTGCATATGAGACAGGTCGCCTATGAACACCTGCAACTGTTGCAGGCAGCCCCTAAAGAAGAATGGGACTCACACCAGACGAAACAAGACAGAGCGACCCGCCCCGGCTTTGCGCGGGTGCAACGTATATACTAATATGGTGTGAGTGTGGAGTGATTAATAATAATAATATTACTGTAAGAGATAAGACATATGATATCACGGACTTTTTGTAGTTCGTTTTAAAATATGAAATTCCGTACGTGCAGCAGCGCCAGAAGCGTTTGCTAAAACAAATATGATTTTACATCACATTACATATATTTGTAATGCTCAGCTTTTCGCTACTAAGTAAAATATGCATGTTATGTATATATGTGTATATAATATATATAAAACCTTCCTATTGAATCACTTTGTTTATTGATGAAAACCGCATTAAAACCCGTTGCGTAGTTTAAAAGATCTAAGCGTACAGACGGCGGGAAGCGACATTACATATTTATATGCAAAAAAAATCTATTTTAAATCTCGCCCATTGAATTTGAAAGCCCTAAAATTGCAATTTGTTTATAAATAAACGGATATATGTATGTATATGTGGCGTGACTTTGAGCTTGGGGAGCCAAGCGCTGACATTGCCGTCAGGGTTGCCAGTAAAACGTATGCACAACTGAGTCTCAGAAATAACTTAGTGGTTCTTCTTTCGCCAATATAAATACAAACATATATACGATATATATACATATTTTTATGATATAGGGGACAGACGAACAGACGTGCTATCTGATGGTAAGTGACAACCGGCGGCCAATGATACCGTCTAGTCAAACAGTTATAACTGCACTGCCCGCCTATGAGGCTGATGAGGGCAGGGAGTAGAGGTGAGCAGGAGTTGGGCCTCGAGCACCTCAAAAAAATAAAAATAATCTGACTAGTTTTATAGATTAATGCCCAATAAAATCTTTAGTTTTATTTTATTGATACAGATTAGTAAAGGTGTAGGCACGAACTGGTAATAGGCACGAAAACTTTGATTGCGTAATACAAGCTCAGCAGTTCCTACATAGTTCAGCTTATTTTTCGCTAGATGTCTAAATTATGTTTTAGTTATATGCACTTATTTAATAAATACAATTTGGCAACCCTGACCGATGAAAGTGATCGGGCAATCAATGGCACTTTCAAAATAAACATATCATTCGAATCTAAAACTGTTACAAACTTGACCTGGTGACAGATGAAGGACATATTTAGCATTTGAATGACTAGTCATAGTCATAAAAACAGAGCCACAGATAGTTTTCCCCGGGTGTTCTTTGTATGTTTGCCTGATCCCCTGCGACACAGGAATCAGTTCTAAAGCAGGAGTTGTATGACTTTTTAAAGAAACAAAAGAAAACTAGTAGTAATTGCTAGAGCGTCGAACTAGCGATCAAGTGGTGGCGGGTTCGAACTCCAACTGAACCCATTAAAATCA
This sequence comes from Tyria jacobaeae, assembly GCA_947561695.1. Classification (NCBI taxonomy): domain Eukaryota; kingdom Metazoa; phylum Arthropoda; class Insecta; order Lepidoptera; family Erebidae; genus Tyria; species Tyria jacobaeae. The sequence continues at coordinate 3,355,325 of OX387237.1, read as the reverse complement.
CTCCTAACACAAGCATTTACCTTAAAATACAGTTAATATATATACATATATAACACCCTTTCCAATATCCTTTTTTTTTATACTATAGGGGGACAGACGAACAGACGGGTCATCTGCTGGTAAGTCACAACCGCTGCCAGTAGACACCTTCCATCCCACCTTTGATAGTGATGAGGATTGGGTGTAAGACAGGGAAAAGGATAGAGGGAGTATGGCCCTGCGGTACCCTCACTCACTCGGCAATTTCTGAGAGACTGTGCGTTATATTGTATTACTACGGTCGAACCGACCCATTCGTGCACTACCGGCGACCCCATTGTTTTTAAGGATATAACTTTTGAAGAGATTATATACTTTCGGAGGTGTGTATAACAAGTGTTCCATTTTAGAGGTCACGGACTCAAGGTGTATAAATTAAAATGAATGGCTAAACGCAATACTCACTCACTCGAAAACGCCGGACAAATTTGATTTATTTCTAATTTTAAATACCATTAGTATGAAGACAAATTGTAGGATTTTTTTATACATGTAACTGCCAACGTCCAATTACTTTCGACAGGACGATATCTGTCGGGTCAGTTAGTTGTAAATACGCCAATACAGTCGAACTAGTAGAATTACTTTACAAACTTACATGAATGAATCAACGAACTATTTTAGGTAGTAGGTTTAGTTTTGAATATATATTGTACACAGTAAAATTCCCTGTAAATGATACATTAAGGTAATACTAACATTTAATAACTAACAACACACACGAATATATTGTTGATGACGAAACTAGGAAAATAATACTTTTTATTATACATACATTATTAATAGATTACTTGCACAACTATTGCTCATTGTAGTGAAGTATGTGTACTCGACATTAATATTTCTATTTTGGGAAAAACCAACTGATTTGTAAGCATATAAAACAATTAGTTGTACCTACTTCAAAATAAGTAAGACAAGTTACAAGTTTTTGACGCCTCTGCTTACTCCTTCGGTGATACAGGCGTGAATATATTTGTTTCATGAAGTATATAACCGAATTCAGTATAGCTATTATTATAACTTAAAGCTGTATTCTTCTTCGAGGCCCATCCTGAAGGGAGGCAGCGTGAACTCTAATTCTAATCTATAGGGGTGGAATGTTTTCATCATTTTTATGCAATAGGGGGCAAACGAGCAGACGGGTCACCTGATGGTAAGTGACTACCGCTGCCAATGGACACCCGCTACCCAAGAGTCACAAGTGCCTGCCAGCCTTTTAGGTAGGAGTACGCTCTTTTCTTGAAGGTCAGGAAATTCCGGAAATCAAGTCTTTTAACACGATTTTAAATCTACAAGAGATAACCTTCAAAGAGCGTACTCCTACCTAAAAGGCCGGCAACGCACTTGTGACTCTTGAGTTGGGGTGTCCATGGGCGGCGGTAGTCACTTACCATTAGGTGACCCGTCTGCTCTTTTGCCCTCGATCGCATAAAAAAAAATAATGGAAGTCAATTTTAGCCTACTTGTACTTTTCGTGTAGTTGTTGATGTTGTCCTGTTCTGATGATGGAGCCAGGGGGGGGATAGTGAAACTTTTCAATGGTTACTATTAGACCTGGTGTCAAGGCGTGTTTTTTTAACTACATATTTATATATTTTTTTGACATAGCGAATAGACAGCTTAATTAAATTATTTGTTTGTTGAATCACATTTTGCCCAATGTTACATTAACGGGCAACAGTTTCAGGCACATATAAATAACTAAGGCATTCTCTTGAACTCATTTTTTGGGTGATGCCGAGAAAAGAAGAAATTATTGCACCAACGCATTATGTTAAAATTTAAAGTAAATGTAATACAAAATAAATTTGACTCTACTCTGTCATATATAAAATCATCCAAATTACATATGTATATAACGACATATGAAAACATTAAATGAGGACGAGGACGAAATGGTTCTGACAATTCTTTGTCTATAAGTTCCTTCATCTTTGACCTAAAACATCGATTTGTGTCTAGCCTGACTTCGAGAGGAATAACATACGACAGGAGAATAACTTGAACAGGGAAAGAAGAGCCGACATGCTCAGTGGTGAGAGGGACAAAGCAGGAGGTTGCTTGATGAACGGAGGTCTGTCATTATTATTGCATAAGAGGTGGAACTTTGAGGTAGTAAAGTAAGAAGATTAGGGAAGAAAGTAATATTAACTTTATTCACTTGAAATAGAAGTTAAAATCGTATTACAGTAGTATTCTCTACACTAGTTTTCTTACTAATATAGCATGGGAGAGTTATGCTAAGGCACGAATGGGCACGCTCCAAAAAACAACTCTGAGTGAAGGTAGCGGAGGCAAAAAGCTCACATCTCCTCTTATCCCCCTCTCATAACCCACTATGCGGTTTACCCACTATGCCAAAAAACATATCCTCTTTTCTAATAGTAGTTGCTGGTTCGCTTAGAATTTATTTTGATTTACGTGAGTCTATTTATATCAATCGTGATGATAACATGCGTACAGACAAGCCCCTAAATATCTAACTTGTGACGTCAGTTAATAAATATTTTAGTTTATTTCCGTGGCCATTGTCACATTTGGCAGAGAAGGTGCGCTGGCATCTCGTGAAGAGATGAGTGTAAATTGGCAATCAACTGTGTTTACAACTAATATTAGACATTATATACATATATATGTATATATATATATACATTTAGCTATCTCTTCTCATGATTGTGTAATAAAGCGGCTGAGGTATCTGACTGTTAGCTACAGTGCCCGGATGACGTCAAATGGCTTGTTCTCTATGACGTAAACGGGACTAACTTATTTTTTAGCCCCTCTTAATAGTGTATAATAATAGTGGGCACGCTTTATTGGATTGGGCACTTTAGAAATTAGATGTGGCATATGGAAAGCAATGATAGAAAAAGTATATTGCTTGTACACGGATAAATTGGTGAGTGTAAGCAATAGATCAAGCAAGTTAGGATCGAATATCATATATCTTAAACTGGCTGACGACTGGAAGTCTCGAATACTTTTTACGAAACGAAGTTTACGTGGTAGAGCCATGCTTAGGCACGAATGCGCCGGCTCGACCGGTGCGATACCACGGCCTCACAGAAACCCGGTTGTGAAGCAACACTTGCGTTTCATTTTAGTAAAATTTCCGAAATTATTGAGGTTTCCGGAGGCCCAACTCCCCTTTTCTTATTCCTCTCTCCTGACCTCCCGCCCCTTTTCCCATCTCCTTATCCCCATCTCTTTCCACTCACCGCATACCCTCATCCCTCATCGCCCTCAAAGGCGGGCAGCGCAGTTACAACTTTCGAGTTGTAGGTGTCCATAGACGGCGGTTGTCACTTACCATCAGGTGACCCGTCTGTTCGTCTGCCCCTCTAAAATAAAATAAAAAATGCATAAGCTTTGACGTCAATCAATAAATATTTTGTTTTGTTTATTTTGCCGCTGTTGGCCTAGAAGGCAAAATCTGATTGATAATTGGCAACCCGCTCTGTTTACAAATAATAAAGATACTCGTATATATGAATAAAGTTTAAATGCTTACCCTTTGTTTTACACTTTAAAGGTACTGTCTATCGTTTAAAAAAACAACACCCGCGTTAGAAATAATTGCTGTCACGCGGGGAATTGACAAATATTCAATCAACAACCATTTAATAACTTTGTGTAATTCTTCAAATGACTATAAATTTTAATGAATTACAGCTAGCAACGCTCTAGATTACAAATAAAATAATACTGTATCAAAATATGTCCATCAGTTTAGCCACACCACAGACTGACACACAAATTTTTTTCAGGAATTAAAACTAGCCATTAGCACTACAGATAATCGAAAACTTATAACAACATGTCGATGTACAAGCTAGATTCAACTTTGTTTTAACGTACTTAGAAGAGCTTTTCTAATCCTGGTAGTGAGTGTTCAGTAAACAATTCGTTCTGTGTCTTACGTTTGACAGAGCTTGTCAATATTGATAAATAGATCATAATCACTTCGCATCGAGGCGGTGAGTTCGCCTAACCCTCGCAATTTTCTTTTTTTTTTATTCTGTAGGGGGACAGACGATCCATCCATGGACACTTGTCGTAAGTGCGCTGCACGCCTTTAAGGGTGATGAGGGATGGGGGATGTGGGGAGGGGAAAGAGGAAAGGGAGGATGAGGGGAGAGGAAACACGATAGGGGGAGTTGGGCCTCCGGATATGGTATTTGTTGAGCAATATATACATATATACATATATATAGTGTGATAATAGTTGGAGTAACAGAGCGATAATTTAAAGATTAGTCCACCGTAGCCGGGGACTTAACAAACATACAGAGAAGGTCACAAAGAACACCCACACTGGGCACAACTATTTTTGATAACACAAAGTTTTGTTCGGCATGGGAATCGAAGCCGAAGCCTATGGTTCAGCAGTCAGCATCATTAACCACAAGACAAAAGACACAATTATGTATATACGATACAATTAAAAAGTATATATATAGATTCTAGAATATATAACCATAGATTCTAGAATATATAACCATAGATTCTAGAATATATAACCATAGATTCTAGAATATATAACCATAGATTCTAGAAGTAACAATACACTCACTAAATAATTTATGTCTAAATATCAATGTTTAATAATTATGTCACTGGATAATATTAATTTTCCGAACTGACACACAAGCGCGCCTACACAAAACAGACACCTTCATTACTTGAACTTATATAACATTCACTGTCATAACCTTAAACATTGTAATGTCACTTACACTCGAGATTAGCTTATCGCTGCTACTTATAGCTCAGGTACATGCAGAACGATTTAGTAATATACACATACATACATACATAAAGTCACATTTATGTCTCCGAAAAGGCAGGCAGGGCTAAACTATGATAAGTGTTTATGTAATATTCAAATAGCGGATTGAGTAATAGCAAAACAAAAATATACTTTTTTTTTTTATAAATTATACGTCATATTAAATTTGGAACAAATACTGCCTGGGGTATAATTCGAACAGCGCCATCTAGTGAGAGGTTTAGAACTAACGTGAATACATCCGTAAAATTAATTCATTTCTCCAGCGCGAGTGGGAATGACATAGGATATAATATTTTGCTTTTTATGCAATTGGGGGCATACGAGCATATGGGTCACCTCATGGTAAGTGTTTACCGCCGCCCATAGATATAGAAGATATAGTCACAGAGATATAAAAGGAGGGGGGGTGATGGTGAGGGGGGGGGGAATGAGCAGATGGGGGTTGGCAATCCAATAACCTCACTCACCAGGTGAAACACAATGCAAGCATTACTTCACAAACTGTTTTCTGTGACGCCGTGTTATTACTGAGTCGAGACGATCCATACAAAATTAAAACCATTTATTACAATGAAGAAATGAAGTCGGTCAGACTAAGTCAGTCGTGAAGCTAGTTGCCTGTTCCAATATGTAGATCCTATGAAGAAGAACAAGCACGAAACTCCAAGGACACTCTTTTCCAAATATTTGACCCATACACCTCAACCATATTCAAGGGAGCCGAACGACCCGACTCATACGACACCAGTGGGAGGACTTCTAGGCGAGCATGACATACTCAGAAATGGCAGGCGACATATAAAATAGATTTAATCATATTTTACACATGGCGCGTTGAAAGTACATCATACATCTCTTAATGTCTGTCTGATCTATTATATCAGATATTTTATATCGTAACTTATCATTTACAACCAAATACAAAGACAACCGGTAGATTCGGTCACTAACAATGTTATACGTCACTCTTATCATAAATACTGAGTCAATCTAAGATGTTATTGTATAATTATCTTAAATGTCATTGGGCTCAATACTTAAATGACGAATATTGTTTGAATAAAGAATTATATTTTTATATTCAGAACGATAACGTATTAGTGTGAACGAACTTCGTTGTCTTTGGCATTCCAAATATGAATAGTCAAATTTAAAGGTAAGTTTTTTTTTTTTAAGGTTTGTATTGGTATTAATTACCGTTACTTAGGTTTAAGGAAATTTTATTCTCATAAGAACAATAAACAGTTCACTTACATGAGATACACAGTATCTGAATATAATTAGTGTCGTCTTGCGACGAGACATGCATAAAAGTATTTTAAACAAATTAATTTACCTATTGAAGTTTAAATTTAAAAAAAAAGATATGTGGTGTAGAGGGACACCAGAAAAACCAAAAAAAACTACTTTATAAAATTATCTTAACACCTTTATTTTATTTACAATGATTTATAAAATTATATAATAATTATATACAAAGAAACAGTTGTTAACATGAATAATAATAGCAAACTGAAATAATAATAACAGTCGCCCGTAGACTATACATTAGAAACTGTATAGTCATCATACATAGACTATACAAAAAAAATCTCACGCTTTTTTTTAACGTTACGGGCGTTTTTTTGCCGGCTACCCCTCCCCCCTTTTCTCTCCGGTGTGTGTGTGTGTGTGTGTGTGTGTGTGTGTGTTTGGAAATATTTTGTGAGCGTAATGTTGAACCGACATAAGACAAATTAAAAAAGTATGGTGCCTACAAATTGCAAATGTTTGATTAGGTGAGATTTAAATGTTACAAGTTTTCTTTTCTTTAAAATCATTTAATTTCTTGGCCTATTTTCGTTTAGTGTTTATTTGTTAAACTAAGTATTTATTTGTTAAACTAAGTGTTTATTTGTTTATCTAAGTATTCACTTCTTGTGATTCCGTTATAAGTAAAAAGCATATTATAATTTATTAACAGTTATGGTCATTTGGAAATAAAATAATGTATAGTGTTTTTATTAGTCAATTTCTGGCTGTCGCAAGTTAAGCAATTATATTATTGAATTACTATTTTATTGTTAAATTATCAATGCACCATACACAACAGTTAGTTCTTTAACAGATGACTGCGCAGTGTAGATTGAACTGTGTGTTCATATCTCGTGTATTCCTAATGGTTTATAATAGCCTCAGACACATGGCCGTCATGCCCTAAGCTAAGCAGAGCTTGTACTGTGGTACCGAAACTGCTGATATAGGTACATACTCATATATGATTAAACTTTATGGTTGATATTGTTTGCTGACATGTTAACTCCAAATCTACTCTCTGACTAGTTAGGAAAAAAAAAATCCCCAAACTTGCAACCTGCTGCTGGTCCATACCCCACTTGTCAAAATTCTATACAAATTCATTTCTTTAAACAAAATTCATTTAAAGTATTTCCTTGATAATTGATGCCCTAACCATTTTCTCTTCTCCCACAGATCCACAAACACAAACAGTTATTATTTAAATTTTCTGTCATAAAATTTTAACCTATACAACTATTAAATCAACTCACCACCTTGACGTGGGCAAAATCATCGGTAAACGACGAGCAGTGAACGCATATCAGTGACTCGTGTTTGTATTCTTTATTTTCGTAAAAAAAAATGTAACGTAGTCAGAATTTTACATCTGAAGAGAAAGACAAGCTCGTGAAATTACTAATAGAACACAAAAATACTATTCTCAACAAAAAAACGGATGGAGCTACAAATGAAGCCGAGTTATTTACTGGAATCAAATGACAGCATCATTTAATGCTACTGGATCTATTTACAAGTATTATTGTACTCTCAAATACTCAAACATGAAATAGTATTTAAGCTCTCATAAATGTTGTTTGTTGTTGAAACCTAATTACAATATAAATATGTTAATCCTTCCTTTTTTTAGGACTAAAGAGTCACTGATGAAGATATGGGAGAAAACGAAAAGCGAAATTAAATTATATTTTGTCACATCACAAGGGATCACCCATAATGAAAACTGACCCAATACTAGAAAAGGTTTGCAATATAATGGGCTCGGCTGTTCAGGTATTGATGGCGTCAATGACAGTGATTTCAACCTGACTGCTGCTTAAGCCACATTATTCACCGTGAAAGTCTTCCTAAAGTGATATGTGTGGGAAACAGCCTGGTAGCAGACAATTATATTATATCATCAGTCATATATGTATATAATTAGGTCATATTTTATAATAATTAAACTGGTACCTCTCTCACCTATTTGCACCTACTAATCTCAAAATCTGTTAACCGTCCCTAGTATTTTCATCTACGAAGTAGCAAAATTTGTTAGATGCAATAAGGAGCTTTTTGAACTTAAAGATAATACCAACAGACGTAAAAATACTCACTCGTATTTTAAACTACCAGTACCTCGCCTAGAGATTTTTAGGGTAAGTTGTGTTTATATGGCACCACTTATTTTTAATGCGTTACCAGAGACTATTACAAATCTTCCTTATCACAAATATTGTGCTACATTAAAGAATTGGCTAATTGCAGAATGCTTTTACTCCGTCAACGATTTTTTAATAAAGAACTCCTCTCAGTCGTATCACTTCAGAAATGCATTAGTGTAGTCAATGTATAAAATAAGATTTTTAATTCTTCAACTGTCATATATATATTACATAGTGGCAAATCAAGACATCAATTCAATGTTTTTTATCTTAGTATGTTTTCCCAATTTTATCTGTATAATCTTAAATATTTGCATGCTACCTAAATATAGCGAAATGTGTCTCGTGCTTTTAATACTGTAAACCACCTACTGTAACCACATTTCTGCAAATAAATGTTATTATTATTTAATATTTATTTTTGCCACACCCCAAGGTTGAGTGGGAGAGAATGCCTGAGGCATTAAGTCCGCCTTTCTACAATATGTGCAATAAGTCGAAAGTAAATAAATGAGTTGATAAAGAAATAAGTTTGTACCTATTACATTTCTACATTGTAATTTATAAGATCAACAGTCCCCCAGCGATCGGGCAACTACATCGGCTATTACTAAGCCTGGGGAACTTATAGTTTGAGTGTATTAATGGACATGTCCTGTTCCGAAATAGTTCAAAATTATCTTAATCAGGGGTGTTTCGTTTAAAAGAGTATGTAGATACGTACATTATAGAACATTTTGTGTAATTCTAAATGTATAAACTTGCCAGGTGATTGTATTTTTATGTGTGTGCAATCTATATAACATTTGGGAAACGTGCAATCTGGTAAAACTTTACTGTAATTTGGTCTTCTTTTTTTTTATATATATTATAGGTGGACAGACGAACAGACAGGTCACCTGATGGTAAGTGACACCGCCGTCCATGGACACTTGCAACTCAAGAGTCGCAAGTGCGCTGCCCGCCTTTGAGGGTGATGAGGGATGGGGGATGCAGGGAGCGGAAAGAAGAGAGGAGGGATGAGGAGATGGAAAAGATGAGGGGAGAGAAAAGGAAGGAGGGGGAAGTGGGCCTCCGGAAACCTCAGTCAATTCGGGGAAATGCAACGCAAGCGTTACTTCACAACCGGTTTTCTGTGAGGCCGTGGTATCGCACCGGTCGAGCCGGCCCATTCGTGCCTAAGCATGGCTCTACCACTGAAATCGCTTCTGAGGCTCTTGTTATTATACATGTTTCTTTCTTTTAAGCGGGGCGTGAAAAAGCATCTCACCAGGCCGCCATAGTGTCAGTGTGAGAGGTCACCATGCTGCATTGACTAGACATGCAATGAGGATGGTGACCACCACTCTTGGACTCTATTTATTGCTTACCATCAGGCAAAGTGGAGTCATTATGGTAGGCTTACAAATAAAAAAAAATCTACAAGTAGCGACACTGATGCCGTCTATATCGGATACTGTCTGCAAGTGACTACCAGTAGCAGCAGTAGCATAGGATCTCAGAGCATACATTAGCTGTTTGATGGGTCGCACAGATTTATTTCGATAACAAAGAAGGCTCACTAAACAATATTATTACATTAACATAATTATTACTTACCTGTCATCTGCATATTTTAACATTCGTTAAATATTTTTTAATAATGAAATCACACATACTATATCTTGCTACACATAGCTTTTTCGTCGTAGTTTGTAAAAAAGTTTGATCTTTCACGACAAATTCGCAGCCTAGATAATGATCTAGGATTAGTTACTAGCTCTAACGTTTCGAAAAAGTCAATATTCTCTAAGAAATAATTTAATTTCCTTCAATTTACTAGTCTACTACTGACTTTGTTAGGGGCTAGCCTATATAACAGCTAGTAAAACGTTCAATATACATTAACGTATAACAGTGTATTAAAAAAATTGAACTCATAACATATTAATTGTTAGCATATCGGTCCGTGCCTTATAATTAATATAATTATGATTAGGATATGTAAATGTGTCTGGTCGCAATTTATCTATATAAAGCGTCACAGAAAATAACTCTAGCTTAAAGTTAAATCACACAACGCCATCTATGAAAAGTAAAGGGTATTTCTGCTAGTGCTTTCGAGTGACGAAAGCTACCCGAGCCTAGAATTTTTAAATTGGGCAAGTTTAAATCATACATTCAATCCCCGAAGCGTTAAAAACGACATTATTTTAACGACATGAATTTAGTTCCTATGTGCGGTATGGCACCCGGTCCCTCCGCCTTTGGGCAAGTTTGGGGATCGTCAAATATTTGTAACTGTATATTTTTCCACAACTAGTCAGTCAGATTTGAAGTTAACATGTCAGCAAACAATATCAACCATAAAGTTTAGTCATATATGAGTATGTACCTATATCAGCAGTTTCGGTACCACAGTACCAGCTCTGCTTAGCTTAGGGCATGACGGCCATGTGTCTGAGGCTATTATAAGTCATTATTAATACACGAGATAACAACACACAGTTCAATCTATAGAACGCAGTCATCTGTTAAAGAACTGTTATGTATGGGGCCATTGATTATTTGCCTATAAAATGACGTAAAATTGATTAAAAAAACATTTAGTTGCAATTTACATCAGCAAATTTTACACAAAAGACAGATATCTGCAGAATCGACTTCATCTAAAAATCAGATAGCTGCAGAATCGAATACATCAAAAAAACAGATAGCCGCAGAATGGACTTTATCAAAAAAAAACAGATAGCTGCAGAATCGACTTCCCCAAAAAAAAACAAATAGCTGCAGAATCGACTTCATCAAAAAACAGACAGCTGCAGAATCGACTTCATCAAAAAAAAAAAGATAGCTGAAGAATCGAGCAGAAGGACCCTGTTCTATAAGAATAGAAGGGAGTGGCGATCTGTTATCTCTGCCTACCCACTTAGCGTTCCCTACATCCAATAAAAAAATATTAACACTTCTCAATCGCAAAGTGGTGCAATAATAAAGATATTTATTACTAATAATATTATTATTATCACGATAAAAATAAAATGTCTGCTAAAACTTTCCCACTCGATATGATCGCCTGGCACGAACTCAATGCATGACACAACATCAGGTGATGGGGCAATTGAGGCGTTTAACATCAATGATAAGTGGCTATCTTTTGTTATTATTTTATCACCAGCATGGGTGGTAAGGGGAGGGGGGGGGGAATATCCGTGAGTCTGTTTGCTCCTGCTAATCTTCTCATGGGGTGGACCGACAGATTTTATGAGGAGTAAAATTGGCTATTTTGTTTTACAAAGTAAATGGGGTTAAAGTTCTGCTAGTTTAAGAGGTTATATGGTTCTATGATTCAAACTGAATCATACCAATGTATATCTACGTATATATGTAACGATAGTTTTGATAACTCGTCTTCGGAGCTTATCCATCGATTACAATTATCAGAAACAGATAGCTTATCTGTTATATCTGATGCTTTATAGAGTGCAAATACTCATAATATATGTTTACGCGTTGCATTTATATCCATATACGAGTACAATCGATAAATTCTGCCAGTAATAATGTTATACGTCACTTTTATCATAAATACTGGCCGAATAGTCAAAGGACTAACATTGTTTGAGTAAAGAATTATATTTTTATATTCAGAACGAACGATAACGTATCAGTGTCAACGAACTGTTATCTATAGCATTCCAAATATGAATATTCGAATGTCAAGGTTACTTTTTTTTAAACGTTCTTATTAATTACTGTTATTTTATTGAAACATTATCTGTGGAGCAATACATAAGAGTTTATTTCTTCGTAGGTTGAACTATTCTTATCTCGTTAATTCATAATGGCTTATAATAAATTGAGATACATTGCCGTCTGGCCCTAAACTGCTCCTATATGTACTCGTACATACTTATAAATGAGTAGTTAAAAAAATACAAATCTATATTTACTTATTTTAAACTTTATGCACATTTTGTACACAGGCGTAATTAATGCGGTAGGTCTACGAGTCTACCTTTGTGTGATACAGAAAAAGGAACACTACACTTAAATATTTTGTTTAATGGTAAAGAGGGACAAACGAGCAGATGGATTGATGGTAAGTGACTTCTGCCGCCCATGAGCACTTGCAGCTAAAGAGTCACAAGAGTGCTGTCCGCCTTTTAGGGTTTAGGCTTTAGGGTAGCGGAAAGAAAGGAGGGGAAAGAGGGGAAACCAAAGGTGGTTGGGCCTCTGGTAATCTCACTCATTCTGTCACACAAAGCAAAAATTGTTTAACAGCCTGTTTACTGAGAGGCCGTGGTAATACGCCGGTTGAGCCGGTCCATACGCGCCGAAGCACGGCTCTTCCTCGTTAAAACACAACTTGAAATTTTAAAGTAAATCTAATACAGACTAAATGTTATTATTTTATACAAAAAAAATATATCAATATATGTATGTTAAATAAATATAAATATATGTATATAAACTACATAAATATACACATTTATGTATATTATATACATATACATATAAACACGAGAAACTTCGTCCATACGAATTGGTTCTGTCTATTCTTCGACTAAAAGCTCCCTTACCTTTGTCTTAAAAGACGGAGAGCTATACACAGGAGAATAGATTGAACGGGGAAAGAAGAGCAGACATACCCCGTGGTGGTGAACCGACAGACCCTATACTAAGATAATAATATATAAATATACAAATAAAATAATATAATATACTATTCACATTCGATGAAAGAGATTTGTTTAAGCTATAACGATATGCTTACGGATTGGCAATAAAGTATAAAGTTGCTTGCTTTTTGTTCAAAAAAGAAATTATTTAGAAACATGCATCACGAAATATATCCGAGAGACTGCCTGCCTCGTTGAATGGTTATAGTAATGTACTGGGCAGGAAAGAGACCAGCTTTTTGGTCACGAGAACTAGCGATCAGTCGCTTAGCTAGTTCCTCACCAATGAAACGAGCATTCGGCCCCCACGATCCTCGTGTCTCTTTTATTTAATTTTGTTCATAGCTATATATACTTTATTATCATGCCGAGGGTGGCCACTTTTGCTTGTATCATATATGCCATGCATATAAATAAAACCACTAGCAAATTTTCACGCATTTATGGTCACTGCTGATCTCGTAAGGGTCGTAGAGCAATGATTGACGAAGAAGTGACCACTGTCTTTCAAACTATGTATCAGACTATTGTATGTATGCTTTTTGCCTCGCACAACCAGCTCATGGAACAAATTGTCGCCTGCCGTATTTCCGAACCGATACGACATTCAAACCTTCAAGAAAAGAGCGTACTCCTACCTAAAAGGCCGGCAACGCACTTGTGACTCTTGAGTTGCGGGTGTCCATGGGCGGCGGTAGTCATTTACCATCAGGTGACCCGTCTGCTCGTTTGCCCTCTATCGCATAAAAAGAAAAAAACCACTGCTGGACAGTTAGCACTCCTACTATGCGCCATACATCTTTCGCATCCAATCTCCAAAAGTCGTTGAAACTAACAAGTCTTATAGATAAGTCCTAGAACGAAGATAGCGAATTCGTAAAGTTTACGTGGGAGAGGCATGCTTAGGCAGGAAAGGGTCAGCTCGGCACAGAACTCCGTTAGACAAACAATGTTGAGTAAGTGAGACCGTAAGTACCGTAGACCCAACTAACATCCCCCTCAAATATTCCTCTGCCCCATCACTTCGACTCTTGAGTTCACTCACCATCAGATCACCCGTCTGTTCTTCCGTCCCCCTACATCATCAAAAAATTGTTTTACGCTTACTCTGACCAGCAGTCATCACCATGGATACAAAGCAAATTAAGCAATCTTTATCACTGATGAAAGCACTCAAATATGTTTGTATCGTTGTATCCATGTGAATACGAATCTAATCTTTACAAAAAACGGTTGTTGTATGATTGTTAGTAGCATTGATAAGATGTATCGACATTGACGTGACAAACGTATAATAATGGTTACAGCTGATGAAAGGCAAAGAGGTGATCTATTTTACATACTTATTAAAACGTACTTAAAAAATGATTGATTGATGATGAGGGCTAGGACCTCCCGCCCGGACTATTAGTATAATATTTTATTCAATATAAATAAACGCTATACAAAACAAAGATTTAATAAATAAAATAATAAATGTACAATCTGACAACTTTTCTTCTGGCGCTTATCGAGCAAAATGGCGTCGTCGCGGAGGTCTTGAACTGTATGCAACTTATTTATGACATTTATTTATAATATTATTCTTTTGGAATTTTCTGCGTGATATGCTTTAGCTTGTCCATCAATTTTGTAGTAATAAATACATTTTCATTTATAGTAATAAATAAATTTCAAGCCGCGACCTTCAGAGGCTTAAGAGGCTTTACGTAAGGGTAAAGGGCCTGATGCAGATCACAATCCTTCATGATACGGCACGTATTGTGAGGAGGTTCCTGTCTCTGGAGCCATAACCAACGGTAGCTGGTTTTATTATTGAGAGGTTAACAAATAATAAAAAATAATGCTCGAAAAGAATTAAACTGCTGGGCTCTATAATGAAGGCTCCCTGGGAATGAATCACCATGACTTCGTAGCTATGGTAGAAAGATACAGTTTCGATATTTTAGCCATTAATGAAACTTGGTTACGTCACGGAGAGCAAATGTGGATCGCAACCACTCTTAACGGTAAAAGGGTAACCATTGGCACTGCGTACCGTCCCCCATGGCTGGATCTTGGTCTTTCCTTTGACGCCATCACTGACACCTTAACATCACTCGGTGACACTCACTATTATATTCTACTGGGCGATTTTAATGTAAATTTACTTACTGAGAATTGCAGTCGAACCAGAGTGATGGATTTCTTCTGTTGCCTCAGCTTATCCCAGATTGTTACAGTGCCTACGCGCTTTACAAAATCGAGTTAAACCCTACTTGACTTAGTTTGTACTAACCTACGCTCCAAATATGTTGCGGTTAATCCGTGTGGAAATTTAATCGGACATTCGTCGATTATATGCAATTTTTATAAACGGCGGGATAAATTTTCCACCATACTTAGCAAAGTATAGGCCCTTCAAATATATTAATTCTGATGACCCAAGTGAAAGTTTGACGCGCGTTGATTGGAGCTACATTTTGTCCTTGAGTTAAGTAAATGATAAGGTTAATATATTTAACAGTTGTATAATGGCGGTGTTTAATGCCCATGCGCCAATTAAGACCTGCCTTAAAAAGAAGCCGTCTTATCTTTGGGTAACGGATACGATAAAATGTATGATGAGATTAAGAGATAATGCCCTGAGAGCGTTTCGTAAACGTAAAAACGAGAGCAAAAAATAATATTATAAGCAGTTGAAATCTATAGTGACGGCTTCTCTCTACCGTGATAAAGTAGCATACTTTGATTTTAACATTAATAATAAAATTAAGAATCCTAAGAGACTATGGATGAACTTAAAAACAACCTTGCTGCCGAACAAAGGTTCCGGTGACCTTCCGTCTCATTTCTCTGACCCAGATAAAATTAATTGTCACTTCCTTAACGTCCCTGGTAATCCGTCAGTTAATATATCGACTACCACGTACTTTGAATTTCATCGACACGGAGAAAGCGTCTTCGCTCTTTCAGCTCTTAGCTAGGACATCGTTTCTAAATATATCTCGGCTCTTAAATCTAATGCGGAGGATGTGATGGTATTACATTGGAGATGTTAATACTATCTCTTCCCTATACAAATTCCCTCACTCTCCGAGTAAGTGCGGCGTTAAAACGTTATTTTTTTACCGTTTCCGCAACCAAAACAATCTGAGTAAAATGGATGACATGTATTGTCACAAAACTTATGCTTCGTGGAAACAGTACATAAAATCACGCCTTTCTCCCATCAGGGTAAGGAGAGACAGCAGCCCACCACTTGCTTCTGACCTTCATAGTTCACGAGCTGCCTCTACTTAGCGGTCGCTTTCTACCGGACCCACTAACAGACCAATAACATTATGTACAAATATATAACATACACAACAGAGAACTTTCGTTTGTGTTTGTAAATTACTAATATTACGTACTAATCCACTAATCAATAATTATTTATGTTACATACTATGTATAAACACGCGCTGGGACAGTTTTTCACACGAACGATAACTGTTATCGCTATAATTGCATGTTGTATGATAATTTATAATAACTATTTAGTTTCCTCATGACTAGGTAATGAATGAATATTATAATTAGTACCACAGATTATACAACAGTGTTCTGATCGGTGCGTGGATTATGCGTGAAACTCATTAATTACACGCGTGTTATAACCGTGTTGGTCCAATATTTGCTCGATCCTGAGTTCATGAATGAGTCGGAGATCCTGGATTCGATTTCCACCCGGGACAAAAAAATATCCAAAAATAGTAATCACGAGTGTGTTCTTTGTATCTGTTGTTTGTATGTTTGTGAAGTTACTAGACTCCACACAGGAATAATTTCTAGTGAGTGAAATTGTCTGTTATAAACGTGTGAAACAAACTCAAATAAGTTCAAATATTAACTAATATACATGCCATATAGATCTTTGAGTTTGTTTGCTAATTTCTCCTCATAAGGCACAACATTATCATTTTCATTTTTTTTTAAAGAGTATATTACTGCAGAGGTCCCATTGTCATCAAATCAATGTGTGAGATGTTTAAATGAGGAGGGGAAAGCCTTCGATAACCTCACTCACTTCGTCACACAATGCAAGCATTGTTTAACAGCCGGTTTTCTGCTGTTCCAAGTTAAAAAGTCCTATTTTTAAAAGTCAATTATTATTTCAAAGGAACTAGGAGCATACCAGACTAGAGTGGTATTGCTTTCCCTCCCCGCATTGCCTCACCCGTCATCACCTTCAAAGGCAACGCACTTACAACTTTTGAAGTGCAGGTGCCCATGGACGGCGGTTGTCACTAACCATCAGGTGACCCGTTTATTCGTCTATAAGCTTCAACATTAATAAAAAAAGAAACACTCCATTTAGCAATTTGACAAACAAAGAAACTGTATCTTTTACAATCTATGTATGCCATGTGTACTTTCTAGAAAGTTCAAGTTAAACTCAAGCTTTATCAGTTAGGCCTCATTACAAGCAATCACTATCTATTTATGTACAAAATGATAAAAATAAACGCGACATCACAAAAACAAGTATCACGTTGCGTTTACACGAGCATTTCTCGATTTTTTTTTTTAATTACTCATTTACCCTACTTATGGCAGAGAGCTCGGGAGCTCCCGGCTACAGCCAGTTCAAAAAAAAAACGTTTATTTCAAGTGAACCAGTCATAGCTATTTGCAACCGAATTCAAAAAGGAGGAGGTTCGCAATTGACCGTATTTTTTTTTATGTTTGTTACCTCATAACTTTCGACAGGGTGAACCGATTCTGATATTTTTATTTGAAAGCTGGTGCTTCCCGTGTGGACCCATTTGAATTTGGTCCAGTTCTGACAATGGCATCCATGACACATTTATTCATCTGATAACACATAAGTCTTAAATTTTATGATAGAGGCATTGTAGTCGGTTGTCTACTTTTTTAAAGTGAATTATTGAATTGTCAAGAGAAGAAGTCAGTCATGGAGCTAGTTGCCTGTTCCAATACGTAGATCCCATGAAGAAGAACAATCAAGAAACTCCAAGGACACACTTTTTCAAATACTTCACATAAGTTTCTTGTAACAGTTCATAAGTGTACATAAAACATATCGAGTTATCTGAGTTCGCAATAATACCGTATAAGCGTTCTATTGCCTTCCGGCTGATCTCACCTTTCCCGTGTGATATACATATGTATCTACTCCAAATTTTCTCATAGCTTTGTCAGTCTCACGACGGGTGTGTAATACACGTCTGCCTACCTCTTCAGGGATACAGACTTAAGTATGTATGTTATGTAGTATACTAACCAACCGACTTTAAACAAGGAGGAGGTTCTCATTTCGACTGTTTTTTTTTTATGTTTGTTACCTCAGAATTTTCGACAGCGTGAACTGATTTCGACAATTTTTGTTAAAGTAAAAGTTAAAGTTAACGTTGGTGCGTCCCGTGTGGTCGCATTTGAATTTGGTCCAGTTCTGACAATGGCATCCATGAGAAAAACATATAAGTCTTAAATTTGCATTAAGCATGTGCGCGACAAATGGACGAATAACTCAATATCACGCCAAATGATTTCCTGGGTGGGTTGGGCCTCCGGAAACCTCACTCATTTCGGGGAAATGCTTTGCTTCACAACCGGTGTTCTGTGAGGCCGTGGTATCGCACCGGTCGAGCTGGCCCATTCGTGCCTAAGCATGGCTCTACCACTGTTGATTATCCAAAGAAATATGAATAATATAGTATAAATATATTCGTTTTAAATCTCGGTCCTATACGAATTACAAGCCTACAACCTAGATACGAATTACAAGCGTTGAAAAGGGGCTCCCCATAACAGTTTTTCTCAAGATTGAGAAGGAACTTAACAAAAACAAAAGGGGGAAAAGGGGGGGTTTCTGGACCATCCAATTTCCTACCTGGTGGCGAAATTTACTTTCGATATCTAATGATATTGTAGCAGTTTTTAATTACTTGAAAACATGGATAAAACGACGTTTTCTAAAAATGAAACCTAGCCAGATCGATTTATCGTTGGAGCCGTTACCGAGATTCAGATTATATATATATACATATATACAAGAATTGCTCGTTTAAAGGTATTAGGTATGGATATAGACAGATAGATGTAGCGAGTTGTAAGTCTGCTGTTTTTTACTTTATCGATTAGCAATCTTCATTTACTTTCTTATCTACTGCGAGTGTTATCTCTCACCCCGTTATATACTATTTATAATTAAATAATACCTAATTAATATCTATTTATATTTACCTTTATCAGGAACGTTAAAAAATTAATCTTCAGATTTTATCGGTAGTTTCTCGTAACATCTGCAAACAAAATAAATAATTATGAATGATGAGATCTTCGTGAAACGTAACTACGCTACGAAGCCATATTTTTTAAAAAACGACTTCAAAAAAGAAAGAACGTTCTTAATTCAAATGAATCTTCCTTTTGTGTATATTTATTATAAAGCGATATCTTGCCTTTTTAAACGATATCAATAATAGTTTTCTAGGGTTCCGTATCTCAAAAGGTCACTCACTTCACACCACCCTAAGGTAGACTGGCAGAAAATGCCTTTGGCATTAAGTCCAACTATAGACATTTCATGCATAAGATATTAAAAAAGAACTCTTATAAGATCCCTCTCCTGTCCGTCTGTCTGTCCGTGTGTCACAAACGATTTTCTCTGGAACGGATGGACCTACTATACCAGATTCTAAGGTCTATAGGCCCTACTAGGTGTATAAAAATCAAGGTCCTGAGTCAACACGATAAAAAGATATGGGCAAATTTAGAATTTCGCGAAAAGTTGTAAGTACCAAAATTTACCTTATTTTCAACGTTTTTATTTTTCAGATTTTTCTTTTTACTTGTGCTGTAAGACCTTGACAATTCTAGACTAACCGGAAGTACCCTACAGCTTTTGGGTCAAAAACCTATATGATAGTTCCCGTTGACCTAGAATCACGAAATTTGGCAAAAAGTAAGGTACAGCACAAATAAAGGAAAAATTCCAAAAAAAAATAAAAAAGTTGAAAATTACAGGGTGTCCCCATACATACATAGCTGACGCCAATTAAGAGGACTTTATTTTGTTGTTGATGGGTTTGAAGATCCTCATGGATGTCCTTCGCCCATGGGGGTATGCGAAGGGGACTGTCGGTCTCTGAATGAATGGCAATTGCATTCTTCCGCTACACAATTTAGAATACTAGCTTAATTGGCACCTCAAATAAGGTAAATAAATAAAATTGTGCTATTGTGCGAAAGAAAATAAAAGAAAATATTTATTGCAATATTATAACATTTTGCAGTAAACACTTCCCAATTTGTTGAGCCCGAGCCACCAATAAAAATTATATCAATTTTATTATGGCGCTATAATGAGTAGGTACGGAACCCTCGGCGCAAGAGTTCGACTCGCACTTGAAAGGTTTTTTTATATATAAATATAGGCGATAATCCAACTTATTCACAAAGAAGAAAAATGCGCTATTCTTATATACTGTCTGAGCGATAACTATCCAATCCCCTAATCACCTTTTAGGACACAAACGTGAGGATATGGGGGGTAGCCCCACTATGAGCTTTTTTTTCCTTTCACAACAAATATCTAGTATTAAATTTCTATTGTGAATATTAATAAATGTGACGGGTTGTTCGGCTATCTTCGATATCGTTGAGATGGACGATAGATTTCGCGTGCGTCTTTCCTAATGATTGCAATTCGGAAAAACGGGTCATTTTAACGAGATTTAGCCGGCAAGTTCTCCTCATCATTTTTCAGTCAATTGCAGTCGGCACAGCTCTCTGTAGTCAGCACAGTCTAACGTGGGAGAGCCATTCTTCGGGGCGTATGAGCCGGCTTGAACGGAGTATTACGACCGCCTCACAGAAAACCGTCTGTTTAAACAATACATTGTGTGACCGAGTGAGTGAAATTACCGGGGTCCCAACCCCCTTTCCCTTCTCACTCCTCATTGGGCCATCCCCTCTTTCTAATCTGCATTTACTCAACCCCTCTTTCCTCTACCCCAAAAGGGTGGAGGACAGCACTTTTGTGTGAGTTGCAAGTGTTCATAGGCCGCGGAAGTCACCATCAGGTCACCCGTATGCTCTTTTATCCCCTATACTATAAAAACAAACCAAAATACCCAAAGCAATTCGCATCCAGTCTACCCCAGCTAACTTGCTTAGGTCGATTAAAATTATCTGTGGCTGGAGTATTACCACGGCCTTACAGAAAACTGAAAACCCTTCTATTTATGGAGTGAATGAGGTTACCAGAGGCCCAAACCCCCCTCGTCACTTAACATCTGGTGACCTTTCTGCTCGTTTGCCCCACTACACCATAAAAAAAAAAGTGGATCGTGGAGATCTTTCTGGATAGATCTCAATATGTGTATACAACACGTAATAAACAAATGATATTTGGACGATTCTCTTGCCACTATTGTCAATTGGTAGTAAGTGTTGCTTTATTTAGTAAGTGAATAAACGGTTCCGATTGATACCAATAATAAAATGTCCTTGTTCAAAGATGTACACAATGAATATTGATGACCGAATATACATACATACATATATATTAGTGCTTTAAAATTAACTGCATGAATAATGAGGTATCAAATATAAATATGAGTATAGACGGGAACTGTCTTATTGTTTCACATTTTGTTCATGATAGCCGAGAGCTTTGTTCTCTATCGCCTACATCGCGGGGAGTGTTCTGACGAGCTCTTCCAATTGGTCCCACCTTCTCCCTTCCTCTACAGGACTACACGTGCTGGCCTGAGGAGTCACCGTTTGCGAGTCGAAGATATGCGATCCCGAACGAAACGGTTTGGCTCTTCTTTCCTGTGCGGATCAGTGTTTCACTTGTTTCCTTCCCAATTTGATCCCGGGTCTTTTAAGCGGGGCGTGAAAAAGCATTTCACCGGCCGCCATAGTGTGGATCACCATGCTGCATTGACTAGACATGCAATGAGGATGGTGACCACCACTCTTGGACTCCATTTATTGCTTACCATCAGGCAAAGTTGACTCCACTTATGGTAGGCTAACAAATAAAAAAAAAAAAAACAAGAATTATAGTGACATACAGACGTAACTACACGTCATCCACTTATACGATTTATGCAGCAGAGACAGCAAACTCGGCAAATTCTCCTCCATGACGCCTCATACATTGCACAACAATATTTAATTTATTACAAACACCTCACAAGTTCAATTGTATCTACTGTCACATTTTAGACTGACGTTTTGATTTAATTTATTTCCATAAATTATGGAAAATAGGCTCGTGACGTCACCGGGCTCGAGCCCTATCATAACACTAGCGCTGCAATCTCCAGCTGCCACAATATGCTGAGGGCACTACTCGTATAAGTACTCATGGTTTTTATTGTATTGTAACAATTATGTGCTGTCCTGTGAATGTCAGAATAAATGCTGGCTTTCTTTCTTACATACGCTCTCTTATATTTAGTTGAAAGGGTAGGTAGGAGTGTATTAAACACCCACATGTATTTTAATATAGCGAGGTATGCAATCTTAGACATTATTTCCTCTCTATTAACGTGGGGGTGCACGGGGATGTTGTGTCAGTTGATAACGGACTTACTCGGCTTGGTCTAGGTAAAGAAAACTCCGTGTTTATCCGGTCTTAAACGGGCCCAATGTAGATCTATTATCATCTGTGTCCTATCTACGCTTCGGTGAGCTGTTCGAAGAAACTGAAGGCTTTATTTGTGTAATTACAAATTAATTAGTTATGCTGATCAACGGGACATGTCGTACGTCATGTGTACGGCACAATTGACATTTTTTGGGTATGTCACCGTCCCGGTGCAGGTCTCAGGTCTTGACAACTGCGAGTACTTGCATAGACATAACCAAGTAGCCAGGTTAGTCCATCAGCAAATCGCTCTTAGATAACCTTTTGGCTGGGGAGGTGCAGTATTACAGGTACTCTCTTCTCTCTTCGACTCTTGAAACAATATACTGGGTTCGCTCTATCATTACTGACAGGACTATTGTTGCCAGTAAACCTGACATAGTGGTGATAAACCAATTTGTGTGGCGATCAATGATTGCTGGGTGAAGGAAGGGCCTGATGCAGAAGGGACACCCAATTTTTACTATATTTTTTTTTGTTTTTTTTTTTCATTTATTTAAAAATGTTATATAGATGCATCGTTCTCACTGATTGGATATCTATCAGTAAACTAAGTTTGTTAATTTTTCATATGTTGTTTCTATAACAGTTACAATTACAATACAGAATATTCCTTTGTATTGTATCGTGGCTCACTAATTTGCCCCGAATGTTAAATTAAACATTTTCCTCTACGCTGTTAGAGAAAGATTTGGGGCGATGCCAATTGCTGAGATGTTTCGGAGTTTTTTTTTATAAACTATTTATAGAAAAGTGCTGACTAGCTTCGGGAGTCACATACTCTACTACATTTTATTAGTGACTTACGGAACGCCGTGGTTGAACTTTATTCACAATTCAATGTTTTAATACTTTACGGGCCAATATAAGTGAAATGTTAATGTTGAGTTGCCGTCTGATTACGGTTACGATATTCATACTATTGTTACTATTGTTTTAACTCACACAAATACATATAAACTAGAGTTTTACCAAATACTGATCCACACCAGATCCAAATCCTCAAAAGAATATTTTCTTCGCACTTCAACAAATATTTGGAAAAAAAAAATTGTCCCGCCGTTCTCGAGTTTGGCGCTTGGCAACACAATTAGTCATTCATTTATATTTACATAGATTTTCTTGTAGATCGCAACGAACATTATATTCCTAACAGTGTACCGTAGATTTCATCTTTTAAATACTCATTGTTCTACTCTACACACTTAGCTTTTATTAGTCATATAAAATTATTATTACTATGTATATAGTTAGTTTTCTGTTGTATTACATAAAAATGTCAAGGAACATATAAGCCTCATCCGTAGGTGGGCGTTAGTGACCGCGCTACAGTGTTTCACTAACGCGGTCATTATCGAACACATGAACTATTGCGGAACGACATGAAAGTTGAAGAAGCGAGAAAGGTATGTCAGAATAGTAGCAAATGGAAGGAAGTGGTCTCTGCCTACCCCTATGGGAAAGAGGCGTGATATTATGTATGTATGTATCAACTATTGTAATCTCTCTGTCAGTTCCAAATAAAGAATTTTTAATTTAATTTAATCTCAGAGAAGAATGCAATGAGGAGGAATTGAAGGAGTTCAAAATATAAAAAATACTAATATAAAAAGTATAAGTTTTTCTGCTACTTTATATATGTAATAAATATAACGAATTGACTATGAATGAATTATTGTAAGTACCTATGTAATAGATTAATTATAATGTAACTAGTTTTTAAAAAATAAATTGTAAGATATAGCATGCCAACATGAGTATATAAATATTAATAAAAATAAAATTACAGAATATAAAAAGTACATACACTCACCCTTATATCTGCGAAGGGCAGAGGATGGAGGAGGATTACGCAGAGGCGTGATTAACTCTCACATTATGCCAGTTATAATTTAGTCTCACTTACTAAACGGAGCAAGTCTATTGCCATTATCTTTTTTTTATTACTTAAATGGGAAAATTAGGAGTATATTGAGAAGAAAGATAATAGATAGAGAGTATAAGCAACAGTTGAAGCAAGGCAGGGTCGGTGCCGAGAACTTTGAAACCCTCTTATTCGAACTATTGATAATATAAATGGGAATCTAAGCTGGGCCTTCAGAAACCTCAATAATTTCGGGGAAATGCAACGCTTAGCGTCTTCTGGCCATAAACCATGGTTCTACCACAATTAGGACATCTACTTCGAGAGATCGTTTAACTTTTTCTTATTTATTTCATAGACTGACAGTATATATACAGCGCCCGGTTAACGGCGACAGGCTGGCCCTCTATGAAAGTTCGACTGGGGTATTGCACAAATCTCAGCTTTTGCCGAAAATTTCGGTGGTACAACACTACTTGGTCTGAGTGTGATGATGGCTGAAATCAAATACAACTCTTCACCTGAACTAATGTAATAATATACCTCCAAAAACTCAATGTTTATTGTCCTTTATATATGGTCCGTGTAAACGCAACGATAGTGACATCTAATTTAACGCTAACGCCATCTATCGACCTTCGGTTCACCACATATTTATGTGTACCTTTTGGTTTTATTTTCTTTTTTTTTTCACCCAGGGCTACTTAGGTACTATACCACCCTGTTACGGTTACGGTTAACGCTTGACCTCTCCGGCTATCGTCCGGTCAGGGTCGTCTGTATCAAACAGATAAGCTCGCTGCTTATACACAAATAATATTTATATTAAAGTGCGGGTTATCAGCAGAAAATAAAGAAATTTATCGCACAGAGGTCCATTTACTGTTATAGTTGAGATTACTGTACCTTTCAAAAGGAGTAAATAGACAGTGTGGTGCTACATTTTTTTTAAAGAAAAAACACGAACCCTTTTTAATTCCGAAAAAGGAGGTTTTATGTTAGATTGTGTATGTATCTATTTTTCATGTATGTTAAATGACTAAACCGACAATTGTTTTTTTTTATACTAATGGCGGACAGACGAACAGTCGGGTGACCCTATGGTATGTGATGGGATGGTAAGTGATTTCCGCAATCCATAGACACTTGCAACTCAAAAGTCGTAAGGGATGGGGGATGCGAGGAGGGGAAGAAGAGAGGGGAAAATTTAGGCCTCCGGAAACCTCACTCAATTCGGGGAAATGAAACGAAAGTTTTCTGTGAGGCCGTGGTATCACAACGGTCGAGCCGGTCCATTCATGCCTAAGCATGGCAATTTTAATTTTTTTATTCAAATTATTTGTGACTGGCCTGTTGAGCTGAGGTCGTGGGTTCGATTCCGACCCAGGACAAATTATGTGATGTGATGAGCACGATAATTTATCGATAAGCAGGATTTGATCACAGAAATCAAATTACGAATAACTTTTTAGGTTGCACGTTCGAAATAAACGAAGTTTGAATTGGAAATGCGCTTTGAAGGGGATGTCTTCTTTTTTTAAAACTCAAGTGTAATAATAATATCTGCATGTTTTACCCGACTGAGTAAGAAAGAGGGTTTCGTTTCGATTGTATGTATTTTTGTTGTTATGCGGTAGGGGCAAACGAGCAGACTAGTCACCGCCGCCCATGGACACCCGCAACTCAAGAGTCACAAGTGCGTTGCCGACATTTTAGGTAGGAGTACGCTCTTTTCTTGAAGGTTTGAAGGTCGTATCGGTCCGGAAAAACGGCAGGCGACAATTTGTTCCATAGGCTGGTTGTGCGAGGCAAAAAGCTTCTGGAGAAGCGCTCCAGTGGTGGAGTGCCAATCGTCCAGGTGATGGGGATAGATATTTTGTCGCGTAGGACGATGGCGGAAATCAGCAGCCGTTATAAGTCCGAACAATTCCTCTGAACACTCCCCATGACAAGCGATAGAGGATGCAGAGCGAAGCTACATCTCTACGCCAAGGTGTTAAGCCGATCAGAAATATATTGGCAGTCGATGATGCGATTCGCTCTCCGTTGAATACGGTCAAGAGGGAGAAGCTGGTACTGGGGTGCACCTGCATAGAGATGAGAACAGTATTCCATTTTTTTTAAATACAATTCCTTTATTAGGAACGATTCAAACAATTTAAAGCATCATAAAGTTAGGATGATGCATACGAATGCTTAAATAAATATTTAACCAATTCAACGGAAATAATTAAATTTAAACAGAGCAGGAAGATGTTTATAAGCTAATAAACAGTGCGGAATTTTAATGTCGAACGCGGGTTCCATCTTGCCGTTATAAATAATGACGTCACTGTTGGCACAAGATATGATGCGTTATTTTATTGGTGTTTCTATGTAAGTAATATGAGCAGCAGCGGCAGCGTAATGGCTTGTGTAAATGGCAGGTTCAAACCCCACCCAGTTCACTACCGTTGACAACCCACACATAAGACCAGCGTTTACTTTAGCTGGGGGCGTTAAACAATACTTCACATTATTAAAAAGAAGTATATAAATGGTTATAGTCACGAAACTATGACTGTACCGAGACCGTATTAATAGTGTCCCCTACACACACACACACACACACATACACACGCAAACACACACACACACACACACACACACACACACACACACACACACACACACACACACACACACACACACACACACACGCTCATCGTATAGTCATAATATACATATCTAATAGTTTCACTACATAACTACTAAATAATGTAATTTAGTCATGTCAATAAGTGAGTTCTGGTACCCATAACACAAGTTGAATCTTACCATAGGTACCTGTGTCACGAGGGTCCGGGATAGCCTGGGTCCTCAATTCGGGGCCTCAGGTGTGAGGCTGCGCCTAGCCCAGACGGGAGCTCGAGTGCTGGAGTTCCCCGGGGCCGAAGGTGCAAAGACGGCGGACGACCTTGCGGAGAAACTGCGGGGAGTATTTGCTAAAACGGATGGTGTGAAGGTCGCCAGGCCCACCAAGTGCGCGGAGTTACGCATATCGGGTCTGGACGACTCCGTTACGGTCGAAGATGTCCGGGTTGCAATTCGGGAGAAGACAGGGTGCAACGCGGACAACATTCGGGTCGGCACCATCCGTCCCGGTCCAGGCGGTCTTGGCGCGGTGTGGGCAAGTTGTCCCGTAGCGTCGGCCAAAATTTTGGGCGACGCCGGCAAGGTCCTCATCGGTTTTGTGAACGCCAGAATCACAGTCCTGGCGGCAAGACCGATGAGGTGTTTCAAATGCCTAGGGTCAGGGCACACCCGTGTCAAGTGCGGCAGCTGTTTTGACTGTACCGGACTTTGCTTCCGGTGCGGTCAACCGGGGCACAGAGCAGCGGAGTGCTCCGCCGCCCCTCACTGCCCAGCGTGTGCGGCGGGAAATTTGCCCGCCAATCACCAAATGGGGCAAAACGGCTGCAAGCCTCCCCGCACTATTCCGCAGGCATCGGTGGCTAGCCAATCGGCCCGGGCTGCCTCCGATACTAATCATGCGTCGTCACCATCGCCCATGGAGGAGGCTGTAGAGACGATCCAGTAATGGACCACGTCTCCAGCCTCCTTGTCCACACGAACCTGAACCACTGTGCCGGTGCGCAGGACCTTTTCCTGCAAACCATGGCAGAGTGGTCAATCGGTGTAGCCGTAGCCGCAGAACCTTATTACGTTCCTCCCCGTCCAAACTGGGTGGGTGATCGGGACGGCTCTGTGGCAGTCGTCAGCTCTACGACGGTGCATTCCCCGCCCTTGTCACTAAAAGACAAGGGCTCTGGATATGTAGCTGTCGAGTGGGGGGGGGTCACCATATATGGTGTTTATTTCTCCCCCAACCGGAGTTTGAGTGACTTCGAGGTTTTCCTCAACAACCTGGAAACCTCGATACGGCGTCTAGGGTCTGGACACGTCCTAGTGCTGGGGGACTTTAACGCCAAGTCCATTGCGTGGGGATCCCCCAGGACGGACGCACGGGGCGATGCTGTTGAGGAGTGGGCGACATCAGTGGGCCTCTGTCTCCTAAACAGAGGCTCCACTAACACGTGTGTGCGACAGCAGGGGGGGTCGATAGTGGATCTCTCGTTCGCTACCCCTGCTCTCGCCGCACGAGTAAGGAACTGGCGTGTCCTGGAAGAGGTTGAGACGCTCTCGGATCATCTCTATATCCGATTTGAGCTCTCCCGGACCCAGGACCCCAGAAGGGGTCACACGGCGCGGCGATCATCCCGTTTTCCGCGGTGGGCTGTTTCAAAATTAGATAGGGACCTACTGGAGGAGGCATCCATCATTTATTCTTGGCTGCCTCCACAGCCTCCAACTGAGGTAGACACAGGGGCAGGCCGCTTCTGCGTTGCAGTAACGCATATCTGCGATGCGGCAATGCCCCGGATTCGAGGTAGTCGGCCTCCAAGGAAGGAGGTCTACTGGTGGTCCCAGGAGTTGGCGGATCTCCGCTTGGCCTGCATTTGTGCCCGGAGATCCTACACCCGCAGTCGTCGGCGTCACCGCGAAGAGGGGGAAGAGGACCGGCTTCATGAAGAGTACCGAGAGGCACGGAAAACTCTGAAGCTGGCCATTTGCCGCGCCAAAGAGGAGAAAAGAAAGGAGATGCTGGAGGGTCTCGATCGTGACCCCTGGGGTCGCCCTTATCGTGCGGCGCAACAAAAGCTCCGCGCGTTGGGCTCCCCCCTTACCGAGACTCTCCATCCCAGCTTCCTGCGAGAAGTGGTTGAGGGCCTTTTCCCGCAACGGGTGGAGCACTCACCCCCGTCGATGGCCCCCTTGGCCGGTGACGACGGGGAGTTAGAGGAGGAGGATGCTTCACCCGTCACAGAGGCGGAGATAGGGGCGGCTGTTTTACGGATTCGCTCCAAGAAAACCGCCCCCGGGCCAGACGGAATCCCTGCCCGAGTCCTGGCCCTGGCCCTTGACCACATGGCGGACCGCCTCAGGGAGGTGTTCGACGCTAGCCTGTCGTCCGGACGCTTTCCTGGTTGCTGGAAAAGCGGGAAGCTGGTGCTTTTAAAGAAGCCGGGACGGCCTGCCGACTCGGTTGCGGCCTACAGACCCATCGTGCTGCTGGATGAGGCGGGTAAACTGTTTGAGAGGGTACTCTCTGCCCGCATCGTCCGGCACCTGGACGAGGTCGGCCCCAATTTGTCGGACGCTCAATTCGGTTTCCGAGCTGGTCGTTCGTCGATTGGTGCTGTGTTGCGTCTGAGGGCCGTAACCGAAGAGGCAGTGAGCTGTGGCGGCGTGCTGTTGGCGTTGTCATTGGACATCGCCAACGCATTCAATAGTCTGCCATTCAGTTGCATCAGGGAAGCACTCCGCTATCACGGGGTGCCACAGTACCTGAGGCGACTAGTGGCAGACTATTTAGAGGAGCGTACCGTCATGTACGAGGACCGAGAGGGACATTTGAGTCGTCGGCCCATGTCGTGCGGTGTTCCGCAGGGATCTGTCCTTGGACCACTCCTGTGGAGCATGGGGTGCGACTGGGCCCTTCGAGGTGACTTCCCCCCCGGGCTGGGCGTAATCTGTTACGCTGATGACACTTTGGTCACGGCTCGGGGGGCGAACTTTCAGGAGGCGGTGCGTTTGGCCACCAGAGGAGCCTCACTGGTGGTCAGGCGCATCGAGGCGCTGGGCCTGCGGGTGGCCCTGGACAAGACGGAGGCCCTTCTATTCCATGGGCCCCGTCGTGGTCCGCCCCCTGGCGCCTCAATCATGGTCAACTCGGTTCTCGTACCGGTTCGGGCCCACATTAAATATCTGGGCCTGATCCTTGACGGGAGGTGGCTCTTCGACGAGCACTTTCGGCAGCTTGCTCCAAAGCTGGTCGGCGCTGCGTCCGCCCTTGGGCGACTTTTGCCCAACTTGGGAGGACCCAGCGTCGCAACAAGACGGCTGTATACGGGGGTTGTGCGGTCAATGGCACTATACGGTGCACCGGTGTGGGCACTGATCGGTGGGCTCTGACCGCCCAGAATAAGGCACGCCTCTGGCGTCCTCAGAGAGTTATGGCGAAGAGGTACGCGAGTGGCGTGAGGCCGCACGCCGAGCCACAATGGTTCGTTGGTCGTCCCGGCTGGAGTCTCCACGTGCTGGCTTTGCCGCCGTGGAGGCGCTCCAGCCGGTCATTGTCGAATGGGCGGGGCGGCAGCACGGGACTCTTTCCTTCCGACTGACGCAGGTTCTTTCCGGGCACGGCTGCTTCGGGAAGTACCTGCACTCGGTCGCTAGGAGGGAAATGAGCCCCGTCTGTCACCACTGCGACTGTAGTGAGGACTCGGCTCAGCACACGCTTGCGGTTTGCCCTTCTTGGGCGTCGCAGCGCCGGGCCCTCACTGCAGTCATCGGAGAGGATCTGTCGCTACTGGCTGTTATACGCTCCATGGCCAGTAGCGACAGTAATTTTACCGCGGTTGCAACCTTCTGCGAGGACGTTATCTCGCGGAAGGAGGCGGTGGAGCGGGCCCGGGAGGACAATCTCCATTCGGACCTAATCCGCCGCCGGCGAACCGGGCGGCGGAGGCGCGCCTACCAGCGCCTCATGCCACCCTGAGTGTGGCCGCGGGTGGTCGGGACGGGTTTTCCCCTCCACCTGCTTTAGTGGCCAGCCGCGAGGGGGTGACGTCCGCGTGTGTCTGGACGCCACCTTATTGATAGGTTAATTAGCTGGTGGTGCCCGCATAGTGCGGGCAGGCGCTAGGAGGGGTCCGGATGTCCTAATAAAGCTGTTCCCGGATTCCTCCTATTTCAAGCGCAGAATGGCACACCGTGTGGTTTTAGTCGGTTCAATTCCGACACACCGTTCCACCGAAAGCCCCGGTGGGATGACGGCCCGAGGGGGTTTCCACACGAAAAAAAAAAAAAAAAAAAGGTACCTGTGTCACAAATACATCTAACTTGTATATTATTTTAAGAACAAGTGTATTGAATACTGAAAAAGTGTTTATTGTGATCATTTTATAACTTTTTATAGTTTGGGTAGAGGACTCACACGTCTCCGGAGAGGGCAAAACGATCTCCGGCCTTCAGGAGTGCTTGCGCTGGGAGATGGACGGAGCTAAAGGTCGTCCTAGCGGGTAGCGGGCCTGAGATGGTGGCGCGACATGTTCTCTCTGGGGTCGCCTTGCATAATAAGCGACCAAGTCTGCCTGGGTCACGGGGTTTTTCTTTCCTCGAGACCTCCATTCGAGTCAGACATAAAACCTTACCGGCCCCGGTAAGGTGATGGCCAGTGGGGATTTCCACACAAAAAAGAGAGCTAGCACCTCTAGGTTACATTTATAACACTTCCCAATCTGCCCCTTCCGTTGACTTTCCACTTCAATACACTCACATTTTGCCAAGTTGACGGCAATATAATTACCCCTTATTACGTTCGTGGGAAAAATTTATAATTGGCAAATTGTAAGTATTTAATCTACTTCTGCCAACCCTTCGGGGATAGTTGAGCGTATGTATGTATGAAGTATTCTTGTTAATCCCTTAAACTAAACTAAATATTTGTGTAGTTTGAACAGAGTCGCAATTCCATTGCTCAATTCATGTCTGAGTGGGTACCGTAATGGTTTCAATTAACAATTGGACCCGATACATGGCGTTCCTTATAGGTTAATAATATATATTTGTATACATGAAAACGGAACACGAAAGTTTAAAGGATAACACAACCATAACTCGTCTCTTTTTAACTGAAATTCTAAATTATGTTCCAATATTAAATTCCTCCAAAAAGGTTCTCAAGTCGTTGTTCTGGAAGGATGGCATTTGTTTCCTTGTCCAGCCCGCTCGGGAGCTTGATATTTTTCGCTCGGAATAGTGAAAATGATACAGGGTGTAAAGTATCGTGATAACATCAGCCAACCAGGATTAACGAATAAATGAAAAATGTGAGGAAAAGTAAAAAAAAACACACTTTGCGGCACAAAAAGATATTAAATTTGCCTACTGCTCATTTAACTTTACATTCAAATAGTCATTATGGCTTATAATAAAAACTTTCGTGAGTAACATTCATATGTATATAAATATACGGTTTTACTCACGTACATTTCGGGGATGCCCGACTAGTATTAGAATGTGACGTCCGGTACCGTCGCAGCTGGACGACTAACTCCTTGAGAAAGGTCTCCTGTCGGGACCGAAACTAGTCGGCCATCCCCTTAATACACACGTGAGTAAAACCGTGTATTTAAATAAATATGAATCTAATTCACGATCACATGAAATTTAAAAACGTCGTCATAACTTTGGTATCTAATGATCAAACCCTGATAAGATTACACTGGGACCACCGCAGGCGTCTTTCGAATAAAAAACTAATTGGAAATCGGTCCAGAACAAGATCACTAAGGTTAAGTTTACTAAAAATTGTTGACAGTTGTAGTTCTGTTTTACTGTAACATTGTTAATTTATTTTATATTCATCACATTAACATTTAAATGGAGTGTTTTGACAATACATAGCCATGACGTCACTACTATCTATTTCATACAAAAATGTACCAAACCGACCGTTTTGACGTTTACTAATAATATGCTGATTTGACTTGACAGTCATCTAGCTATTGGCTGAGAAATAACAAGTACATGCAGTCTAACACAGATCCTTCTCATTTGTTGAAGTCGGTTCATAAGACGCATGGCGCCAGTACCCTGAGACGAAGATATTTGCGGTCACAAACGTCCTTGAGGATTGTATTTGAATGTAATATTATATAATTGCAGGAAGACTATCATATATCTGCGGTTGGAGTCTTCGTATCATTTGACTACTGTATGATATATAAATACATACGCTCATGCTTGAAGGGGCTCAGGGGGGTAGGCAGAGGCGTAAAAAAAGGCGTAAAAATTATTTTAGTCCCATTTACGTAATAGGCAGCAAGCTTCTAACAGTCATCCGGCACTGGCACTGCGCACTGGATATATACTGTCTAATCCCCTAGTAGCCTAGTAGCCTCGTCTGGGAATCGAACCAACGACCTCAGGGTCACGAACCACTAGACATAGTTATGGAATGAAACTTTTTCCATTATCATACTGAGCTGAAAAAAAATCGTCAGCTGCATCGTGGAGGGGGGAATATGCGTCAGCTGCTCACATGAACATGTAAAAAAAAAGTTATATTACGCCGAATGAAATTTAACTACATACGTGATTCTTCAAATAATTAAGAGTACGAAAACAACAGTCAGCTGTTTGTATAGCGGTGGAAAGACCGTCAGCTGACCCAGTGAATATTTAAAATATTAAATGTGTTTCCTTTAAACACATATTTCGAGAATGATTCTGGCCTTCCTCGAACCCATAAACCCTCTTTCGCAGCCCCCCACAGCCGCACCCACCGCGACTAGAGCAGCTGACGGTCGGTTCACTTATTAGTCATATAAGATCAACTATACTTTTGCATTTGTAACGCTATCTCCCGAACTATTCTTTTATTCTGATCGTCACTAGTTGAATGTCGAAGCATTTAGAGTTAGGCAAACATTTTATACAAATTAGTTTTTTATTTTATTTTTATTTGTAAGCCTACCATAATGACTCCAATTTGCCTGATGGTAAGCAATAAATGGAGTCCAAGAGTGGTGGTCACCATCCTCATTGCATGTCTAGTCAATGTAGTATGGTGACGGTGGTGGTAACGGGAATCAATAGCTTTGAAATAAAAACAATCATCGAAATCGGTTCACGCAGTCAAAAGTTCTGAGGTAACAAACATGAAAATAATATATATACAGTCGAATTGAGAACCTCCTCTTTTTTGAAGTCGATTGAAAATAAGGAATTTGTATGTACAAAGGCATGCTTAACCCAAAACTGAGTTGTCTTCCAGCAAACCTAGTAAATAGAGGATAGTAAAATAAGTAAAGATTAACAAGAAAAAGGAAAGAACGAAAAAAAAACAAAAAGCTAAGTAACCTACACATTCTGTATACCTACTTGTACACCAATCTTTAGATATATAATTCTTCTGTGAGTGTGTATGTCACTGAACTACTCTCAAACGACTGTACGGATTTTGATGAAATTTTTTGTGTGTGTTCAAGAGGATCTGGGAATGGTTTAGATTCACAAATCAGCCCGGCAGATGGCGCTGCAGTCGGTATCTAGGTTATTTATCTATATTGATCCTAATCGCTTGAAATATCATGCAGGACAACGTCTGTCGGGTCCGCTGGTATATATATATATATATATATATATATAGATATATATACATATACATAAATGCATATATTCATACTTACAAAAATACATACAAACATATAATCTGTCTGATTATTATTGTTCTCCTCATAAAGAAGTTCAGAGAAGAGCTATCGCGAATTGAGTGCGGTAGGGCATTCCAAAGTCTAACAGCAATAACACTTAAGGAATTGTCCTAGCGAGTGAGTAGAGAGCGAGGGAGTTCGGAGAAGAAGAGGTGCGTCAGGGTTCGCTCCTGGGAACAAAGTACTCAAAGAGCTCACGCTCCCCCTTACATCTGTAAAGGGAAACTAGAATTGTGTAGAATCTCGGACTTGGACGTTCACGTGCGTGATATGGCGAGCGGACTTGGGGGACAAACTTGGGCCAGGCAGGTCTAGTATCTATATTTGATAGATTTTTTTGTAGATATAGGGTTTATGCTATACTTTTTATGTAAAAAGAGAACTCGCGTATTAGGTATTAATTTTGTGTCGCGGGGGACTTAACATGCGTACCTACAACGGGAAACAAAAAGGGGGGAACCTCAGACCAGGATACGTAATGATTCAGATCTGGCGGCTCAGCGGTTAAAGTTATTCATATCTAATTAGATTGAAAACTTTAATTGCAACATGCAAGATGAGTAGTTACTACGTAATTCAGCCTATTTTCGCTAGATGGCGATGAAGTACATTAAGCTATAAGAAAATCTTTATTTATTTACTTCATATTATGATACTAACAACGTTAAAAAAATATATATGTTTGAAAATAAGGAGTATTTACGCACATGCGACTGAAGGTGTATGCAACATTACAGCTCAGTCGGACACCACGAAGCCGGCCAAATTTAACGTGCAAGATTTTAACTCAAAACATACATTACAAGTTAAATAAAAGCTTCTAAAAAAGTGTAAAATATCAGCCAATATCATCCTCAGAAAATACGAATGATGCAATTGTGTGTATTGTAGAATCAATAAAACAGCTAGCGACTGTTTACATTGGCTGTCGGATCCTGAGTAAATCAAATAATAAAACACTGTACAAAGAATTCTGAGAAATATGTACGCGTACCCAACGCGTGTTCAACCAACATATGTTCAACCCTAATATAGGCAGTGGTGTTACAAACGCCCACATTTTGCAAACCCTAT
Organism: Tyria jacobaeae; assembly: GCA_947561695.1. NCBI lineage: Eukaryota > Metazoa > Arthropoda > Insecta > Lepidoptera > Erebidae > Tyria > Tyria jacobaeae. The sequence continues at coordinate 3,319,484 of OX387237.1, read as the reverse complement.
TCAACGGGCACAGACTGTATATACTACTCGTATACTGTCTGATAGATAACAGTCCACACGATTGGAAACCTTTGACGAAACACACGGGAAGTGAAGGCATGCAAAATCCTAATCCATCCAAAAAATACCGTGTGGTTCCGAACCACACGGTATTTTTTGGTCACGGACTTTAAAAAGGAGGAGTTTCTCAATTGTGAAACTACATTTAAACACACACAACCGAAGTCAGTGGTGTGTGTTTTTGGCCGCATAACTGTTTTCATTTCATTTCATTTTTCAAATTTCTTAATAGGTAAATGACGACCTATTAAGAAATTTGAAAAATTATATTCTGTAATTTGGTTTTGATAGCACGGATGGCGCAATGGTTTACTTGTTTGCCTTTGGTTTTTTTTATTAATATAGGGGGACAACAGACGGGTCACCTAATGGTAAGTGACGCTGTGACGCCATCCATGGACACCTGCAACTCAAGAGTGGCAAGTACGCTGCCCGCCTTTTGGGGTGATGAGGGAGTCGGGAAAGCGAGGAGTTGAACAAAGCGAGGAGGGGAAAGAGGAGAGGAGGGATGAGGAGAGGGAAAGATGGGCCCCCAGGAACCTAACTAATTTCAGAGAATTGCAACACAAGCGTGGCTTCACAACCAGTTTTCTGTGAGACCGTAGTATCGCACCGGTCGAGCCGGCCCATTCGTGCCTAAGCATGGCTCTAATGTCTGTCACCAACCTCGCTGTATCGCTGCCGCATCGAATGTTGTGGGTTCGATATACATGGGACAACACTAGTACACACTAGTAACACTAGACAACACTGTGTAATCCAAGGGTGCCCAGTACGGGTCTAGGGGATTAAAAAAAAAAATATGGAATCGAATGGGGGTATTTATAGTTGCATGCATATATTACTCACATTATTTTCGTATATATATATATATATATATATATATATATATATATTTATTATTTTATGTTGTATGTATATAGTATATGTATGTTTATATATTGATATTTTAACACATTTCTTAATATAGTATTAGAGTAACCTTCCTCTATACTTCTTCATTTGTACATCTACAAACTGCCCTATGTACTAATCTATTGCACTTGTCTATCACAAAGGTTGTCTGTAAGAGATCGCCGCTAGCGATAAGAGCGCCGACTGTACCAGTTGCTCGTATATTATTTGTTTTATATTGTATTTAACTTTGTAGGAAATATTCTAGCTCTATGTAGAATTTCAGGATATAGAGCTTATTACAATTTTCATGATAGGATCTTGTCGATCGATTTGTTAACTATTTATACTTTAGTAATTGCATAGATCTTAATCACACTATTACCCACCCTTGGACTAGACTTGGAAATTCCTGCGTCACGCTGATTTAACAAACATACAAAAAACGGACACAAATAACACCCAAACTCGGAACAGCTATTTGTAGATCACATAACTTTCTGTTTCAGGAGAATTGGCGTCTGGTAGACGGCTGGTGATATATGAAACTAGCCAAAACTCTTCTCTTCTCTTTCTCTTTCTCTTCTCTCTTTCTCTTCTCTTTCTCTTCTCTTGCAATACAGTCCTCATTCAACCAGGTACTATGACCTATATTTTAATGTACTATACGCCAATGGAATAATTTATCTTCACATATAAGACGTGCCCAATGGCTGGCCACATTTAAGAAAATGGTGAAAGATTATTACTTGGCTTCCTATTATATTTTTTTATATCTCATTTATACTTTTTTGTCTAACTGCTGCATTTTATTTTTATTTTTTTATTTAAACTCTTCCTGCATAATACAACGCACGAGGCGGACTGCATTTATCGATCTAATAAACCAATGGTATATATGTGTACGTATATGTATGTTTATATATATAATTGTATGTAGCTATGTTTATTTATATATACATATAATATTAGTACAGTAAATCATTAATCCTTTTTAAATAGAACGCTTTTTTTTCTCTCTTCTTTCTACACCTAAACTACCCGTATGTTCTTTTGCATCTTATCTTTTTCTGTCCATCCTAAGGTTGCCTGGCAGAAATTGCATTTAGTTATAAGGCCGCCCATTGTATATTTCTATTTATATAAATATTGTATTTTTTTTTCAAGGTGTACAATAAAGTATATTCTATTCTAGTCTACACATTGCTCCGACCGCAAATAAATTTGGGACAAGAATAGAAAGCTTGAAAAATACTACAGTTTGATTTTACAGTTTTTTCTTTTTTTTAAAAAGCTTACCTTTCGTCGTTCCGTATTTAGTTTACATAGATACATACATATACCCTTAGGAGTTGAGCAATGCGTATAGACGTTCACGAAAGTGATTGGAACGGCTAGTAATATATGTGTATAATGTTCATGCATAAATATCTCACGCCTGTAACCCTGTAGGGCAAGGCAGAGGTAAAATTAACGTCCACATTTTGTCGACTATAATTTTGCCACGTTTACGTAATAGGGGGCGTAGCATGTCAATTGCCATCCAGTTCATCAAAGTGGATGCCATGAACTGGATGGAAATATTTGGAGTGTGTTGATAGGAAAAGCACAAAAGACGGGGAAGGTAATTTGCTCAGTAAGGATCGCAAACCCAGCCCGAGTGGACCCCAGCCCTCTAACTGATAATAGGTAGATCCAATTTCAATAGGTAGGATAGTTTATTTTGACTGCAGGGACGGCGCAGCAGTTTACATAGTCACCTTACCACAACGATGCCGCACCAAATCTTGAGGCTTCGATCCCCGAACGGGACAACACTTTGTGTAATCCTCAAATTGTTGTTCTGAGTCTGGGTGTTCTTTGTCGCTGTTTGAATGGTTGTTAAAGTCCCCGCGACACAGGAATTTATTCTAGAGCCTGAGTTGTTTAAATAAAAAAGAAGGTCAACATTCCATAGAAGAGCTTAATAAACATTAGCAACAGGCGCCTGCACAAACTTGCGGCCCTCGAAAACGTACTATTCGTTCAATTTGTCTAAAAGTATAACCAACCACATCTCAATAAAAACCTTATTGAAACTGACATAGGATCCAAAATACACAACGCACACTTCTAAATTATTATAACAAGCTGAAATGAACTTTAAATTTATGTGCACTGAATTGATTTTTTATATCTTCAGGGTCGATAGCCCTCAGGGCTCTGACTGTTCAAATTGAATTTGAATTACAATGCATCACAAATCATACCGGATTTAAATTCTTTTTGAGACATTGAGAAATGAGTGCCAGTTTGTATACGGGTTTAAAAAAGGTCAAGCATTGGTCTATGGTCACTTCTACGGAGTGTTGAAATAAATAGTCGATATATGTATATGCTCAACACTTTACATACTAAATAATAGGACTTTTAAAAAGTAGACAACCGATTTCAATACTAGAACATTATGTAAGCTTAGTTTAAGAAAAATTGTGATGTTCACTTTCCCCTACAGCCAAAGTTTGCCACAGGAAGAAAACTTAATTAGATATAATATTAACATAGCATTGCACAATTTGACATTCAATAATGATTTATTCCATTTAATTGACATGAACAATTACATTGGTAATCGTTTTTATTTGACAAGAGATAGGTATCTTATATACAGATACTATATTTCAAATTATTGTAGGAGACAGATAGCTGTGTCGCTATCATATTATTTTTGTATAACAGCCAAGAATTTGGCTAAACAAATTGCTCCTATTGAGCAATGCCATGACAATCCTTATGATAATTCTGCCAATGACTTGGCATCTAATTGTGACATTATTAATCATTTAAATTAGAAATCAAGACAACAGAGACAATCTCTAGCAATTATATAAAGAATGGAGAAATAAATGTTTTAAAACCAAAAAATAGTATCAACCTGGTGCACCAAAACATTCAAGGTTTTATGAATAAGGATTTAGAGATACAATTATTCCTTAAATTTAATAATATTGATATTCTTTGTATAACTGAACATTGGCTTAAAAGCCATCAGTTTATGTTTAACTATAGTAATCACCAGGTTGGTAGTTCATTCAGCAGAGTAAATGCTATACATGGTGGCTCACTAATTTTAATAAATAATCAACTTAAGTATAAGGACCGCAAGGATATTGTGAACCTCTCTGTTGAACAGACAATTGAAATGGCCTGTATTGAGTTGGAGCAGCTTGTTATATTAAGTGTGTATAGACCACCTTCAGGATTGTATGATTGTTTTGAAAAAGTAATGGATGAGGTATTACACAAAATTTGTAACTCAAGCAAGTCCATCATTGTTTGTGGTGACTTTAATGTTAATTTGTTAGAAACTTCTAGCTTAAGCACTAAAATTATTAGTTTGTTTCAGTCCTACAATCTTGCAAATTTATTTATGGAGCCTACTAGAATAACCCCCACTAGTGCATCATGTCTTGATAATATTTATACTGATATTTTACCTACCCACAAAAAAATTATTAATTTAATAGACTCTGATCACTGTGGACAATTGATCACTGTACCAAATATAAAGAAAAATAAATTGAAAAAAGATATCATTGTTAACCCGAAGTCTGAATATCGCTTGGAAACATTTAAAACTAAACTTGCAAATAAAATCCAACTTTTGTCAACTAATGATGACCCTAATCAACATTATAATGATTTTTTCAAAATGTATTGCTTGCAATTTGATACTACATTCATTCCTAAGTCAATTTCGGTAAATAGCAACACTTCCTTCAGTGACTGGGCCACCATTGGTATTTATAAAAGTAGAAAACGGCTTTATGAACTGTATGAAGAACGGCCTTATATTAACACTGTGGAATATAATTTATATGTAAAGAATTATTCTAAGTTATTTAAAAAAGTTTGTTATTTGGCGAAATCTCGCTACTTAAGTTCAAAAATTAAAAATAGTAGTAATATAATTAAAATGACTTGGAATATTATTAATAGCGAAACGGGAAGGTCTTGCAACCGAACTTGTGATTACAGCCTTGCTGTTGATAGCAGTATCATTAAATCAGATTCGAAAGTAGCTGCAGCATTTGAAACTTTCTTTGCAGAGATTCCCGTATCGACTACAAAATGTCTAAATTCATCACCAACTGTTGCAGAAACAATACTTAAAGAAAACGTTCCAGTTTGTGAATTCCAGTTTTATTTCCAATATGTAACTTGTAATGATATAATAAAAACTTTTAAAACTTTAAATATTAAAAAGACTGCAGATCTATGGGGTAATTCTGTTGACGTTGCTAAGTCTATTATAAACATTGTAGCACCAACTTTAACAGTAATCTTTAATAATTGTATAGATTGTGGTGAGTTTCCTGATCTAATGAAATATAGTAAAATAATACCATTGTTTAAATCGGGTAGTACATCAGACCCTTCTAATTATAGACCTATATCAGTGCTACCTACTTTTAGTAAAATTTTTGAGAAACTTATTTTAGATCAAATGCACAGATATTTTACTAAACATAAATTATTACATAGCAAACAGTTTGGTTTCACAAAGGGTCGTTCGACAACTGATGCTGGTGTTGAACTTTTAGGGCACATTTATAATGCATGGGAAGATAAATGCGATGCGTTAGGCATTTTTTGCGATTTGTCTAAGGCTTTTGATTGCGTTCTCCATGATACATTGATCAGGAAGCTGCGCTACTATGGAATCCGGGGCACCTCTCTGGATCTTCTTACTTCATATTTAAGTAATAGGATTCAGAGAGTTGATGTGAACGGTAAAAGATCTCCCGGATCTGTAGTCAGAATGGGGGTTCCCCAAGGCTCTATTCTAGGTCCCTTTCTATTTATAATTTATATTAATGACCTGCCGTACCTCATAAAGGATAAACATGATATAGTGTTGTTTGCAGATGACACTTCACTTGTATTTAAACTCAAACGTCAGCAGGTGGTTATTGATGACGTAAATAGTGCCCTTTCAACAGTAGTTAACTGGTTTAATATCAATAATCTTCTCCTTAACGAGAAAAAAACTAAATGTATAAAGTTTACATTGCCTAATGTAACACAGGTGAACACTAGTGTGTCAATAAAGGGCGAAGTGTTAAAACCCGAAGATTCCACAGTGTTCTTAGGCTTAACTTTAGATGCAAAGCTTCAGTGGAGCCCCCATATAGATAAACTGTCCAAAAAGCTTAGTTCTGCAGCGTACGCCGTTAGGAAAATTCGTGGTTTAACAGATTTAGAGACAGCCCGTTTAGTATACTTTAGCTATTTTCATAGTGTAATGTCGTACGGTATTCTGTTGTGGGGAAATGCCGCCGATATTCAATCTATTTTCGTTTTACAAAAAAGAGCTATACGTGCAATTTATAAATTAAGTCCCAGACACTCCCTCAGAGATAAATTTAAAGAGATTAATATTATGACTGTGCCCTCTCAGTATATTTATGAAAATCTCATGTACGCACATAAAAATATTAATCTGTTTAAAAAATACAGTGATATCCATAGTGTAAATACTAGGAACAAAAACAAATTTGTTGTTCCTAAAACCAGGCTCAAGAAAATAGGTGGTTCGTTTAGATGCCAAAGTATACATTTCTATAATAAGCTTCCTAGCCAAATACAAGAACTAAGCAATAATAAATTTAAATCATTTATAAAAAAAAAACTAAGTCAAAAAGCTTTTTACACAATTAAAGATTATATTGAAGATAAAAAGGCTTGGGAATGAGCTGCTTCATTAATGTACATGAGCCTTTGTTTTTCGTTTATAATTTTTTTTTTTTATACACATTGACATTTTATATTTTACTTTTTGACATGAATACTTACTTTGTTAAGTATTATATTGTTTTTTTTTATTGTTTAATCTTTGTACCTTTTGACATGAATACTTTGTTAAGTATAATATATTATATATTTGTTTATTTTTTTTAATTTATAAATTTAATTATTGTAAATATGAGGACTATGTAGGTTATTTATTTATTTATTTTTTTCTCTTTTCTCCTGTAGTTTGTTTTATAACGATGTCTGACAGTTTGAGTACTTTTGCGGCCTACCCAAATGTCCTTGCTTTGGTACTGTTCGTCGGTCCGTTGAGCTCCTTAAAGTTCTAAGTTGAGCTACACGATAACTGACAAATGCTTGCACTGTTTGGACGGGTCCACTCAAATGAGCGTGGTGCTTTCTTCAAAAGCTCATCTCAGACGTTAGCGTGCATGGTTCTCATATGTTTTTACATCTGTATGGACTTTAAAACAGACTTTGACCTCTGAGTTTGTTTCGGTGTTTCTTCTCAGGGTAGTCAGCTAGGAAACACCGGCCTCATCTAGCATAAACTAACAGAAAAAAATAATATATTGACGTGTAAAAGTGTTGTTGTAACCTATTTACAAAATAAAGATCATTTATCATTTATCATTTATCAATGCGTCTGTTATAAAAGACTAACCAAACACTCATCTAATTAGCGCTGAAGTACATTCTTTCCAATAAAAAAAGAATCATCGAAATCGGTTGGCGTGATATACATACATACATACATATATTCGACCATTTGTCGCGCACAAACTTAATGCAAATTTAAGACTTATATGATTTTCTCATGGATTCCATTTTCAGAACTGGACCAAATTTAAATGGGACTACACGGGAAGCACGAACTTTCAAATACAAAAATAAAAATCAAATTCAGTTCAAAGCCAGTCGAAAGTTCTGAGGTAAAAAAAACATAAAAAAAACAGTCGAATTGAGAACCTTCTCCTGTATGAAGTCGATTGAAAATAAAATAATAATCCGATTAAACAAAAACAAAAAACCTTTGGCTTTATTAATATAGATTGTACATACATACACTCACAACACTCGCCTATATTGAGTAAGTAAGGGGCAGGTAGAGGCGTATTAAACGCCCGCATTCTTAACCCCCGAAGCAAAAAGAGGGGTGTTATAAGTGTGACGTCGATGTCTGTCTGTCTCTGTGTGTGTCTGTCTGTGGCATCGTAGCTCTTAAACAGATGGACCGATTTCAATGCGGTTTTTTTCATTAGAAAGCCAGTTTCCTTGCGGTGGTTCTTAGCTGTTTGATTTATATCGGTCCACCAGTGTAAGAGTATCAGCTCATTTCCAAAATAATGTAAGATTTTTTCGGCGTATGATTACTCGATTAAGTGATTCACGCGTGCCAGTATAATCGTTAAATGACAATTAATTGATAACTTCGTGCTGATGCTGCAACCAGAATGGTCTCCAGATAACCCAACTCTTCGAAAACTCATAGCCGACATATATTTTTTACTTTTCAAGGGTTGTTCCTTAAACTATAAATATTTATTGTGTAGGGGTTTTTTTAATTTTTAATTGAATTTTTATTTATAGCTAGTATGTGAATTAAAACAAAAATAAGGGAATTCTATCACCCGGTGCTACTTGATATAAATCTTTAAACAGTCTAAGACATAACAAGCCAGTCTCTTCTATCAGTTTTATTGACGAGCTTTGGCTGGGGCAAGCCAAACAGACGGGTGACCCGTGGTAAATGACAGCCACCCGCCCATCGACATCTGCAATTCAAGTCGTAAGTGCGCTGTCCGCCTTTGCGGGTGATGAGGGGAAAAAGGAGAAAAGAGAGGGGGATTAAGGGAGGGGAAAGAGGATAGGGGTAGTTGGGTCTCCGGAAACCTCACTAATTTCCGTGAGATGAAACGTAAGCGATGTTTTACAGCCACTGTGAGGTAGCGCACCGGTTGCGCCGGCCCGTACGTGGCTAAGCATGGATCTCCCACGATAAGGGAGCTCCCAGCTACAATCACTTCAATACAGGTATGTACTCCCAATTTTCTCATCTTTATTCAGTGTTCGGTTGACGGCAATACGCTTGGTTCCTATTACGATAGATGCACCAAATACCAATTGGTAAAATGTGGTTGTTTAATACACGTCTAGCAGCCCTCATGTACTTTACTTTATCATTAAAGAAAATATGAAATCTTTGACACATAGCTACATGTGTTTAATTTATAACACCACTCATATTTTTGGAGCGCTGCTTTCAGTAATTCCCAATGCTGAATGGAATACCGGTTCTTTCTTTAAAGGAACATCCCTAAAAGGAATTGAAACTCTTTAAGTATTATCTAATTTTATTTTATTTAAGGTATTTTCGGAACATAGTATGTTCTTGAATAGGTATGAATTTAAAACAATAGCGTCTTTCATATGAACAGAGGTCATGGAACGAAAACAATTGAATATAATATAGCAAATGAAAATTAAAATAAATACCTAACCGACCGAAGAAATAAGAAAACAAACATTTAAAAACGTTTGACTGGCCTGTGGGTCTAGTGGTTAATGACCCTGTTAATTTACCCCCTTAGAGATGAAATAATTTCTTTAAATATTACCTACTAGTTAAGTCTAAACAATTCAATTAAAAAAATAGCTCGAGAACGACAGGGTAGCACAACTGTAACCCGAACTGGCTGTAGCCGTTACCCATCTCCCCTCTCTCCTTTTCCCTCCCTGTAGCCCTTTATCCCTCATCACAATCAAAGGCGGGCAGCCGTTTTTTCATCTGCCCCCTATACTAAAAAAAAAAACTTACATATCCTAAACTGCTGGTGACTCTTGACCTGTGATAACTTGTTTACATCTCTAAATACCTTAGAAATTGAATACATCATTCAAATTTAAATCTGACCAAACATGGAGCATACTCTTCAAATTTAAATGTGACCAAACATGGAGCATACTCTACAAATTTCAATGTGACTAAACATGGAGCATACTCTTCAAATTTAAATGTGACCAAACATGGAGCATACCCTTCAAATTTAAATGTGACCAAACATGGAGCATACTCTTCAAATTAAAATGTGACTAAACATGGAGCATACTTTTCAAATTTAAATGTGACCAAACATGGAGAATACTCTACAAATTTCAATGTGACCAAACATGGAGCATACTCTACAAATTTCAATGTGACTAAACATGGAGCATACTCTACAAATTTAAATGTGACCAAACATGGAGCATACTCTACAAATTTAAATGTGACCAAACATGGAGCATACTCTACAAATTTAAATGTGACCAAACAAGGAGCATACTCTACAAATTTAAATGTGACCAAACAAGGAGCATACTCATCGAAATTAAAAGGATTTTTTCAAATTGCTAACCGATGTGACAACTTCTTTATTTCTGAACTAAATTCAAAATTGTGCTGTGATTTCGTCAAATAAGTATAATAAAAAAAACACGACTGCATTTACTTTCTCGCTTTTATTTTGTTGACTTTAACTCCATTATCGTGGACGAACACCTAACATAGAAGGAACACATGGATACAGTTAGCAAAAAGATAAACAAATTATGTTACCTCTCGACAAATATCACTTCTGGTATACCATGCCTACGTCTGCTCCATGATTCGCTATGGTATATAAGTCTGGGGTACTCGTCTAACAGACTGCGGGTCTGTGTTGCATGTACAACATGTATTCTCACCATATTTAATATGAAATGGTCTGAATCCAATTTATAAAAAAATTCGCCACTCGCTCCAATCAATTTAGAAAGGCATTATAATGTACTAATATGAACGATATAAGGCATATTTCATTAAAATTCAACTTCATGGTATTGTCAGTTTTAAGTGAATTCGTAATTGTATTTTCAATTTTTTATTGCTATTATTCAATGCCATCATAATACTTGTATGCCACTATGTATTACCACATTTTAAGCTAATAAAATATGTTAGAATAAAAACTTTCGCGAGTCACACTCAGTGTGACGTCCGGTGCCGTGACGGCTGAACGACTTGCTCCTTGGTAAGGGTCTCCTGTCGGGTCTTGCGTCCCCGAACGCGTGAGTGTAGCCTTGTATTTGAATAGAAATAAAATATATTATTATTAAATGATATATTCAATGTCACTCACATTATTAAGACGATTTAACTAACTCATCACATGTCCAAATATATCAAGCCGACTAACCCCTAATCCTTGACAAAGAAACATTCGAATAACTTCCTAATTGTGACGCAGTCGTACCACAAATATCTTTTTCTATTATTAACATGTAAGTTCACAATTTTAACATCTGAACACTTTCTTTGATATCACATGTAAACATCTAAACACTTTCTTTGATATCACATGTACCTACATATAAAGTTTATTTTTATGATATTCGATTCCATATCTTTTTAAATGTTGTTCTCAAAGAGACAATATTTGGTACATGTATTAAGAATATATAATAAGAATAATGCCATAACTTAAACTATTCAAATCGCATGTTTAACATTCGCAAATACACGCCACGAACACGTTACCTCTGCGTGTTTTTCGCGCTTACGATCGTACTCCCCCACGTGATATGACAGCTATATACCTATCTCGCTCTGTAGATATTTTTATTATTATCGGAGGTGAAAGTAAGTACCTTATTTAAAAGTATTAAGAAAACAGCCATGTTTATTTCTTTAAAACACTGTTGAACTGATGACTGGTCAGCTCAAAACTGAAAGAGTTTACTTACATGCGTAACTATACTCGACATTCGCACATGGCTTAGCTCGCGATAATTTGATTTAAGAATAAAAAATGATGAAGTGTGGTTATCAGTGGAGGAGAATAGGGCGACCCCATTTCTTCCCTTGGGTGTTGTAACAGGTAGGACAGATACGACTTTCAAACCTTCAAGAGCTATCTAAAAGGCCAGCAACGCACTTGTAGCTCTTGAGTTTCAGGTGTCCATGAGTGGTAGTCACTAACCATCAGGTAACTCGCCTGCTTGTTTGCCCCTATGCCGATAAAAACAAAAAATTAAGTGAGTTTATGTTTGTACATATAAAAGGTACCTCATCTGCCTTCTCTGTACCGCTACACAACATTGTTAATGCCACAGAATGCTGCAACAATCAACTGCAATGGACGCCGTCGCGATTGATGATGATGGCAATGTGTATGCTATATCGGGATGATCGGTTCAGTAGTTTATGACTTGAAAGCGTTACAAACAAACATAAAATAAATTTTAATATTAAAGTTGGCATCATTTTAATTATTTTTAATTAAGATCTTGTTTCCTCGCATCGTCTTAACGACAGGATTTTATATAGATAGATTCTTTAACGTCATGCGCCGAAATACCGGTGTTACCGGTTTATCAAGAATTTCGTCCGAACTTCTAATTCCGATCCCAAAGTCTGGGAACCATAGTATAAGCAGAGCTTGTACTTGTACCCAGACTGCTGATCATGCTCAACACACATTTTTTTTTATGACTCCACGCTGCCTGATGGAAAGCAACAAGTGGAGTCTAAGAGTGTTAGTCACCATCCTCATTGCATGTCTAGTCAATGCAGCATGGTGACCCACACTATGGCGGTCTGGTGAGATGCTTTTTCACGCCCCGCTTAAAAGACCCGAAATCAAAGTGGGAGAGAAACACGTGCGCTGGTAATGAATTTCAGGCGTTAACCGATAGGCACAGAAAGGAAGAGCCGAACCGTTTAGATCGTATATGTACCACTCTCAAACGGTGACTCCTCAGGCCAGCACGTGTTGTCCTGTAGAGGAAGGGAGAAGGTGGGGCTCTTCAGAACACTCTCACGAATGTTGTGGGAATCAAACTCATGACCTCTGGCTCAACAGTCAGGATCAGTAAGCACCAATCATCACACAATGATAAATAAACAAACCGGCATGTTTATTTATTCATATTATCATTATATTACTTCGGATCATCAGTATTTCTTCATTTTCTCTATACGACAATGTGTCGTAAAACGCGTTTAAGGAATTAGGCTGTTATCTATCAGACAGTATATAAAAAGGGGTGGTGGGGACGGAAGATATGAGACCTCTAACTGTATTCGCTTAACTATTTCTTTTACTTCCCAAAACACCTGTATAAGTATCCCTCACTTCTCGTTTTATCCCCCCTTTCTTGTCCATATATTCCCATCTAATTCGCAAAAGTTCACGAATAACCGCTTGCCTACTATTACGTAAGTATACACATAATTATGTAATTTATGCATCCTGTACTTTAGTAAGCCTAGTTGGTTAAGTTGGTTATGTATTATACTTTATGTAGGTACTCTTTCTCTCTCACTTACTCATATATATATATTATAGGATTAACTCCTGCCACAAAGAACATCCAGACTCAGAACAACAATTTGAGAATTACACACATTGTCCCGTGCGTGGATCGAACCCACAACACTCGGCGCGGTAGTGTAGTAGCGAGGTGACCACTTAAGCCGCTACGCCATCCGTGCAGTCAATATACCAGAAGATGGCTCTATCCGTGATATTCACTAAGTGTTAGCATAATACCAGCGCTGCTTCTTACGAGGTCATTTTCTTCTCATACAGTAGTACCTGGCCTTGTGTGGCTACAAAATAAACATATTTTCTTTTTCTTTCTTTCTTAAGTTAAGGACTAAATTATTGTTTGGCAAAATGTGAATGTATTGTTTGGCTAAGTGCGAATATATATCTAGAGGGCTTGGACTTCCCGGCATCAGCCACTTGGAGTTACAAGAAACTCGAATATGACCTGCTTGAGCTTTAGTTAGGTGCCCAGTCCATCATAACAAGCAATATATCTTTCAATCACTTCTATCCTTCTTCTTTAAAATCTCAAATTCAATTAAATTGTAATTTCATATGTCGGACTAAATTATAGACGACGAAATGTTGGTGTGCACTGTCTGTTTATTTATTTATTTATTATGGTATAGGCGGACAAACGAGCAGTCGGGTCCCCTGATGGTAAGTGACTTTCGCCGCCTGTGAACATTTGCACCTCAAGAGTCATAAGAGTGCTGGCGAATGGGGAAGGAAAGAAGGTAACGGGAAAGGAGGTTGGGCCTCCGGTAACCTCACTCACTCGGTCACACAATGCAAAGCTTTGTTTAACAGCCGGTTTTCTGTGAAGCCGTGAATGCTCAGGTCGTGACGGCCCATACTTGCCGAAGTTGCCGTAGTTTGGTAATAAAAACGTCAATATATGATATATTTATCATTAATTCTGTAATGTGTTTTTAATCTAAATATTAAGTGTTGATATTACAACTTATGACCTCAAATATATCATATTTACATATACAACATATACATATATTGTATAATAGTTTGTTTCTCCTTCAGCTTAAAATAAAAGCGGAGTTTATTTAATTAAATATTTAATTAAACATGTAATTATATCTGTTTGCTCTATGTTCGACATTCAGGGGGCACCTTTGATAATGTGTGTTTGATAACAAGAATAATAATAATAATGAACAAGGGTATGCGACCCCGACTTGCCTGAGTTATTGCTTATACTCCCCATCCAACTGTGTAAGCAATATCCCTCTCTAGTCTAACCTCCCGTTCCCTTCAGTATACTCATCATTTTCACGCCAACCTCCCAATATTGGCCGGCTAACGGCAACCAGCAATGCAATCTATATGGACGTTAATTATGCTTGTTTGTATGCCCTTCGAGGATACAGGCATGAGTATATGTATGTACATACATATGTAATAACTTTTTTTAGTTTTTTTTTTAACTCCCAAGTTAGAAATAATCCCTGCGTCGCGGGGGCTTTACAAACATTCAATCAACGGACACAGAATACCCAGGCTCTCGGCAATTATTTGTAGATCACACAAATTTTTGTCCCGTGTGGGAATCGAACCTACGACCTCCGGTTCAGCAGTCAGGGTCACTAACGACTAGACCAACAGACCCGTCGAACTATTTTGTTACGCTACCAAGATTAGAGCTTCAAGCAATATTCCTTTTCTTTGTTCTAACCACCATTATAGTTAATATACAATTTTTGCCGTGAGGTACTTGGTAGAGAAGAGTTTTAGTAGTTGGTAGAGTAGCAACTCCAGAGTCGTAAATTCGCAGTCCCTTTTTGAAGATAATGAGGGAGGTGGAGGAAGGGGGAGATAAGTGAAAGAGGAAAGAGAATAGGGTGAGATCGGAGGAGAGGGAGTTGGGCGTGGTTTTGTTGATTTGTAAATTCACCCAAATATATATATATATATTTTCTAAATAATTTCCGCATTAGGAATAATTACTGCGGCTTCATAAACATTCAATCAACGGACACAAAGAACACTCAGACTCGAGACATCTATTTCTGGATCACACAAATTTTTGTCCCGAGCGGGAATCGAACCCACGACCTCCGGTTCAGCAGTCAGGGTCACTAACCACTAGACCAAGGCCCGCCTAATTGTAGCAGAGTAATTTTTAGTTTAGTTACTTCTTTAGTACTTTTTATGGATGATTTTATATATATTTTCTTTCGTTTTATAATTAGCAAATGGGTCCCGCCTGCTACCACACTTAATGCTGGTATTAACTACACATAATGTAGTATGTTCAACCGTTGTTTACCTCGTTTTTATTTTATTTTAATTGAGCTTTCTGTTCTCAACCTTGTTTCGGTCTTTTAGTGCATTGCTTGTAATAAATCCACACGATAACAGGAAGGAGGTTGACAGGAATTTCGGCAGCCATTTTCGTAGGGTATACTCTGCAATAGACCCATTCGTAACGGAACATCGCGTGGTTTTAGTCAGTTCCAGTCCGACATACCACTTCACTGTTAGCTGTACTTGCTTCAGCAGTACATATAAACCACTTTTAGCTCCATTTAGGTGGTGACGCTGACGATGACTAGAAGTCATCAGGTCAGAGTCACCTTTAAATATATATGTACCTATATCATAATAAGACAATACAAAATCGCATAATTATATAACTGTTATCGCCACATCAAAAACTACTATTTATTACAGACACACACACCTGCCCCCTCGAAGAACGTCAATACCGCCCACATTTTGACGAATAGAACTGAGCCCCACTTTCGTAGTAGGTTGCAAGCCTATTACCGTCGATATTGACAAGAAAAGAAGGATAGAAAAGGATATTGCTTATACAGATGGATTGAGGAGTACAAGCAATAGCTGAAGCGAGTCAGGGTCGCATACCTTTAACTCAAAATGTATTATTCTATTTAAAATAGAGACACTAAAGTAGATAGATAAAGAGTGCAGCATTTAATAAAATTATTTAACAGTTATTATGACAGCTACACCGGAAGCGCCACGCCATTGTCATTGGTCGGTCAGGAAAGTGACAGGGTATGACAGGGCGATAAGACGAGACGTGCTTTATAAAAATATAAGTTTTTTGATGGTCATTTGAGTGTGGAACTAGATACAGACACCTTCGTGTTACTGTTATTAAATGAATTTGATAGTTAATAGCAGTAGTTATGTAGTTGTTTCTTACATAGCCTATATACATGAACATACACACTTACTTACTACATATATACTGATATATATATTTTGTATGTAAGTAAATGATACACACATATACATATGTATGTATATAATAGTATTATAGCTCTTGGCAACATATCAATTACATAACGTTTCAATGTCAAGTCGCTGTCCTTTTCCACGACCGGTTATTTGTGACATGAGGTGACAACTTTTGATAGTAGGTAATACATATGTATCTAGTCGATTGGTGTGTTGGTGTAGCGGTTAGTGATCCTGACTGTTGAGCCAGAAGTCGCAGGTTCGATTCCCACACGAGACAAAAATTTATGTGATCCAAAAATATGTGGTTGTCCAGACTTCTTTATATCCGTTGTATTATGTTAGTCAAGTAAGACGCAATATTAATATATATATATATATATATATATATATATACATATATATAATATTGAAGCAGTTGTCGTTTTTAATAGAATATAATTTCAGTTAGAGGGCTTGGACTTCCCAATTCCAGTCAGTCAGTTCGAATTACAGGTATGCGACCCTGACTGTGTTCAGCTATTGCTTGTACTCCCTAATCCATCTGTATAAGCAACATCCGCTACCTTCCCCTTCTAGCTTGTCTTTCCTGTCAATATAGTCCAAATTTTCCCATTTAATTCCCAAAAGTTCCCGAACGACGGCAATGGGCTTGGCCGCTTTTACGTAAATGGGACGAAATTATAACTAGCAAAATGTGGGCGTTATATGCGTTAATTACGCCTCTGCCAACTCCTGTGAGGATACAGGCCTGCGTACTACTACATTACTATACTTTTTTTTTCTATAGATTGGGGGACAGACGAACAGACGCGACGTTTCACCTGATGGTAAGTGACAACCGCCGTTCTTGGACACCTGCAACTCAATAGTCGTAAGTGCGCTACCCGCCTTTGAGGGTGATGAGGAATAGGGGGGAGGAGAAAAAAGAGAGGTATGAGGTTATGGGGGATGAGGGGAAAGGAGAGGGGGAGTTGGGCCTCCGGAAACCTCATACATTTCGGGGATATGCAAAGCAAGCGTTACTTCACAACCGGTTTTCTATGAGGCCGTGGTATCGCACCGATCGAGCCGGCCCATTCGTGCCTAAGCACGGCTCAACCACTGTCAAAACTTATACTTTTTTTATTTATATTTGTTATTTAGATCCAATATTTAACATATTATAAAGATCTTGTCTATACGTCTTATCGAATAAGTTTTAAATAGAGTATTGTATTGATATAAATGCTAACAGAATCGATTTTAAGACTGGGCTGTCTTTATAGCCCTATATCTGTTTGTACATTTTCAAAACTTCGTCCATGTGTCTGTACTCTCAATGTGAAACATAGATAGATAGATAGACTAAAACTCTACATTTGTACATCATCTTACAGTACAATAAAATGTACAAACGGCGGCCTTATTGCTATATGCAATCTCTTTCAGGCAACCTTAGGATGGATCATAATCATTCGGAGAGACACGAGGTAGTTGGAGGATCATTTCAACATTATTTATGAAAACTGTACTGACTTGTTTACAAACAGAATAAGGGTCAGCAATTACATTGATCATTTTTACTCGGTAGAATAGGGCCACCCCATCCTGTCCTGTGGTTGTCGTAATAGGCGACTAAGGGATCTGACTGTTATCAATCAGTGTTATTATCAATGTAAAGGTTTTTTTTTTCACTTTTATAAATCTTCTTATATATAAAATTCTCGAGTCACAATGTTATTTACCACACTCCTCCGAAACGGCTGGACCGATTTTTATGAAATTTTGAGTGCATATCGGGTTAAGTCTGAGAATCGGCCAACATCTATTTTTTATCTCCAATTTTTTTTTTTATGACAAAATTTTTGTTTCGAACAACTAATGAGTACGAAGTCGCGGGCAACAGCTAGTGTGATAATAATAATAAATAAGTACCTTTTCATATACTTGATTAACAAACATTACAACTGTAGCGTCCCTGCCTTCACGACACGAGTATAGCATACGTGTATGTTTTTCAAGGTCAGTTTATATGCAGTAAAGTTTCAGGAATTTAGCATCAGATATAAAAATGATGATGAAGACAGGCTTTACACGAAGGCATGCGTTCAACTGTTCTTATCGCTGATTATTCAATGATCTAATGTGATCGATGATTTCATGAAATACGACCAATTTATGAAATGGTCGCTTTTTTTTGTGTGGAAACCCCCACGGGTCATCACCTCACCGGGCCTTACGGTGAGATGGTATGTCGGACTTGAACCAACTAAAACCACACAGTGTTCCGACATGGAGTCTTCTGGCCGGGGCCTTAGGTGTACCCTAGAAAGGAAATCCCTGTGAACCCCGACAGACTTGGCCGCCTGGTAGAGGCGACCCCGCTATGGTTTAATGCTCTGATTTAAAGAGGCGCGCGCGGAACACGTCACGCCTCCATCTCGGGCCTGCTTCTGCTAGGACGACGGATAGACCTGTCCATCGCCCCCAGGCTAGCGCTCATGGAGGCCGGAGATCATTTTACACTCTCCGGCGCCTACTGCGGGACGGAAGAGTGCTACTTCTCTCCCGTTCCCTTTCCGCCGCTTCCTTGGCCTGCATCACTAACTTACAGAATGTAGCAGCGGAATCCCATGCACTCTCGCGCTGGACCATGTGCATAACCATGGTCTCCAGCGAGAGACTAACCACACCTATAGCCGCTACGACGCACAGCACTAAACCAACGTATGGAGTACTATATCCTCACGGCAGCCCCCACAGTGCTGGCACACAGACGTTGGCTCCCGGCCTATAAGACACAGGTACTTTCCGAAGCAGCCGTGACCGGTGAGTACCTGCGTCATCCGGTAGGAGAGAGCGCCATATCGCCTCCCCAGCCAATCCTCCATGACGGGTCTTACCGCCACAATAGTGGCGTGCCCTGAAATCGTCGTATTAGAATTAGGGTTATGATTTACGAATGTATGTACGTGTGATGTTTAGGTGTAAAATATCAAAATTACTTCAGTAAAAAATAATTGTTAGAATATGATACAGTCAGGGTTGACATATTTATAATAATAGATAGATAGATAGACTCTTTATTGTTTAAATAAAAGACATTACAATATTGTAATTATATATTCTTAAAAACTACAGAGTTTGTACAATTGGCGGCCTTGTCGCGTTTTGCGATCTTTTCCAGGCAACCTTTGGATGGAGAGAGAGTTTATGTATGGCAGATGAGGTGTCGTAGTGTTCAATTAACTGACTTACTCACATATACACTCTGCATTCGTAGGCATAAATACTAAGATATACAATACACACACAAAACACATCCATATTATTACCATTAATTATTATACGAGTATACCTGACGCACATTAAAGAAATGCTTGGCATCAAGCTAGCAAGCAGTGATCGTTTATTTATTTTTTTAAAGTGGTTAGAGTTTTTTGCGAGCCTGATGGGCAATGGCAATGTATTCCAAAGACGTATGGCCTGTATAGAAAAGGACCTGTCAATGAAATTTGTGACCTGTGGTGACATTTTCAATGTCAAGTTATCCGAAGACCTAAGGAAGCTCGGATGTGTGCTATGCAAGAATTCAAATCTTTTTTTTTTTTTTTTTTTTTTTTTTTTTTTTTTTTTTTTTTTTACGGGGTGGAAGATCCTCATGGATGTCCTTCGCCCATTGGGGTGGACGAAGGGGTCTGTCGAACTCTTACCGACTAAAAACCACCCCGGTGTTCCTCCTCTTGCCCATGGTCGGGGGAGCGAGAATCGCAATTGCATTCTTCCGCCTCCCCGAGGCATTGACCCGTCTAACCCAAGACGGGTCAAGAATTCAAATCTTAATTTAACTGTTTAATATACTCGTATTATCGTGTTTATAGGATTAAGTGTTTCGAAAAAACAGTCAAAAATATTCATATTTTCGCGCACCAATTCCCGCTATGGACGAATGATATACATAAGACTTTTTTCTTTCCTAAAAAGAGAACTTCCATAAAGAATTATTCCTGGTCGCGGGACTTTTCAAACATACATAAACTATTTATGGTTAACACAAATTGCGCCGCGTGGGAATCGAACGTGGGGAGTACGTGTGGCAGTAGCAACAATTTGTTTGCTTATGTAACCCTCGGCACGCGATTAAACTCAAATTGGTCCAACTTTATGCTTTCTTTTTTGTATTTTGAACCCATCAAAATAAGAAGTATATCACTTTAAATGCTGTCAGGTTTTGTGGCTGTTATTATATATATTTTTTTTTTATACTATAGTGGGACAGACGAACAGACGGGTCACCTGATGGTAAGTGACAACAACCGTCCATGGACACCCGCATCTCAAGAGTCGCAAGTGACCTGCCGGCCTTTGAGGGTGATGAGGGATGGGGGATGCAGGGAGCGGAAAGAAGAGAGGGAGGATGAGGAGAAAGGAGATGAGGGGAGAGGAAAGGGGAGGGGGGAGTTGGGCCTCCGGAAACCTCACTCATTTCGGGGAAATGCAACGCAAGCGTTACTTCACAACCCGTTTTCTGTGAGGCCGTGGTATCGCACCGGTCGAGCCGGCCCATTCGTGCCTAAGCATGCCGCGTGTGAGATGTGTGGAGTATTTATTTATTTATTTTATCTTACTTACCTTTTCAACGAAGTTATTGACGAACGAACGTGGACTAAATCTGGAACAAAACAAGTAAAACTGTTAAACCTTCTATATACACTCACGCCTTCACTCCTGAAGGGGTAGGCAGACGCATAATTAACGCTCACATTTTGCTATTTATAACTTAGTCCCATTTACGTAATAGGTTGCACATTTATCGTCTTATGATCCCTTAGTCGACTTATACGAAACCCGTGGGAAAAGGTGGGCTGAGGGCACACCTCTGCGTACCCCTTCTGTGACACGGACAGTGTAAATGTATTGTAATCGCCTATTCTAATTGGCAAAATAGCGAGAGCGTATGTATGTGTGTAATGGCCTAATGTACCTGTTGTGTACCTACTTTCTTAAACGCGTTCAACAAGAACGCAATCATCGATCAATGTTACATAGCAACAGAGTGTCGATATCGCTGTAGTAATATTAGCTGTACTCGCTGCTTCGTACGGTGTGCCTCTACCTCCTACGGGTAGGTACTATAATACGTATTATGTCAACACTAACGCTCATGAATGTATCTCTAAAGCAAATTTGGTAATAACGTATATTGGGCAATCTGGAGGGAAATTTAAGAAATAAAGATCGGGAAATCGGGAGTATGCATATTAAAGGGGTAGTTAAACCCTCCAACTTTAAATTTTAAAATTAATGTTATTCACCTTTACGTGTGGCAACCTCCACAGGCCGTCATTTCACCGGGGATTTCATTGGCGTTGTGTCGGCTTTGAACCGACTAAAACCACACGGTGTACCTACCATATTACGACTGCAATAGGAGTCCGGGAACAACTTTGTTAAGACATCCGGACTGCTTCTAACGCCTACCCGCAAAGGTGCTGGCACTTTCAGGTAACCCTCAATTATGTTATTCACCAACAAATTGCGGAAATCTCGACTGGTTGAAGAAAAATGATAATAAAAAATTCAAATCCTAATCCTTTACTGGTTCAATTTCCAAAGGAAACCCTGTCTTATCGTCTTTAGGATCGAAGCTACGACCTATTTTCAGTAGTAAAGATCACTAACCGCTAGGTAAGCGAAAGTCAGCATTCACAAAGCTTAAAATATGCTCGTTACAACATGCTACTAATCCCATTGTTGCTACCCATACAATGAGAAAATTAGTTGCTCAATATCTATACCACTTCAAAAAGCAGAGCAGTAAAATATAACATAGTAATCAATCTCTAAAATTGATGTCATAATTACAAATGCGCACTGAAAGGTTAAACTAATCGGATTGTATTACAATTTTGTTGCAATAAACTACATTATACATACTTATATCCATAAATAAAACTTATTTAAAACAATAGCAGCGGACACTTATACAAACTTTATCTAATATACTGACAGCTGACAGGGGACCTTTTTTTTTCATAGCTGAGGCCAACGTAACATCATTTCATAAATCATTGTTAATAGAAATGAATAAAAATATATTTGTTTGTAATATTTACTCCTCAGTGTAAGCAAATTATTGTTTCCTACAAATGTAAACAATAATAATTATTTTAAACTAAAACAATCAATATAACAGTCTGGGATTTTTTTTATTATTTATATACATTTAAATTGATAATATTGTAGCTGAAGTACAATACAACAGTCAATCATTTTTACTGCAGTCGTTGAGATAAGGCATCCTGTAACTACCTACATTACGACAACTTTACTCTTCTCCGAAGTTATGATCGAAAGCAATAATAAAAACATCTCACCTTGAATCCCTTACAGTTGTTCTTTATTGTTATTTAAACCAGTTTTTTTATCTATAGAAAAGAACTTTATCGTTTCACTTTTGACTTACGACTTAGGTAACAAGGTATCTTGAATGAGCTTATTTCGATAAACCGGTTAGAGTTTAGAAAGTTAAGATTATATATTTTTCAATATACTAGGAACTAAATAAAAATTACATTCAGGATTATAATAAAATATAATAACGTAATAGGACTAACGAAACAAAATAAAAATAAAAGAGCAAGTAACACATCCCACCCACACGGACGTCGTTACTGCACTATTTTTATATTTTTAATTTATTCGGTAGTAGAAATGTTCAAATTGTAGTAGAATTACATTTTTAGAAGAAACTGACTCTGATATTTTAAACTTTTGTATAAAGAATATTTTTGAGTTTTTCATCAATATATTTCAATAGTTATTTTTGTGCCTAATGTTTTGTAAGCGAAAACGTTACATAATCAGATATATAATTATGTATAGGTATTGATAAAAAGTATATTATAGTGATCATGCCAAAGAAATTATTTTTATGATGGCCACTCTGAGTTTACGTTTTATTATTGCTGCTTAGTTTTCCCATTTCAAAATACGAATTTGGTATAAATAAAAAAATATAGTAAGATTAAAGTTATTTTTAAGGATATAATTAACTAAGTTTTATTAAAATATTACATTATTTTTGAAACTCTCTTTAAATTAACATAAAGGGCCGTTTTAATTAATTTTAATCCCTGCAATTATGTCAACCTTTCACTTCACAACTTGCTGAAACGCAAAAATCGAAAAGACAGAGAAAGGTCAATGAATTACTATACAAAATGGCCGATGAACGTAGAAAGGCGTGTCGCGGATTCTACTAGCGAATTACGCCATCTCGGAATCGGATACCATTGAACTTCAGTGAAAAGTTTACGTGTTTATACTGGTTCGTAACTTTGTTTTGTGATTACTAATAAGCTGGTTATTTGATGTTCGATGTCCAGCCTGTCTGCCAAGGAGCGTTGCTTCGTCTGCATTTGGAGTACTGTGGAGCCGCGTTCGGCCTGACCGTGAGGCCTCGCCGCGTGCGCCCGGA